>JAYJKW010000239.1:0-42912 GCA_035084275.1 Hydrolagus colliei
TCCCCCTCCCACACACTCTATCCTCCCCCCCCCATACACACTCTATCCCCCCTCCCCCACACTCTATCCCCCCCCCCACACACTCTATCCCCCCCCCCCACACACTCAGCCCCCCCCCCACACACTCTATCCCCCCCCCCACTCTATCTCCCCCCCACACACTCTATCCCCCCCCACACACACTCAGCCCCCCCCCCCACACTCTATCCCCCCCCCACACACTCTATCCCCCCCCCCACACACTCTATCCCCCCCCCCCCACACACTCTATCCCCCCCCCCACACACTCTATCCCCCCCCCACACACACACTATCCCCCCCCCACACACTCTATCCCCCCCCCCGACACACTCATATCCCCCCCCCCCACACACTCAGCCACCCCCCCCACACACTCTATCCCCCCCCCCCCCCACACACTCTATCCCCACCCCCCACACACTCTATCCCCCCCCCACACACTCAGCCACCCCCCCCCACACTCTATCCCCCCCCCACACGACTCTATCCCCCCCCCACACACACTCAGCTCCCCCCACACACACTCTATCCCCCACACACTCTATCCCCCCCCCCCCACACACTCTATCCCCCCCCCCACACACTCTATCCCCCCCCCCCCACACACTCTATCCCCCCCCCCCCCACACACTCTATCCCCCCCCCCCCCACACACTCTATCCCCCCCCACACACACTCGGACTGATGGATACTCACCACAGTGGAGCCTCTCCTCACTCTCTGTAGCTCTCGGATGAAGTTTCCAACTCTTTCCCTTCGATGTAACCATTGCCTGGCAAGGCAACGCAGAGACTGTCAATGATAGGCAGGGAGGCAGGTAGTGAGGTGGGTGGTGGGGCAGGGCAGGGCAGTGAGGTGGGGCAGTGAGGTGGGGCAGGGCAGTGAGGCGGGGCAGGGTAGTGAGGCAGGGCAGTGAGGCGGGCAGTGAGGCGGGGCAGGGTAGTGAGGCGGGGCAGTGAGGCAGGGCAGGGCAGGGCAGTGAGGCGGGCAGGGCAGTGAGGCGGGGCAGTGAGGCAGGGCAGGGCAGGGCAGTGAGGCGGGGCAGTGAGGCGGGGCAGGGCAGTGAGGCGGGGCAGGGTAGGGTAGTGAGGCGGGGCAGGCAGGGCAGTGAGGCGGGGCAGTGAGGCGGGGCAGGGCAGTGAGGCGGGGCAGGGCAGGGTAGTGAGGCGGGGCAGGGCAGGGGCAGTGAGGCGGGGCAGGGCAGGGCAGTGAGGCGGGGCAGGGCAGGGCAGTGAGGCGGGGCAGGGCAGGGCAGTGAGGCGGGGCAGGGCAGTGAGGCGGGCAGGGCAGTGAGGCAGGGCAGTGAGGTGGGGCAGTGATGCAGGGCAGGGCAGTGATGCAGGGCAGGGCAGTGAGGCGGGGCAGGGCAGGGCAGTGAGGCGGGGCAGGGCAGTGAGGTGGGGCAGGGCAGTGAGGCGGGGCAGGGCAGGGCAGTGAGGCAGGGCAGGGCAGTGAGGCAGGGCAGTGAGGTGGGGCAGTGAGGCAGGGCAGGCAGTGAGGCGGGGCAGGGCAGTGAGGTGGGGCAGGGCAGTGAGGCGGGGCAGGGCAGGGCAGTGAGGCAGGGCAGGGCAGTGAGGCAGGGCAGTGAGGTGGGGCAGTGAGGCAGGGCAGGGCAGTGAGGTGGGGCAGTGAGGCAGGGCAGTGAGGCGGGGCAGTAGCCTAGACAGCAAGCCTCACACAGTCACTTCACCATTGGTGCAAATAGCAAGAAATAAAACAAAACGGCCGAATAAAGGCTCAGCTCAGGAATAAAGGTGTTTTTTTCTGAACTTAACACAGTAACAAACAGGTGAGTGATCTGTGTTTAACACAGAGACACAGACACAGTGACACAGACCACAGAGACACAGTAACAGCTAAATTGTGTTTTTTACACATTCTGTAATGTTCAATTATGTATAAAGCTCAATGTTAATCACACAGTGACCGATAATAATCCTTGCATTTCATCACATCTCCATGTGTCCCTCCCCCCCACTCCCCCTCCTTCAAGTCCCCCTCAAAACCCTCCTCTTCAACGGTCCATGAGTCACCCAAATCCCCCTTTGCCTCCACCCTCCCCGTCCACAACCCCAGTGCAGGTCTCACACAGTGACTGCCTGGGGACGCCGTGCTGATGTGAAAGGCAAGTGTAATGTTGTGGTCTAGACGTCTCAAAGCGCTTCACAGAATATACAGTAAAAGTGAATTGTATATTTTGTGCAACAATCTCAGCAGCCGATTGTGCAGAGCAGCCAGGATCAGCAAAGCAAGGATTCTCCCAGGAACAGCGGCCGCCTTCCTCCTCACCTGCCCGGGGTTAGAACCCAGGTCCTCTGGTTTGGGGAGCTGAGCCACAGGAGATCCACAATCACCAATGTGAAGTCAATGGCTCAGTGAGCCAGTCACACACACTCACCGCACCCACCCCCTCAGCTCGCACTCTGATGGTTTATTCGGAAAAGCTAAAAGTAATATTTTAACCTCACATAAAACGATCCACATTGTTCATTAAACAATCCAGTCAATCTGATAGAGAAGCAATAACTTACCATCAGAGTCATAGTGTTTCCAGATCTCCAGGAACTGGGAGGCTGACAACTCTGCCAAGTGTAGGTAGGGAGGCTGCTCTCTCTCCGCCATCCTCTCCTCTCTCCTCTGTCCTGCTCCTGTCCTCTCTCCTCTCTCCTGTCCTCTCTCCTGTCTCCTCTCTCCTGTCCTCTCTCCTGCCTCCTGTCCTCTCTCCTGATCTCTCCTCTCTCCTGCTCTCTCCTGATCTCTCTCCTCCTCTCTCCTCTGATCTGATCTCTTCTCTCCTCTCTCCTCTGTTCCTCTGACTCCTGCTTTTCTCTGTTACCCCCTCTCTCTCCTCCTGTGATCTCTGCGCTTCTCCTCTCCTGATCTCAGTCTCCTCACTCACTCTCTCTGTATCTCAGCTCTCTCTACCTCTGCTCTTTCTCGCTCTATCTCAACTCTCCTCTACACTCTCTCTCTCAGCTCTCCTCTACACACTCTCTCTCTCTCTCTCTCTCAGTCTGAGCTGTACCTGCTTTGCCCTGCACTACCCGCTGTTCTCTGCTTTTTATCCCAATGCCCTATAGCCTGCAGGGGGCGCCCTGCCCACAGTGCCACCCTATAGCCTGAAGGGGGCGCCCTGCCCTTTGCCCACAGCTGCCCACAGTGCCAGACCAGCCAGGGATATCTCTACAGACTAGTGCCCACAGCCACCAACCCTGGGGGTCGCTGCCAACCTTGGTCATCTGGTTGGGCCTGGCTGAGCAGGTCCCGCTGGGAGCTGAGCTGTCTCTGGGGGGAGGCCAGGCTGAATAATGGAATATTGTGGAGTTCTGTAGCTCAGTGGTTAGAGCACTCACCTTAGAAGCGAGAGACCAGGTTCAATTCCAGGCAGGTCAGGGGCGAAACCTGGGCAAATGTCTTTACTCCACACGTCTGATAATAATCCGTCCCCAAAAAATCAATAATAAATTGGTAATTTCAATCCACGACTGTGCGTGGGACACTGCTGTGCGCAATTGGCTGCCGTGTTTCACCCACAAATATACAGTCAATTCACTTTACAGTATACTCTGTGAAGCGCTTTGCGGTATTGATAAAATGTGAAAAGTGTTATATCAAATGTAAGGATTACTTATTATTATTGTTTATTTAGTGGAGTTTCTGATAAGATCAAGTGTTGACAGAGACGACAACTGCCCTGGCTCTGCTCCCTTCCTGGTAACCCTGGTAACCCTGTGCTAGGTGTTAATTAGCAGTGGGTAAAGAAAAGCTCCTGGTGACCATTTCTTCTATGTTCTGCTGTCTTGATGCATCCTAAAGTATTGATCTGGGTTTAGTTTCTCAGCGCTATTTAAAATGTTCTACTTCTCTCTAAGGTCCCCTCTTGTGTCAAGACTGTCCAATGGTGACTCATTCCACTAACCCTGGGGCCCAGCCTTGTTGCTGCCTGTGGGTGGTGTGTAGCCGGGGGCCCTGTGGGTGGTGTGTAAGCCTGGGTACCTTGTGTTGCTATCACCTGAAGTTCTGTGGGTGTGGCCTGACCAGAGTGCAGTGACGTCTGGACATCAAAACTCAACTGATTAGCGCCATGGCTGAGCAGCCTGTTTGGCTGATCAAGCAACAACAACAACAACAAAATTACATTTATAGAGCGCCTTTCACGTCGGGAGGACGTCCCAAGGTCAGAACAGTTGGGCCCGGAGCATGGGGCAGGGGCAGGGTAGTGGAGAGGGAGGGAGAGAGGTGGGAGGGCGGCAGAAGGCATGATCGAATAGCAGGGTCTTGAGACCGGCCTTGAAGGAGGCAAGGGAGGAAGTGAGGTGAGGGGACTGTGGATGGAGTTCCAGAGTGTGGGGGGGGCAGAGAGGTTGAAAGCCCGGCCACAACGGTAAGTTGGGTCAGGCGGGAGACACGGAGCAGCCGGAGCCCGCTGAACGGAGGGGGAGGGGAGGTTTGTAGGTCGGAGAGGTAAAAAGGGGCAAGGCTATGGATGGCTGTGCGCAATTGGTTGCTGAGTTTCACCCACAAAATACACAGTCAATTCACATTACAGTACTGTATAAGCGCTGTGAAGCACTTTAAGATAAGGCTCTGTATTAAATGTGAGGATTATTATGATTATTCTTACATTCCGCCGTTCAGATCCCTGAGCTTCAAAGAAGAAAGTATATCACACTGTTACCTAGAACTACATTCCCTCGTTCCAAGTGACTCTCTCCTTCACCAATTCCCTGCAGCACTTCAACATGTCACCAAAATGAGGTGAATGATGAATTTGATCTGGATGATATTTTACATTGTTGGCAAGAACACTGGGAGAGAGAAAAACCCTTCTTTTTCCAAATATAATAGTGATGTGTGATCTTTAATGTCCAGCTGAACAGGCATCCGGCAGCCTCTGCATATACCACCCCACCCCCACCACTTGTGTTCCATATCAGTAACCCACCGTTGCCATTTCCCTCCCTCCCTCCGCTGTTAGTTTCTTTGTGTTGTTGCTGTGTTGGCAGTATTGGGAATGCAATTTGTATGTGAGGCATCAGCCTCACTCCTGAATCATGTTTGTGTTTTGAACCTGATTGAATGAGATGCTTGGAAAATGTAAATGGTTTGTTTTCCGAGAGCAGGAATGACAGGTTATCAATAGGAGTGAGATACAGGTCAACGGCAGAGATTTCCACATCAACAATAACTCTCAGCTCATCACTTTACACTGCCAACACCTGGGCTCCAGTGTGGTATAATTTACTCCTGACTCAGGAGGTGGGGAGAGAGTTACAAAGGGTTCCAGATACTTCTTTGCATTTCAGGTGTTGGTGCCTAATACTGGCAGATCTAAGGATGCTTAAAACAACAACTTGCATTGATATACATATGTATATATGTAGCCCCCCTCACTCTGGGGGCACCCGGAGCGCTGGACAGTGCTGGGGCATAACTCCAAGATGGCAGGTGGGGGGGAGAGGACCAAGTTGAATAGAGAGGTCATCAGGTGTGACCTGGAAATGGGAGGAAGGCCCAAGAGGGATAGAGGAAGAATGTTCCAGAATTTGGGGATGTACTCGCTGAAAGAAACATAAAGACAGCCGGAACCAGCCGAGCAGAGGCAGCGGAGAGTGGGTTGTGGGATAAGCAAGTCACAGAGGTAGGGAAGTGCCAGGACATGAAGGAATTTGAATATAAGGATGTTGAAATGGATCTAATCGGTGATAGGAAGCGAGTGCAGCCCGGCTAGAACTGGGATGATGGGAGTACAGAGTGTGTGATAGGGAGCCAGTGGAGCCTGGTGAGGGCTGGTAAGAGTCCAGTGTGGAGTCCTGTAGTTCAGTGGTTAGAGCACTCGCCTTGAAGTGAGAGATCTGGTTTGATTCCAAGTAGGGGGCGAAACCTTGGGCAAGTTTCCTTACTTCAAACAACTGATAACAATCCCTAAAAAAAACCCATAATAAATGATGACCTAATAACTTGGTCATTTTCATTCCACTGTTATGCACAATTAGCCCCATAAATTAAGGGGATCCATTCAGCCGCCTCTACCCTGCCCCCACTACCGCCCCATTACCATCCCCACCTCTCTCCTCATCTCCCAGCTCCATCTCCTAGCCACCCTCCTAACTGACGTCATTAACCCCTCCTTAACCACCAGCACTGTTCCCACCCCTCTAAAAAAAAGCTGTCATCACCCCATCCTGATAAAACCTTCCCTGGTCCCATCCCTCCTTTCCAGTTACTGCCCCATCTCCAACCTCCTATAATGCTATAAGGCCCTTCCCACCTTCGCTCCTTTCTCTCCTGCCATTCTCTCTTTGAACCCCTACAATCTGCTTCAGGGCTGCCCAAAGCACAGAGACAGTCCTGTTCAAAGTCTCTAATGGCATTTTAAACAACTGCGATCAGGCTCTCTCCTCCTCTCTGTCCTCTTTGACCTCTGCTGCCTTCGACACTGTCAACCATTCCATCCTCCTACACTGCCTCTCGTTCAATCTTCATGGACCTGCCCTCATCTGGTTTGATATCTTTCATTTCTCATTGTCTCCAATTTGTTGTCTCCAGCAATGTTCTCTCCAGCCCCTGCACTGTCACCTGTGGCGTTCCCCAGAGCTCTGTCCTTGTCCCCCTACTTTTCAACATCTACATCCTTGGTAACATCACATCCGCGGACATAGGGTCAACTTCTGCATGTCACCCAATGACACCCAACTCTCTCCATAGGCTGTAGAGAATCCCAAACTGTGTGGCCCGTGTCCTCTCCTACACCAAGCTCCATGACCCCATCTCCCCCATTCTTGCCCTACTCCATTGGATCCCCATCATCCACAGGATTCAATTCACTATCCTTGTCCTCACCTTTAAGGCTCTCCACTGCCTTACCCCACCTCCTGTGACCTCCTAACCCCTACCAACCTGCCCGCTCATGGCCTCCAGCCTGCACCATATCCCCCCACTACCTAATCCGCCATTGGTGGGCAAGTCTTCAGCCCCTAACCTCCAGAATTCCATCCCGCAGTCCCTCCATCTTGTCCCCTCAGGCTGCTAAAACCTCCGTCCATGCATGCATCACATCAAGGCGTGACTATGGAAACTACCTCCTTGTCGGCCTTTCCGTCTCTTCACAAGCTGCAGATCATCCAGAACTCTGCAGCTCGTGTCCTCACCCGCACCAAGCTCCGCGACCACATCACTCCCACTCTCGCCCGGCTCCATTGGCTCCCCATCCCCCAGAGGATCGAATTCTAGATCCTCATCCTCACCTCAAGGCCATCCATGGCCTTCCTCCATCCTTATCTCTCCCAACTACTGATTCCCTATGAACCTGCCCACCCCCTCCATTCAGCGGAGTCCAGTCTGCTCCATGTCCTCTGCCCAACCCGCCCAACCAAGCGGACGGGCTTTCAGCCTCTCTTTCTCCACACTCTGGAACTCCATCCCACAGACCCTTCGCCTCACTTTCTCCCTTACCTCCTTTGAGGCCGGTCTCAAGACCCACTGCTTTGATCACATCTTCTGCCGCCCTCCCAACTCTCTCCCTCCCTTCCCCCCTACCCTACTTCTCCTCCATGCTCGGATCCCGACCCCTGACTTCAGCTCCTTGGGACGTCCTCCTGATATGAAAGGCGCTCTATCAGTGTCATTTTGTTGTTGTTCTTATTGTGTGGCCATCGACCTGAAACGCTAGCCCACTTTTTTCTCTCCATAGATGCTGCCGGACCTGCTGAGTGTTTGCAGCCATTTCTGTCTCTATTTTCAGATTTCCAGCATCTACATTAATTTTCTCTCTATATATCAATGACCTGACACATGCTGTGGACACACCTCCCTCCTAACCACAACCGGCTCCAGTCGGCTCTATCCTCAGTCCACATCTAACACCATCTCCTGAAAAGGTGATTCCCCCTTGGGAGGAGAGGTAAGCGGGATCTCCTTGGAGATAATAATAATAAAATATCAAATGCAATAAAATTGCATTTGATATAGCACATTTCACGTCTTCCAGATGTCTCAAAGCACGTTACAGAATATACTGTAAAGTGCATTGACTGTATATTTGTGGGTGAAACGCACAAATATACAGTCAATTGTGCGCAGCAGTGTCCCACGAACAGTCATGGATTGAAAATGACCAATTTTTTTTGAGGGATTATTATTAGGTGTGTGGAGTAAGGAAACTTTCCCAAGAATTTGCCCTGCCTGGAATTGAACCTAGGTATCCCGCTTGTAAGGCGAGTGCTCTAACCACTGAGCTCCAGTGGAGCTCCTGTAGCCTAGTGGTTACAGCACTTGTCTTGCAAGCTGGGGAGACCAAGCTGGGGAGACCTGTGTTCGAATCCAGGCAGGTCAGGGCAAACCTTGGACAAGTTTCCTTACTCCATATACCTAATAATAATCCCTCAAAAAAAAACATACCCCACAATAATAGAATTGGTCATTTCAATCCACGACTGTTTGTGGGACACTGCTGTGCTCAATTGGCTGCCGCGATTCGTCCATAAATATACAGTCAATTCACTTTACAGTATATTCTGTGAAGCGCTTTGGGATGTCGATAAGATGTGAAAAGCGCTATATCAAATGCAAGGATTATTATAGGATTATTATTACAGGACTCCACATGCTTGGCAATGGAAGTCGGAATTGAACCAGACTGTTCCTGTGACGTTCTCTAGTCTGGTTCCTGAGCCAGGCAGGTCCGCAGTATCCCAGGGCTCTCACCGCACAACCCAGCCTGGCTCATCAGGATCTGGTAGGGCAGCCCAGTCACTGGAGGCAGGGAATCCTCCCATTACAACTCCTGTTAACCCTGCAGCCAAAGCCCTAACTAACGGGGAGGGTGGTCCTAGCTGGACAAGCAGTGGGAAAGTTTGCTGGACAGCAATATCAATGGTAAGAAATGTAGGTTTAGCTGGTTGTCTCCAGTGGTTACCCCAACACATGCTCTTGACTGCCCCCAAGCCATGGATCCTGCCAACCTGCGCCTGGCATACTCTCTGGCATTAGGTAAACAGGATGTGTCCCCTCTAGGGAGAGAGCTCATTCTATTCCAATAATCTATCTCTTGGATTCCTATGTGTAGGTGGGATGAGTGGAAATCTCAGTTTGGTTTCAATACACTTAAGGCAGATGATGTATAAATGTAAGTTTTGATTAATTGATGTATTTGTGAGTGTGAGAGTGACCGCTACATAGATCTGGATTGATTGCATTGCCAGGAATATCACCCTGGAACCAGTTCACCTCTCCATTGGCAATAACAACAACAAAATTACATTTATAGAGCAAAAACAAAAGTTGGTGGCGAAACTCAGCAGGTCAAACAGCATCCATGGAGAAAGGAAAAGGAGTCAACGTTTCAGGTCTACAACCCTTTGTCAGGACTGGGGCTTGTTTGGAGGGAGAAGTTTTTAAAAAAACGTTAAAGTGGGAGAGGCAGGACATGGAAGGCAAAGGAGACGAAAAAGACAAAGGAAAAGGAAAAAAAGCATATTGACTGATGGGTTGAATATGTGTTAATGGTTTCAGGGGAGAAACAGCAGAGGGTGGGTTGTTTTTCCACAGCCTTTTCCTCAGCAACTGCCTTTGACTGCAATTGATCCCACATGGCTTCCTCCTTAAGTTCCACCCCTCCAGCTTTCAATCTACCCAGGATCACAGATACCTCCGCGAAACTCAACGCTCCTCCGATCACTGCTCTCGTTTTCCACATCTACATTTATAGAGTGCCTTTCACGTCGGGAGGACGTCCCAAGGCGCTGACAGCCTTGTCCGCCCACGCTCTGTTTCCTATCCTTTAACCAACTCTCTCCACACTGTTACCTTGACTATCCTCTTGGATCTTCCCCTCCCCTCCCCAAGCAAGATTGTCAAGGTATCAGCCCTAGTGAGAGAGAGAGAGAGTTAAAGGACAGGAACACTGCTGTTATTGCCAATGGGAGAGATGTAAATGCTGTTGACCCCCAGGGGGCAGTGTTGGCAACACTAACTTTTTCAATTTCTATCAATGATCTGGTTCTGGTGGAAAAGGCACAATCTCTGAGTTTACAGACAACACAAACATGGGGAGTGTGGCTAACACTGACAATTGTCGACACCTTCAGGGTGCAGACAGGAGTAACTGACTGGGCAGTTATGTATTTTGGAAGGAAGAATCAAGAGAACCAGTAAAAGTTGGGGATAAATATTGAAACAAGGGGAAAAGCAGAGGAACCTGGAAATTAATGTAACTCATTCCTTACAGGTGGAAACACAGGTTGGCATAATTGTCAAAAAAGCTAATGGAATCCTTTACATTTTATAAATCGAGGTACAGAATATTGAAGCTAAACTTGTATAAGGGCAAAATATATACAGTATTGGGCAAAACCTTGGGCACGTTTCCTTACTCCACATGCCTGATAATATTCCCTAAAAAACCCACTAATAAATTGATCACTTCAATCAAAGGCTGTTTGATTGATATAGTTTACATGGACTTTCAAAAGGCATTTGACAAAGTGCCACATGAGAGACATATTAGGAAAGTAGAGGCCCACAGCGTAAAAGGGACAGTGGCAGAGTGGATCCACAACTGGCTGCGAGACAGAAAGCAGAGAGTTGTGGTGAGCGGCTGTTTTTCAGACTGGAGGGAAGTGTGCAGTGGCGTCCCCCAGGGATCGGTGTTGGGACCATTGCTCTTTTTAATATATATTAATGATCTAGACTTGGGTGTAGGGAGCACAGTTTCCAAGTTTGCAGGTGATACTAAGTTAGGGAGAATAGTAATTAGTGAGGAGGATAGTAACCATCTGCAAGAAGATATGGATAAAATAGTAAAGTGGGCAGACACATGGCAAATGAAGTTTAATGTAGAGAAGTGTGAGGTGATACATTTTGGGAGAAGAAATGAGAGGAGGCAATATAGGCTAGATAGTACAATTTTAAGGGGTGTGAGGGAACAGAGACCTGGGGATTTGTGTTAGTGATGCTTTCAAGGTGGCAGGTCAGGTAGATAAAGCCGTTAAGAAGGCATATGGGATACTAGGCTTTATAAATAGGGGTATAGAGTACAAAAGTCAGGAAGTGCTGACTAACCTCTATAAAACTTTGGTTAAGCCTCAGCTGGAGTACTGTGTTCAATTCTGGTCACCACACTATAGAAAGGATGTTAAGGCATTGGAAAGGGTGCAAAGAAGGTTTACTAGAATGGTACCAGGATTGAGGGACTTCAGTTATGGGGAAAGGCTAGCTGGGCTAGGTTTATTCTCTTTGGAACAGAGAAGGTTGAGAGGAGACCTAATAGAGGTTTATAAAATCATGAGAGGTTTCGACAGGGTGAATAAGGAAAAACTGTTTCCACTGGTGGGCGAATCTGTGACTTGTGCAGGCCCGTACGCAGGGGGGGTGCGACGGGTGCGTACGCACCCCCCCAAATTATAAATGGTCCACATTTTCCGGGGTAGAGAATTGTATTTTTTATCAAATTTAAATACCAAGTAAAGTAAATTTATTGAGCATTTGTGTAACAATCAGTTCTTCAAAACTATGTATAAATTATAAACTCACATCTTTGAATGTTTTAGTATTAATATAAAATTATCGAGTCGCACACCAGAATCGGAGTCTACCCAAAACATACCGCGTCGATAGACGAGTCAATGACGAGTCTGTGACTCGTGACTGGATAAACATAGGCGCGCGCCAAGACTCAAATCCTCGTTTGGAAATCATCCCGTAAACAGCCACAAGGGTAGCACCACTTCTGGAAGCTAAAATCATCTTTTCATCTGATCACCATAAGTAAAAATTACTCAAGTTTTGAGAGGTGTGACTGTAATGCTAGCAAACAATGACAACATATTTACAAGCTTCTGAGAAATTAAAGCTTTTGAGAACCCAACAAAAAAGTTATATGTGTCTGGACGGAAATGCCTATCTTTAAAAGAAATACTCATGGACGTAGGCCTAAGCTTTAGCGCCTATTCTACGTGGTGTGTCAATGGGAAATCATCCCGTATACAGTCACTACATAAAAAGGTAGCACCACTTTGTGGAAGCTCAAATCGTATTTTAATCTGATAAATGTAAGTAAAAATGACTTAAGTTTTGATAGGCGTGTTTCTGAAATATCATGTTTCTTGTTTTGTCTTGATTATCACATTTGATTTATATTATTAAAAATGTATTCCTGTAATTAAAAATTGCTTTTAGAGATGTCCACTGGGATGCAAAAAAAATATTACCGCAAAGATAAACAGTGCTACTTTATTTCACGTTCAGTTTTGTACCCAGAGTGAAAAAACATCAGTGTCGCACGAATTTGGCATAAAAATAGTTTCACCGTCATCTGATCGAGCGAACTCGGACATTGACAACCACACTTCTCCACTGATCCCTTCTCTCCATGCAGCCTGACAACTCCCGCCTGCCAATACCCCAATCGCGCTCCAGAGTATCGATGTAGGTTAGGGTCGGTCTACCTCGTGTTCTGTGACCGTGCAATGGTTCCCATAGGATAGTAGGACTATGGACAGTTTCCTCCCAGCTTCTCCAGCTATGTCCGCTAAACGTAAGACGCCTCTGCAGTAATGTCTGTGATACCAGTGTGGTAGTGTACCATATAGCTCACTATTTGTCAGATGCTGTCGCCAGTAAACGTTCAGGGCGTCTCTTAGAAGCCTGGTATATACCTCATGAGTCACCTAATCTCCTGGTCAAGGTTTGCCTAAGTGTCCAGCATTCTGCTCCGTATAGGAGCGACTTTCAGCCCTCGCGTTAATGCACATTCATTATAATATGGAAATCGATATTGGTAGAGTGGTTGACGTATTCGCTTCAAAGCGACCGAGGCGTCTCGAATATGGAACGCTATTAAATAATTAATTTCCCCTCCCTTATTTTTTCAAGTATTTTTTCGTCAGATCAGTATTGCTTGATGGGTCACTTCCTTTAATTTTGATTCTAAATAAATAAAAACTAACTACACTATTGCTCACAGTTCAACGATATTGTCAGGATAATGCTGATAACAGGCTTGTAACACGTGTGAATTAACTGTTTTACACTGATTTTCAGTTTCTGTATATTTTCTTGTCTTTTATAAAATTTGCTTTGCTGGAATATCTGAGCACATAATTCATACTTTACTCTTACATTATTGTTCATTACAGTCCGAACGAAATTGAGTCTTAGGATAATAATGCAGAACAACTTATTAATTACTGTCAATCTGTAGCTTATGATCATTTTCTCTTATACGCATACATTTATCAAGCATTCGTCATTGTACTGTTTTAATTGGATTGTAATTTGCTTTATCGTTCGCATTCCATACATCATCGAGTCAACAATCGTGTTTGCTTTTATCGGCGAACACATTCGACCTTCCCAAAAAATTTAGACACGGACTACCGGGGAAAATAAAAACACTGAATAAATAATGATGCTCTTAAACACCAAGGGCATAAAACATTTACCGTTCATATTGGATCTTCTGAACCGATTAAATAAGACCTCAAACTGTGTAAAATGTCGGAGCCTCGAGGGGGCTTCGGGGGCAGCCCGCAAGCTCCCGGCCATTGTTGGTCCCATCACTAGCAATTCACACCCCCCCCCATTAAAAATCCTGCGTACGGCCCTGTTGTGGTCACAGATTTTAAATAGTTTCAAAACTAAGCAGAGGGGAGCTGAGGAGAAATGTTTTCACTCAGTGGGTTGTTCGAATCTGGAATGCATTGCCTGAAAAGGTGGTGAAGGCCGATTCAATAACAGAGAATTAGATCTTTATTTAGGGAGAACAGGTCTGTTAGATTATGGGGAGAGAGCTGGGCAGTGGGATTGAGTTGCTCTTTTCAATGAGCCAGCACAGACTAGATGGACCGAATGGCCTCCTTTTGTGCCGTAAAATTCTATGATTCTATGAATACCGTGATGATAACAACCAGGGTAGGGGTTTGGCTTATTATTGGACACTGTAGGAACTGAGGCTTTTTCTGCTGGAACAAAAGCAGGTTAAGGGGTGACCTGGCTGAGGTCTTCAAAATTATGAGGGATTTTGATAGTCATAGGGAGACATTATTTGCATTGGTCAGTGAGCCAGTAAGGCATCAGTTTAAGTTAGTAAAACCAGCTAATGGAGAGGTGAGGAGAAATGGTTCAGACCCAGAGCAGTTAGGATATGAAATGTCCAGCTGGGAGGGGTGGTTGAGGCAAAATCTATATTTGCTTCAAACCAGAACTAGATAAATACCTTAAAAAGAGTCAGACACAGTAGTGGGGAGAGGAAATGGGACTGAAAGGATTGCTTTTGAGGAAGTGGCACAGACACAAACAAACATTGTGTGAAAGGCTTTTTCTGTGTGGGTCTCACCTCCCCATTTGCTGGTTTTACTGACATTCTTACATGGCACAACAGCTTTTGTTCTGTGTGTAGATTTCTCTGTTTCTAATCTCTTCATGTGTTGGGGCTCAGGCTGGTTTGGTCTTGGCTTTGTCTGGTGTGTTGCGCTCAGCGTCTCACCCTCAGAGAGGGAGGAATAGGGACCTGGCCTCATGGCTGCTCCTCATGGATAATTTAGGCCTGTATGTATTATGGATAGCGGAAGATTGCAGGAGCAGCAGAGTGTAATTAAACATGTAGAACAGAGCTGTCATTGTGAAACAAATCATAACTCCAGCAAGAACACGTGAGAGGCAGACGACAGCTGCTGAGGAGACGACAGTGAGAGGCTGCTGCAGGTCCTGGCTCACACCTGCACAGATTAGCCAAACCCCAACACATCACAATGTCAACCCCGTCTGATCTCAGCCTCCACATCACCAGCCCTACCCCTCCCTCCGTCCGTCAACAATAAAGAATAGTTTCTCTGTGTCTCTCCTGGCTTGGTGCCTTGAGCCGTCCTCCAGCAGTGACAGGAGCTATACAAATATTATTCATGTTAAACCTCAAAACCCGTGTACTCTGGTTCTTCTCCTGATACATTCCAAACGAATGATCTGGGGGCATTTATATCCACCTTTATCCAATCTACTCTGAGTCTACACAGCCTGAGCTTGTGTGATTGTTGCTCGCAGCTCATTCCTCTCACACTGTGATCACCCTAGCTGCTCTCCTCTGCACTGTCTCTATGGCCTGGCCAGCCCCTGATGTCACAGTGACCAGAGCAGTCTGCAGTATTGAAGGTGGGGCCTGACCAGACACCCATCATCTCCTGCCCTTTACCCAATTTTCTCCTTTGTCTTCCTTGCCCTACCTCTCCACTCTCTGTTAGTCCTTAAAAGCCTCTCCCTCCCAACATGCCCCAGTTCTGATGAAGGGTTATGGACCCGAAAGGTTGGCTCACTTTCTTTTCTCCATAGATGCTGCCTGACCTGCTGAGTGTTCCCAGCGACTTCTGTTTTTGTTTCAGATTTCCAGTATCTGCAGTATTTTGCATTTATGATACTGTAAAGTGAACTGATGACATGTTTCCGCGCGTGTCAGACACCTGGCTGATGAAAGAGATGAACTGGCTGGATATTTGAAGCCCTGAAGGAGTATTTGCACTCTGAGACGCTGTCCAGCATGGAGAGCGCTATATAAATCAAAGTTGTTGTTGTTGTATTGGATGGTAGGCTCGGGCTGCGCTGGAATGCAAGTATAAACATAAACAACAATAATAATCTTGAAGTTGTTACACGGCCAAGCTAGGCTCAAACTGTCCGCAAATACAGTCACTACACTTCACAGACAGCCTCTGAGAAGGGCTTTGGTTTCCCTGTTGGGGAGGGATGTCCCACCAGGGTCTGTACTGTCTCAGTTGATGTCGCGTCTCAGAGCAGATTGTCAGAATTTGGAAAATTGTTGAATTCAGGCTACACGGTGAAGCCGGTTTACTAGGTCAATTTCTTCAAAACATAAAACAAACATCTTCAGGCTTCCACTGTTTATAGTTAATCAAACAGTGCAGTCCTGCAGCTCAGTGGTTAGAGAACTCGCCTTACAAGCGAGAGACCTGGGTTCGATTCCAGTCAGGGCGAAACCTAGAGCGTGTCCTTACTCCACACGTCTGATAATAATCCCCCCCCAAAAAATAATAAATTGGTCATTTCAATCCATGACTGTTTGTGCGACACTGCTATGCGCAGTTGGCTGCCATGTTTCACCTGGATATATATACAGTCAATTCACTTTACAGAATATTCTGATAGCGCTTTGAGACGTCTAGAAGACGTGAAAAACGTTATATCAAATGCCAGGATTATTACAGCATTATTGTTAAACATTTGCCAAATTTTGGAATGGTGCATAAATAGATGGAATCTGGATCCGAATTTCACACACACAGGAGGCCATTCAGCCCATCAGGTCTGTGCTGGTCTTAGGGAGAACAATCCATTCAGTCCCGTTTATCTGCCCCATAAACCACCCCCCACCCCACCCACCACACACAAACACACACATTGTAACAAATTGGAATTTCTCTATCTCATAGTGCCTGACAGGCTGTACAGTTTGGTGATTGTATTTACAGGGAGACGGGATCCTCACACAGCCATGTCTCATGTAGAGGATGTGAATGACCCATTTATCTGCCAGGAGATTGAGAGAAAGGTCCCGCTCCCTGGACCCACTCGGGCTGTGGTTGGGTTGTTATCTTTGGTGTTTGACTGAATTCTGTCTGTTAATAAACCTGTGTCTGGTTCAGTTGGTGTTGGGGGAGGGCACAACACTGATAGGCCTCCTACACCAGGGCTGGGCAGTGAGGGGTGGGCAGTGAGAGGTGGGCAGAGAGGTGAACAGTGAGCAGTGGGGTGGGCAGTGGGCAGTGAGAGGTGGGCAGTGGGGTGGGCAGTGGGCAGTGGGGTGGGCAGTGAGCAGTGGGGTGGGCAGTGAGCAGTGAGAGGTGGGCAGTGAGCAGTGGGGTGGGCAGTGGGCAGTGGGGTGGGCAATGGGCAGTGGGGTGGGCAGTGAGCAGTGGGGTGGGCAGTGAGCAGTGGGGTGGGCAGTGAGCAGTGGGGTGGGCAGTGGGCAGTGGGGTGGGCAATGGGCAGTGGGGTGGGCAGTGAGCAGTGGGGTGGGCAGTGAGCAGTGGGGTGGGCAGTGAGCAGTGGGGTGGGCAGTGGGCAGTGGGGTTGGCAGTGAGCAGTGGGGTGGGCTGTGGCAGGTAAGGTTTTAATTTTAACATTGATAATTAATAATTAAATGAATGAAAATGTAAGATTTGAATGTGACCAAGTGTTCAGTGAGGGTGAGGGCTGTGACCGAGTGTTGAGGGTGGGTGGGTGAGAGGCAGCAAAACACATCACACAAACTTAAAGAAAAAATAATGAATATTTCCATTTATAGTGACAAACATCCAAACCACGACCCTGAGAGAAATTGATTGATAGATTTTTCGAAGGTCAATACATAAAATTGTGCTTGTCATTGAGACGGTGTGCAGCTCAGTCTGTGGGACCTGGGAGGTGGGGTGGTGGGGGGGGAGGGCTTCCTGCTAATACCAAGCTCAGACCTGTTCCTGAACAAGCTGGGAAAATGACATGTGGCTTCTCACTCAGCACCATCACTGCTACCAGAGATCACAATCCTTCTCTGTCCATCTCACTCTCTCTCAATCTCTCACTATCCATCTCAGTCTGTCTTTCAGTCTCTCACTGTCCATCTCAGTCTCTCACTGTCCATCTTAGTCTCTCTCTCAGTCTCTCTCTGTCCATTTCAGTCTCTCTCTCAGTCTCTCATTGTCCATAGTCTCTCTCTCAATCTCTCTCTGTCCATCTCAGACTCTCTCTCAATCTCTCACTGTCCATCTCAGACTCTCTGAGTCTTTCACTGTCCATCTCAGTCTCTCTCAGTCTCTCACTGGCCATCTTAGTCTCTCTCTCAGTCTCTCACTGTCCATCTCAGACTCTCTTAGTCTCACTCTGTCCATCTCAGTCTCTCTCACTATTCATCTCTGTGTCAGAAGGTTGTGAGATTGATGGGGCCTCAGTTTGAAGTCTGGCCTGAAGGGTGGCTCCCCTGATCCAGGCTGATAATGTGAGTTGATAATCCAGTACTTTAACAACAACACTTTGCATTTCTATATAGTGACCTTATCGCTTCAAACCTTATAATTAACTGTGTCTCTGCCAATCCTCCCCCCCCATAGAATCATAGAATCATAGAATCATAGAATTTTACGGCACAAAAGGAGGCCATTCGGCCCATCTAGTCTGTGCCGGCTCTTTGAAAAGAGCGATTCAATCCCACTGCCCTGCCCGCTCCCCATAGCCTAATAGACCCGTTCTCCCTAAATAAAGATCTAATTCCCTTTTAAAAGTTGTTATCGAATCAGCCTCCACCACCTTTTCAGGCAATGCATTCCAGATTCGAACAACTCGCTGAGTGAAAAAATTTCTCCTCAGCTCCCCTCTACTGCGCCTTGAAACTATTTTAAATCTGTGACCACGAGTCACAGATTCACCCACGAGTGGAAATAGTTTTTCTCTATTTGCCCTGTCGAAACCCCTCATGATCTTATAAACCTCTATTAGGTCTCCCCTCAATCTTCTCTGCTCCAGAGAGAATAACCCTAGCCTATCTAGCCTCTCCTCATAGCTGAAGTCTCTCAATCCTGGCACCATCCTAGTAAATCTTCTTTGTACCCTTTCCAATGCCTTCACATCCTTTCTGTAGTGTGGTGACCAGAATTGAACACAGTATTCCAGCTGAGGCCTCACCAAAGTCCTATAGAGGTTAGTCAGCACTTCCTGACTTTTGTACTCTATACCCCTATTTATAAAGCCTAGTATCCCATATGCCTTCTTAACAGCCTTGTCTACCTGTCCTGCCACCTTCAACGAGTCACTAACACAAATCCCCAGGTCTCTCTGTTCCTTCACACCATTTAAAATTGTACTATCTAGCCTATATTGCCTCCCTTCATTTCTTCTCCCAAAATGCATCACCTCACACTTCTCTGCATTAAACTTCATCTGCCATGTGTCTGCCCACTTTACCAATTTGTCTATATCCTCTTGCAGATGGCTACTATCCTCCTCACTGTTTACTATTCCCCCTAACTTAGTGTCATCTGCAAACTTGGAAACTGTACTCCGTACACCCAAGTCCAGATCATTGATGTAGATTACAAACAGCAATGGTCCCAAAACCGATCCCTGTGGCACACCACTGCTCACTTCCCTCCAATCTGAAAAACAGCCGCTCACTACAACTCTCTGCTTTCTGTCTCGCAGTCAGTTGTGGATCCACGCTGCCACTGTCCCTTTTACGCCATGGGCCTTTAATTTCATAATAAGTCTCTCATGTGGCACTTTGTCAAATGCCTTTTGAAAGTCCATGTAAACTACATCAACTGTGCTACCATTATCCACCCATTCCGTTACCTCATCAAAAAATTCTATCAGATTTGTAAGGCAAGATTTGCCTTTAACAAATCCATGTTGACTGTCCTTTATTAGCCTATATCTTTCTAAGTGAAGATCTACCTTGTCCCTGATTATGGACTCTAGAAGTTTGCCCACTACTGACGTTAGACTGACTGGTCTGTAGTTACCAGGCTTGTCCTTCTGCCCCTTTTTATACAAGGGAGTAACATTAGCTATCCTCCAGTCCTCTGGCACGACCCCTGTGTCCAAGGAAGATTGAAAGATCGTGGCCAGAGTCCCTGCTATTTGCTCCCGTGCCTCCCTTAGTAACCTAGGGTGCATCCCATCCGGACCAGGTGACTTATCCACCTTGAGCGACGTCAACCTTTTTAGCACTTCCTCTCTGGTTATAATTATTCTATCCATTTCTCCTACCCTCTCCTCTAATACCATGGCATTGGCTGTATCATTTTCTTTTGTGAAGACAGAGGCGAAGTACTCATTCAGTACATCAGCCATGCCCTCTGCCTCCACAATGAGATTTCCTCCTAGGTCCCTAATTGGCCCCACCCTCTCCTTGACCAACCTTTTACTCTTAATATGTTGGTAAAAAACCTTAGGGTTCCCCTTAATCTTACTCGTTAATTGTTTTTCATGCAGTCTCTTTGCCCCTCTAACTTCCTTTTTTAGTTCTATCCTACACTTCCTATATTCTGCTTTGTTCCCTTCTGAATTTTGAGCCTGACACTTATCATAAGCCTCTTTTTTTTGTTTGATTTTGGCCCCGATTTCCTTAGTCATCCAGGGAGGTTTGGATGCCTTACATTTCACCATTGTGGGGATGCTTTTGACCTGTGCCTGAACTATCTCCTCTTTGAACGCTGCCCACTGCTCGTTAGTTGTCTTACCTGCCAATTTTTCTTTCCAATCCACCTTGGCTAGGTCCCACCTCAACTCATTGAAATTAGCCCTTTTCCAGTTGAGTGTCCTCACCTGTGATCGTTCCTTATCCCTTTCCATAATTATTCTGAATCTAACGATATTGTGGTCACTATTCCCTAGATGCTCACCTGCAGAAACCTGTTGAACTTGCCCTACCTCATTTCCCAAAACTAGATCCAGCAATGCTTCTTTCCTCGTTGGACTGGAAACATACTGATCAAGAAAGTTGTCCTGCACACACTTCAGGAATTCTTCTCCCTCCTTGCCCTTTACTCTACTATTCTGCCAGTCTATGTTGGGATAGTTGAAGTCACCCATTATCACTACTCTATTAGTTCTGCATTTCTCTGTGATACGCTTGCAGATCTGCTTGTCTATCTCCTCCCCACTATTTGGTGGTCTATAGTATACCCCTAACAGTGTAACTGCACCTTTTTTATTCCTCAATTCTAACCAGATAGATTCGGTTTTTAGTCCTTCTTCCACCTCGTTCCTTTCTAAGGCAGTCACTGAGTCCTTAACTAAAATTGCCACCCCGCCCCCTTTTCTCCCTTCTCTATCCCTCCTGAATACATTATAACCAGGAATTGACATTGTCCCCTACACTCTTCCCTTTCTATTTCTTTCTTTTTCTCTGTTTATTTCTCTTGCTCTGCGTCTCTCTATCCCTGGCTCTGTTTCACCTTATGTTTCTCTCTCTCTACTTTTATCTCTGTTTTATCTAGCTCTCTTTCTCTCGTCATCCCCCTGGCCCCTCTCTACCATTTCTCTCTTTTAACTCTCTCTTTCTATTTTCTCTCTATATCACTCTCTCTCATTCTTTCTATAACTCTCTCGTTCTCTCTATCTATCTTGCTCTGACACAGATGTGCAAATAGGATTGGGAGAGTAAACCCAGAACAATATGTTTGATGTGGCTCCCCTGAATGAGTACTTTGCCTCTGTCTTCACAAGAGAAGAGGATGCAACCAATGCTACAGTATTGGAGGAGAGGGTAGAAGAAATGGATAGGATTAGTATAAATAGAGAGGAAGTAATAAAAAGGTTGAAGGTGCTCAAGGTAGATAAGTCACCCGGTTCATATGGGATGCACCCTGGTTACTAAGGGAAGTACGGGAGCAAATAGCAGAGTCTCTGGCCACAATCTTTCAATCTTCCTTGGACACAGGGGTGGTGCCAGAGACTGGAAGGTTGCTAATGTTACTCCCTGTATAAAAAGGGGCAGAAGGACAAACCTGGGAACTACAGGCCAGTCAGTCTAATGTCGGTGGTGGGCAAACTTCTAGAGTCTATAATCAGGGACAAGATAGATCTTCTGGGTTAGTGCAGGAGGTGGGCCAGAGGGAGAGGAGTTCGGAGGACTCCAAGGCAGTGGAGAGAGTTTGTGGGGGGATCTGCTTCCATGGGCGGTAGCAGATGGTGATAGGTTTGGGGGTAGACGGGAGAGGGTTAGAGGAGTTGAAAGAGATGAAGTGGTGGTCGGAGATGGCCTTGTCAGAGATAGTGATATCCGAGACACTGAGGCCCCGGGTGATCACCAGGTCAAGCGGGTGCCCGTGAACGTGGGTGGCGGAGTGGATGTGGAGGGAGAGGTTGAGAGACGAGAGGAGGGAGGAGAATTCTGAGGAGGTGGAGCAGGAGGGGGTGAAGTGGAGGTTAAAGTCACCGAGGATGAGGAGGCGATCGGAGGAGGCACAGAGGGAGGCAAGGAGAGTGGAGAAGTCAGAGATGAAGGTTGGGGAGGGTTTTGGGGGATGATAAACATGGAGGATTTTGAGGGAGGGATGGGAGGAGAGGGAGAGGTGAGGTGTTCAAAAGAGGGGAAGGAATAGTTTCAAAATGAAGCAGAGGGGAGCTGAGGAGAAATGTTTTCACTCAGCGGGTTGTTTGAATCTGGAATGCATTGCCTGAAATGGTGGTGGAGACCTATTCAATAACAGCTTTTGAAAGAGAATTAGATCTTTATTTAGGGAGAACAGGTCTGTTAGGTTATGGTGAGAGAGCTGGGCAGTGGGATTGAGTTACTCTTTTCAAAGAGCTGGCACAGACTAGATGGGCCGAATGGCCTCCTTTTGTGCCGTAAGATTCTATGATTCTATAGAGACCGTAGAAAAAGAGATAATAATAATCCTTGCATTTGATATAGTGCTTTTCACGTCTTCTTCATTGTGCTGTAACCACTGAGCTTCAGGACTCCATAAACTGTATGGTTTCAAACTGAGATTTCATTTCAGTGATTAGAGCACTCGCCTTACAAGCATGTGATCTGTGTTCGAATCCAGGCAAGTCAGGGTGAAACCTTGGGCAAGTTTCCTTGCTCCACACATCTAATAAGAATCACACCAAAATAAACACATTATTAAAATTTATCATTTCATTTCAAGCCCATAGTTTCGCCCAGACTTGCCTGGATTCAAAACACTGGTTAGGCCTCAACTGTACTGCGTCCAGTTCTGGGCCCCTTATTTCAGGAAGGACATTAAGGCACTGGAAAGGGTGCAGAGGAGATTCACGAGAATGATACCAGGAATGGGGAACCTTAGCTATGGAGAAGTTAGGACTTTTTCCATTAGAGCAGAGAAGGTTACGCGAGGACCTGACAGAGGTCTTCAAGATTATGAAAGGTTAGAGAGGGAAAAGCTGTTTCTGCTGGTAGGTGTGTCTGTGACTCGTGGTCACAGTGTTAAGATATTTCCCAAAAGAAGCAGAGGGGAGGTTAGAAGAAATTTTTTTACTCAGCGAGTTGTTCGAATTTGGAATGATCTGCCTGAAAGGGTAGTGAGGTCCAATTCGATAGCAGCTTTTAAGAGAGAACTAGATAGGTATCTGGGGAAGACAGGTTTGCAGGGTTATGGGGAGAAAGCTGGTGATTGGGGTTAACGAAAGTGACTTGCTCGGTCACAGAGCCAGCACAGACTCGATGGGCCGAATGGCCTCCTTCTGTGCCGTAACATTCTATGATTCTATGATTCTAACACATGTCTCACACTTGTAAGGCAAATGCTCTAACCACCGAGATACAGGACTGCACTATTTAAGTGCAAGTTGTTGTTGGGGACCCCGGAGTGTACATTAGGGTAACTGCTCTAGTCTAACCAAGTAAAACCGCATAGCTTGCTATCGGGAATACTGTCTGACAAGCTTTCCCACTGCTTCTCCAACTAGGACCACCCTCTCTATCAGGGCTTTGACTGCAGAGTTAGTAGGAGTGGGCGTGCGAGCTGGGAGTGTGAGCTGGGAGCTGGGAGTGTGAGCTGGGAGCTGGGAGTGTGAGCTGGGAGCTGGGAGTGTGAGCTGGGAGCTGGGAGTGTGAGCTGGGAGCTGGGAGTGTGAGCTGGGAGCTGGGAGTGTGAGCTGGGAGCTGGGAGTGTGAGCTGGGAGTGTGAGCTGGGAGCTGGGAGTGTGAGCTGGGAGTGTGAGCTGAGAGATGGGAGTGTGAGCTGGGAGCTGGGAGTGTGAGCTGAGAGCTGGGAGTGTGAGCTGGGAGCTGGGAGTGTGAGCTGGGAGCTGGGAGTGTGAGCTGGGAGCTGGGAGTGTGAGCTGAGAGCTGGGAGTGTGAGCTGGGAGCTGGGAGTGTGAGCTGGGAGCTGGGAGTGTGAGCTGGGAGTGTGAGCTGAGAGATGGGAGTGTGAGCTGGGAGCTGGGAGTGTGAGCTGGGAGCTGGGAGTGTGAGCTGAGAGCTGGGAGTGTGAGCTGGGAGCTGGGAGTGTGAGCTGGGAGCTGGGAGTGTGAGCTGGGAGCTGGGAGTGTGAGCTGGGAGCTGGGAGTGTGAGCTGGGAGCTGGGAGTGTGAGCTGGGAGCTGGGAGTGTGAGCTGGGAGCTGGGAGTGTGAGCTGGGAGCTGGGAGTGTGAGCTGGGAGCTGGGAGTGGGAGCTGGGAGCTGGGAGTGGGAGCTGGGAGCTGGGAGTGTGAGCTGGGAGCTGGGAGTGTGGGATGGGAGTGCGAGCTGGGAGCTGGGAGCTGAGAGCAGTCTGGCTTCATGTAAAATGAATGTCTGGTTGTTGGTTGCCCAGGAAGCACTTTAGTAAATGTCAGGATTCCACTTGGGGCCTGCAGTGAGTGTGTCAGACTCTATACCAGCCATGTGCCGAGACCCCAGACACACACACACACTCACACATACACACACACAGGGGGCCCAGCCATACACTCTCATTCGCCCAGTTTCTCAGATACGTTTTGTAGAATGCATCAGATGTATTATTGATGGTATTATATTGTATGTTAATGCTCACAGGACAGACACACGGACAGACAGAGACACACTGTCTGTGTGATTCTCATTAGCACTGACAGACTTGGAGAGAGGGTTTGGAGGCAGGGTGAGCTGTGGGCAGTGTGGCTGGTGTATAATGAATGTCTGGTTGCCGGTTGCCCAGAAACACTTTAGTGAATGTGATTCCAGACAGGATTCCCCTTTTGGAGGGAAGTGTTGCTGAGGCCTTCATTACATCCCAGCTCGATTATACAAACACTCTGCTGGTCAGCGTTCCCAATTCCTCCCCCCACAGGCTGCAGATAATCCAGAACTCTGCGGCCCATGTTCTCCTTTACCGTTCCAAACTCTGTGACCCCATCTCCCCCATTCTCGCCCGACTCCATTGGCTCCCCATCATCCAGAGGATCCAATTTAAGATCCTGGTTCTCCCATTTAAAGCCCTCCATAACCTCACCCCACCCTACATCCGTGACCTCCTGCCCGCCCTTACCAACCTGCCCGGCCCCTCCTCTGGCCTGCTCCACGTACCCCAACCCACCCTCCCCACCATTGGCAGGCGAGCCATCAGCCACTCTGCCCCCATTCTCTGGAGCCCCCTCCCAGACCTTCTTCAAGTTCCCGCCTCAAGACCATCCTCTTCGATGGACCGATGGGTAACTCTTAATCCCCCACTTCCCTCCTCCCCATGTCCTCAGCTCGGGTCTGGGGCAGTGACTGTCCAGCGCCTTGGGACGTCCTCCTGATGTGAAAGGTGCTATACAAGTGTAATTTTGTTGTTGTTGTTGTACTTGCTGTTCTTGCCGTTGTTGTTATTTGCTGACAGGCCACAGTCACCAGTGAGGCCCTCACTGTAAATTCACTGTATTATTGTAGAGTTTTACGATCGCCCAGAATTGGCTAAATGTTGCATTGTAATGGAATAATAATAATCCTTCCCTCTGTGCCCTGCCACGCCAGGAGGATGTGTCAAAGCGGGTATTTTTTGGGAAAAGTAGGAGCCAGTGTCTGCCAGGCACATATTAACTCTCCCAATCCTAACACCATCCATCAACTTTCTGCTCTCACCAAACTAACAAGAGATAACCCTCAATATAAACTTTACTTAAAAACAAGTCATCGGAGCCTACCATCTGCAATTGGGCTTTCAGTCTCTCTGCCCCCACACTTCGAACTCCATCCCACATTCCCTCATTTCGCTTCCTCCCTTGCCTGATTCAAGGCCAGTCTCAAGACCTTTCTCTTCGACCGCACCTTCAGTTACCCTTCCACCTCCACCCTACATGCCCTCCATTCTCCATAATAATCCTTGCATTTGATGTAGCGCTTTTCACGTCTTCTAGACGTCTCAAAGCGCTTCACAGAATATACTGTAAAGTGAATTGACTGTATATTTGTGGGCGAAACACAGCAACCAATTGCGCACAGCAGCGTCCCCACAAACAGTCATGGATTGAAATGACCAATTTATTTTGATGGATTATTATTAGGTGTGTGGAGTAAGGAAACTTGTCCAAGGTTTTGCCCTGCTGGGAATCAAATCCAGGTCTCTCACT
Organism: Hydrolagus colliei; assembly: GCA_035084275.1. NCBI lineage: Eukaryota > Metazoa > Chordata > Chondrichthyes > Chimaeriformes > Chimaeridae > Hydrolagus > Hydrolagus colliei. The sequence continues at coordinate 26,050 of JAYJKW010000239.1, forward strand.
TGTAAGGTGAGTGCTCTAACCACTGAGCTAGAGGAGTCCATGACTCTGAATACTGTGTTCAATTCTGGTCACCACACTACAGAAAGGATGTGAAGGCATTGGAAAGGGTACAACGAAGATTTACTAGGATGGTGCCAGGATTGAGGGACTTCAGCTATGAGGAGAGGCTAGATAGGCTAGGGTTATTCTCTCTGGAGCAGAGAAGATTGAGGGGAGACCTAATAGAGGTTTATAAGATCATGAGGGGTTTCGACAGGGCAAATAGAGAAAAACTATTTCCACTCGTGGGTGAATCTGTGACTCGTGGTCACAGATTTAAAATAGTTTCAAGGCGCAGTAGAGGAGAAATTTTTTCACTCAGCGAGTTGTTCGAATCTGGAATGCATTGCCTGAAAAGGTGGTGGAGGCTGATTCGATAACAACTTTTAAAAGGGAATTAGATCTTTATTTAGGGAGAACAGGTCTATTAGGCTATGGGGAGCGGGCAGGGCAGTGGGATTGAATCGCTCTTTTCAAAGAGCCGGCACAGACTAGATGGGCCGAATGGCCTCCTTTTGTGCCGTAAAATTCTATGATTCTATGATTCTATGACTCCATGATACCAACTCCCAGCTCAGGTCTAAATCCCTGACCTTCCAGGGGCTTTTGATGTCCTCTCAATGTGAAAGACACCAAACAAATGTAATTTTGCATTTGTATCTATATTTGCATGATCCACGTTCAGCAAGGTTATCTAGAGACAAAAGTTCAACTTCCATATGTGCAATTTCCATTTCCACATGATTTGGATAACAACCAAATCTCCAGCTGCGACTTCAGAGAAACGTGGGCTGTATGAGTTCAAAGTCCTGAAGTGCGGCTTCAACAACAACAATAAAATTACATTTGAATAGGGCCTTTCCTGTTGGGAGGACGTCCCAAGGTGCTGAACCCACAACCATCTGATTTTGAGACGCTACTAACTAGCCACTGACATACACGTCACCAGGCGAGCAAGTTACACGTGTATGTGAGGTGGATAGTGGGTCACACACACTTGTGGGGATGAAGGTTTGAGTATAAAACAAACACAGCATGAAACACAATTGTCAGTGAGTTTATTGGATAGTGGAGACCGTGGATTACACAACCAGTCATCGGGCAGAGGTTATGATGAACCTTTGCAAATCACCAGTTAGACCTTATCTAGAGGCCAATTCTGGGCACTATACTTTAGGAGGAAGGGCCTTGGAGAGGGTGCAGAGATTTACCAGAATGGTACCCACAGATGAGGGGCTACTATTATGTTTTGAGATGAGAGAAGCTGGGATTATTCTCCTTAGAGCAGAGAAGGCTAAGGGTAGGTTTAATAGAGGTGTTTAAAATTAGGAAGGGTTTCCCATGAAAAGCCTGAAATTCCACCCAGTTTTACCCGTGGGATCAGGTCATCTTCAAATTTAAGACATAGAAAAATGGTGTAAAATGTTTTGCTGGAATGAGCAGCTCCCAACCCGAGGCTGAGATAAGAATCCCACACAACTCTCTACTGCAATAATGACAGCAATTACTATTAATGATAATAGATAACAACACTGCCAGCTGTGCATGTGGTGTGGTAGGTGATTGCAGCCACCATTTTGCACATGGCAACGTCCCACAAACTGCCATCTTCAACCTCAAACCCAAATGAGTTCCAGGCTAAGACAAGAGTGTATCATCCTCCCTCTCTCTCCCCCTCTCTCTAATCCATTCACTATTAATTCAATAAAAGCTTTTTCCATTAATAAATAATGTTTGATGAAGTCGATCTGTGACCTACTTTCTCTATATTTAGGATCACTTCAGGAAGGATGTTAAGGCATTGGAAAGGTGCAGAGGAGATTTACTAGGATGGTACCATGAATGAGGGACTTCAGTTATGATGAAAGGCTAGAGAGGCTAGATTTATTCTCATTGGAACAGAGAAGGTTGCGAGGAGACCTAATAGAGGTTTTTAAGATCATGAGGGAATTCAACAGAGTAGGTAGGGAAAAACTGTTTCCACTGGTGGGCGTATCAGTGACTCGTGGTCACAGATTTAAAATAGTTTCTAAAAGAAGCAGAGGGGAGATGAGGAGAAATGTTTTCACTCAGCGAGATGTTCAAATCTGGAACTGGAATGCATTGCCTGAAAAGTTGGTGGAGGGGTCTCGCTGTTGCTGTGGGGATCTTGCTGTAGTTGTGGGGGTCTCACTGTTGCTGTAGTTGTGGGGGTCTCGATGTAGGTGTGGGGGTCTCGCTGTAGTTGTGGGGGTCCTCAGTTAATACGGCCCATCAGGTTTGTGATGAGGCTCTGCAGGGCCTGAGCTCGCCTGCGGGATGTCTCGAGCACCTCCTCGTGGTTGGCTTTGCGAGTGGTGGTGTAATCCATCACCGCCTCATTAGTGATGAGAGAGATGCCAAACACACGCATCCCACAGTGTCTGGCCAGGATCACCTCAGGCACCGTACTCATCCCTACACACACACACACACACACACACACATAGAGTTAGCCTCACTTCATCCCAGCCACACAACAGCACTCCACAAGCGTTGTGTGTGTGTATACTATGTGTGTGTGTGCTGTGAGTGTGTGTGCTGTGTGTGAGTGTGTGTTGTGTGTATGCTGTGTGTGTAGTTTGTGTGTGTGGTGCTATGTGTGCTGTGTGTGCGCTGTGTGTTTGCGGCTGTGTATGTGCTGTGTGTATATATGTGGTGCTATATATGCTGTGTGTTTAGTGTGTGTGTGTGTGTGTGTATATGCAGTGAGTGTTGTGTGTGTGGTGCTATACGTTCTGTGTGTGTGTTATGTGTGTGCGCTGTGTGTATGCTGTGTGTGCATGTGCTGTGTGTGGTGCTATGTGTGCTGTGTCTGTGTGCTGCCTGTGCTGTGTGTGTGTGCTGTGTGTGCTGTGTGTGTGTGCTGTGTGTGTGTGCTGTGTGTGTGTGCTGTGTGTGTGTGCTGTGTGTGTGTGTGCTGTGTGTGTGTGCTGTGTGTGTGCGTGTGCTGTGTGTGTAGTATGTGCGTGGTGCTATGTGTGCTGTGTGTGCGCTGTGTGTATTGCACCTGTGTGTATGTGCTGTGTGTGTGTGTATGTGGTGCTATGTGTGCTGTGTGTGTGTGTTTAGTGTGTGCGCTGTGTGTTGGAGACTTACCGACAGCGTCAGCTCCTAGGGTTTTCAGTAGGCGACACTCTGCAATGGTCTCGTATGAGGGTCCGGTCAGCATACAGTAGACACCCTCACGCACAAAACTCTCAAACCCCAGCTCCCGCGCTGCCTCCAGGGCCTGGCCTCGCAACACAGGGTCATAGGCATCTGACATACAGGGAAATCGCTCACCAAACCTGGGCACAAACAGGTGGGTATGAGAGGGTGTGTGTGAGAGGGTGTGTACACCCTCACACACACCCACACACATCCTCACATACACCCTCGCACACACACCCTCTCACACACATCCTCTCACACACACTCACATACACCCTCTCATACACCCTCACATACACCCTCTCACACACACCCTCTCATACACCCTCACATACACCCTCTCACACACAGCCTCTCATATACACCCTATCGCATACACCCTTTCACACACACACACAGCACACCCAACATACACACACAGCACACACACATTCTTGTGATGGGTCTTGGAAAGAGGCTAGGGAGGGGCAAAATAGAGGCACGGCAGAATGGAGTTCTAGAGGATGGGGGTAGAGACACTGAAGGAGGGATGGGAGAGGCGGGGGGACTTGAAGCAAGTCAGAACCTGCTGAGCGGAGATATAAACCTGGATGGGAAACCTGTGGAGTGGAACGAGGATAGAGCGAGTCCAGACTGGCTGGTTGAGAGGGCTCTATTGATGGTGATGTTGCCAGTGCCTGAGGTGTGGCGGTACAGATGGGAACCAACAACACTAACATTACATGTCTGGAGCGCCTTTCATGTTGAGAGGACGTACCAAGAAGTAGCCAATCAGTAGGGGCTCGGTCTATTGACATTCAACTGTAGAAAGTTAGCTCTCATCCAGGACTTGATGTCTGACAGAGAGTCTGTCAGGACAGTGGTAGCCCTGGAGTCGAGGGTAGAGGCAGAGAGATAGAGTTGGGTGTCATCCGAATACATGTGGAAGTTGACCCCATGTTTGTGGATGATGTCACCAAGAGGGAGCATGTAGATGTTGAAGGGGAGGGGACCAATACAGAGCTCTGAGGAACATCACACGAACATCACACGAGATAGTGCAGGGGCTGGAGGAGAAACCGTTTGTGGAGATGATGTGAGAGGTACAAACTGTACCAGTCAAAGACAGAACCATGAAGGTTGAGGTGAGAGGAGGATAGAGTGGTCAATGGTCCAGGAGGACGAGGAGGGAGAGTGGTCTCACATGGACAGAATGCACTGACCAGACCTGTTTCTGTGCTGTGGGCGGTATGGAAACCTGATTGGAGGGGATTGTGAATGGGAGTGGCGGAAGAGGAAGGATCGTGGAGAGGAAAGGAAGGGTGGAGATGCAGGGCCGTACGCAGGATTTTTTTTGGGGGGGTGCGAATTGCTAGTGATGGGACCAACAATGGCCGGGGGCTTGGGGGCTGCCCCCGGGGCCCCCTCGAGGCTCCGACGTTTTACACAGTTTGAGGTGTTATTTAATCGGTTCAGAAGATCCAATATGAACGGTATTTATGCCCTTGGTGTTTAAGAGCATCATTATTTATTCAGTGTTTATATTTTCCCCGGTAGTCCGTGTCTAATTGCGAAGGTCGAATGTGTTCGCCGATAAAAGCAAACACGATTGTTGACTCGATGATGTAAGGAATGCGAACGATAAAGTAAATTACAATCCAATTAACACAGTACAATGACGAATGCTTGATAAATGTAATGAACAATAATGTAAGAGTAAAGTATGAATTATGTGCTCAGATATTCCAGCAAAGCAAATTTTATAAAAGACAAGAAAATATACAGAAACTGAAAATCAGTGTCAAACAGTTAATTCACACGTGTTACAAGCCTGTTATCAGCATTATCCTGAAAATATCGTTGAACTGTGAGCAATAGTGTAGTTAGTTTTTATTTATTTAGAATCAAAATTAAAGGCAGTGACCCATCAAGCAATACTGACCTGACGAAAAAATACTTGAAAAAATAAGGGAGGGGAAATTAATTCTTTAATAGCGTTCCGTATTCGAGACGCCTCGGTCGCTTTGAAGCGAATACGTCAACCGCTCTACCAATATCGATTTCCATATTATAATGAATATGCATTAACGCGAGGGCTGAAAGTCGCTCCTATATGGAGCAGAATGCTGGACACTTAGGCAAACCCAGGAGATCAGTTGACTCATGAGGTATATACCAGGCTTCTAAGAGACGCCCTGAACGTTTACTGGCGACAGCATCTGACAAATAGTGAGCTATATGGTCACTACCACACTGGTATCACAGACATTACCGCAGAGGCGTCTTAGGTTTAGCGGACATAGCTGGAGAAGCCGGGAGGAAACTGTCCATAGTCCTACTATCCTATGGGAACCATTGCACGGTCACAGAACACGAGGTAGACCGACCCTAACCTACCTCGCTACATGAAATGCACGGATTATATTATTATTCAAAGAGAGAAAGAGTGACTTTCAGAGGAGTCACGTTGAAGAGATTTGTGTAGGAAGAGCTGTTGCTTTGCAGACTCGACTGCACCTGTCCTTTATATCCCGCTGGTGTGAGGCAGCAGTTCTGGGGACCTCAACTCTAACAGGTGCAGGTTAACAATCCTTTAAGTTATAGCCAATTACGTGACACTGCCCACAAACCCTGAAAAGAAATCTCAGTTGTCAATCAGTCAGATATGCAACCTCGACCTTGGGAATGTCTTCAGATTCAGAGGCACTGAGTAGGAGGGAAAGAAAGTTTCCCACAGGTGATAGAAGACAGCAGCATCACCTGGCGAGTCGCCTGGCACAGTGAATAGCACTCTGGCCTCTGAGTCAGAAAGTTGTGGGTTCAAACCCCACGTCGGCACTCGGTATCACACAGAGGAAGCTGACACTTCAATGTGGTGCTGTGGGGGGGGGGGGGGGGGTTAGAGGCTGTTCTTTTGGTTGAGATGCTGAACCGAGGTCTGATCCGTCTGTTTAGATGGATGTGAAAAGATCCTCTGACACTACTCGAGAAGCGGAGGGAAGTCTCTCTCCTGTTGTCCTGGCCAACAAACGCCCCCAAATAAAATCGGTGACTCACTCCATCGGTGTTTGTGGGACAATCCTGGGCAAAAACTGGCTACTTTACAGTACGTTCTGTGAAGCGCTCTGAGCTGTCTGACAATGTACTAAGGCACTATTATCAATTGCTAACATTATCAGATTAAAATACGATTTCAGCTTCCACAAAGTGGTGCTACCTTTTTATGTAGTGACTGTATACGGGATGATTTCCGATTGACACACCACGTAGAATAGGCGCTAAAGCCTAGGTCTATGTCCATGCGTATTTTTTTTAAAGATAGGCATTCCCGTCCAGCATATAACTTTTTTGTTGGGTTCTCAAAAGCTTTAATTTCTCAGAATCTTGTAAATATGTTGTCATTGTTTGCTGGCATTACAGTCACACCTCTCAACACTTGAGTAATTTTTACTTACGGTGATCAGATGAAAAGATGATTTACCTCCAGAATTGGTGCTACCCTTGTGGCTGTTTACGGGATGATTTCCAAACGAGGATTTGAGTCTTGGCGCCTATGTTTATCCAGTCACGAGTCACAGACTCGCCGCGTCATGGACTGGTCTATGACGCGGTATGTTTTGGGGAGACGCCGATTCTGGTGCGCGACTCGATAATTTTATATTAATACTAAATCATTCAAAGATGTGAGTTTATAATTTATATATAGTTTTGAAGAACTGATTGTTACTCAAATGTTCAATAAATTTACTTGGTATTTAAATTTGATAAAAAAATGCAATTCTCTACCCCGGAAAATGTGGACCTTTTATAATTTGGGGGGGTGCGTACGCACCCGTCGCACCCCCCCTGCGTACGGCCTTGAGATGGGACAGCAATTTGAGAGCAGGAATGGTTCATGGGGAGGCTTTATGTGGATGGGAGTGATGACGGACTTTTTATAAAAAGGGGTGGGAATGGTGTCAGTGCACAGGTTGGTGATGTCTGTGAGTATCATAAACTCACAGTATGACACACTATAAACACACAAACAACACACACACAGGTACACACACGACACACAGCGTCTTACTAAATCAACAACAGACTTACAGATTTACAATCAATTACATTTATAGAGCACCTTTCACATTGTGAGGATTTCCCAAGGCACAGACACACACCATGTCACACACATCCATGCACACTGTCACACACATGCGCAGACACACACCATGTCACACACAGACACACACCATGTCACACACACACAGAGTGTGACCCCACTGACCGCTTATCGTTGGGGCCACACAGTGGGTTTTGTCCAGCGAAGCCGGGCATGTTGATATGGTCTTTGATGAACATGAGATCCCCCACAGCCATGTTTGGGCTCAGCCCCCCGGCTGCGTTGGTCACCACCAGACACTTCACTCCCAGGAGGTGGAACACACGGATCGGGAAAGTCACCTGGGGTGGGGGGGGGGGGGGGGAATAACAGGAGAGAGGGGGCAGAGGGGTCAGTATGTGGTATTTCACCTCCCCCACCCCACCATTTGCAGCTGGGCCTTCAGCCTCTCTGGAACTCCACCCGACAGTCCTCTGCCTTGCACCATCCCTTGCTCCCTCACTCACCTCCTTCAAGACCCATTTCAAAACCCTCCTTTTCGACTGCACACCCCCCCCCCCCCCCCCCTCTCTCACCACATCCCTGCCACCCCCCCCCTCCCCCACTCCCCTCTGCTCGGGTCCTGACCCCTGACTGTTCACTGTTCAGCGCCTTGGGACATCCTCCTGACATGGCAGGAGCTCTAGTTATTATGTTGCTGTTGTACCTGTGTGTGTGTGCGGGATAGTGGGGTATGTGTGGTGGGGGGTAGTGATGTATGTGTGGGGGACACAGATGTGGGTGTGTGTGTGTGTGTGTGGTGGGGGGTGGTGCTGTGTGTGTGTGATGGGGGGGGAGTGGTATATGTGTGTTTGTGGTGGGAGGGAGAGTGGTGTGTGTGTGGTGTGGGGGCTAGTGGTATGTATGTGTGTGGTGGGAGGGGGGAGTGGTGTGTGTGTGGGGCGGGGAGTGGTGTGTGTGTTGGGGGGCTAGTGGTGTATGTGTGGTGGTGGGGGGGGGGGGTAGTGGTGTGTGTGTGGTGGTGGTGGGGGGAGTGGTGTGTGTGTATGTGTGTGTGATGGGGGGAGTGGTGTGTGTGTGGTGGTGGTGGGGGGAGTGGTGTGTGTGTATGTGTGTGTGATGGGGGGTGGTGTGTGTGTGTGTGATGCGGGGGGGGAGTGGTGAGTGTGTGTGGCGGTGGAGGGGGGGGAGTGGTGTGTGTGCGTGAGTGTGATGGGGAGGGGAGTGGTATGTGTGTGTTGCCCCCACCCCCCACACCTACCTGGCCTATGGGATACCCCTCGTAGAAGTGGAAGCGGCCCTGCATACACACACACCGCTTCCCACTCAGGTTCCCAAACACCAGCTTCCCCTCATGGCCTTCCACTGAGGGGGATAACACACAGTTAATACCCTCCCTGTCCATCACCGGGAGACCCTCCCCTCACTCCCTTCCCTCTCCCCTCACCCTCTCCCCTTACCCCTTCCCCCTCCCCTCTGCCCCCTCCCCTCCCCTCCCCCCTGACCCCGTCCCCCCCTCCCCACATGGACCTCAGCTCTGGGTGCCCTCCTGTTGTACACCCTGTGGGGTGGGGGATGGGGGGCGGGGGATGGGAGGTGAGGGGGTGGGGGATGGGGGAAAAACGGAGGGTTGGCGGAATCAGTTCTAGAGGATGGGGGCAGAGAGACTGAAGGTGGGATGGGCGAGGCGGGGGATGTGAAGCAAGTCAGAACCTGCTGAGCGGGGGTAGATACCTGGATGGGAAACCAGTTGAGTGGGACGAGGATGGGGCGAGTCCAGTTTGGCTGGTTGAGAGTGGCTCTATTGATGGTGATTCTCATAGAATTTTTTGAGGATATTTCGAGTAAACTAGATAAGGATGAATCAATGAATGTAGTCTATTTGGACACCTTGCGACAAAGTATCGCATAAAAGGTTGATCCAAAAGATAGGGGCTTACGGAATTGGGGGGAGCATATTAACATGGATAAGGGAATGGTTAACGGGTAGGAAATAAAGAGTAGGGATAAACAGATCTTTCTCAGATTGGCGGGATGTGACTCGTGGAGTGCCACAAGGAACAGTCCTTGGGCCTCAGCTACTTAGCATCTACATCAACGATCTAGATACGGACATCGAGCTTAATATATCTAAATTTGCTGATGATACAAAACTAGGAGGAAGCATTAATACCAAGAATGACATTTTAAAAAATGCAGCGCGATATAGATAGGTTAGGTGAGTGGGCAGGTAGGTGGCAGATGAAGTATAATGTAAGGAAGTGCGAAGTCACCTAGGTCGCAAAAACATCAGAGCAGGTTATTTTTTAGAGGGAGAGAGATTGGAAAGTGTTAGCGTGCAGAGGGACTTGGGTGTCCTTGTACACCAAACACAGAAATGTAAGGTGCAGCAGGCAATTAGGAAGGCTAACGGTATGTTAGCTTTCATTATGAAAGGGTTGGAGTATATATAACACTAGGGAAGTCTTAGGGCCCTGGTGAGACCACGCAGTTTTGGTCTCCGTATTTAAGAAAGGATAGACTTGCCTTGGAGGGAGTGCAGCGTAGGTTTACTAGGTTAGTACCTGGAATGAGGGAGATGAGTTATGACAATAGGTTGATTAATTTAGGCCTATATTCTCTGGAATATAGAAGAATTAGAGGGGATCTTATGGAAACCTATAAGATTATTAAGGGGCACGACAAAGTAGATAGTGGGAGATTGTTTCCCCTGGTTGGAGAATCTAAAACCAGGGGTCACAGTCTTAAAGTTAGGGGTCAGCCCTTACACACTAAGTTGAGAAAAACCTTCTTCACTCAGAGGGTGGTGAATGTATGGAATTCTTTACCCCAAACAGCTGTTGTCCTTGAACATATTCAAGTTAGATAGATTTCTAGATAGATACATTGAATTAGACAGATTTCTCATCTATAAAGGGATTAAGGGGTATGGGGCAGGTAGCTGGAGTTAAGAGTAGAATATCAGCCATGATTGAATGGCGGGGCAGGCTCAAGGGGCCGAATAGCCTATTCCTGCTCCTATTTCTTATGTTCTTATGGTGATGCTGCCAGTGCCTGAGGTGTGGCGGCACAGATGGGAGCCAACAAAAACAACATTACATGTCTGGAGCGCCTTTCATGTTGAGAGGACGTACCACGAAGTAGCCAATCAGTAGGGGCTCAGTCTATTGACATTCAACTGTAGAAAGTTAGCTCTCATCCAGGACTTGATGTCTGACAGAGAGTCTGTCAGGACAGTGGTAGCCCTGGAGTCGAGGGTAGAGGCAGAGAGATAGAGTTGGGTGTCATCCGAATACATAGATTCATAGAATTTTACGGCACAAAAGGAGGCCATTCGGCCCATCTAGTCTGTGCCGGCTCTTTGAAAAGAGCGATTCAATCCCACTGCCCTGCCCGCTCCCCATAGCCTAATAGACCTGTTCTCCCTAAATAAAGATCTATGGGGTTAACATATGGAAGTTAACCCCATGTCTGTGGATGATGTCACCAAGAGGGAGCATATAGATGTTGAAGAGGAGGGGACCAAGGACAGAGCTCTGGGAGACGCCACACAAGGCAGTGTGGGGTCTGGAGGAAAAACTGTTTGTGGAGATGAAGTGGAGACGGTGTGGTTGTGGGGTGAGGTGTAGGCTGACCTGTGCTGCATGGGGTGGGGTGGGGGCTGGAGGATGGTGTTGGGGTGGAAGTTGGGGGCTGGGGGGTAGTGTGGGGACTGGGGGATGGGGGTGTAGGCTGACCTGTGCTGCGGGGGAAGTGTGGGATATCCTGGTAGGGAATAGTGATGGTCTCAGTCAGGGAGTTGGCCAGAGACCCCAGCCCAGAGCCACAGATGACAGCCACGCCAGGCAGGCATGGCACCCGGCTCTTCAGCCAGTCAGCTGTCTCCTTGTAGTCCTCATAGCTAAACCTGCAACATAGAGAGGGGGGGGGGGGGGGTCAGGCACACGGTGGGGTCTGTGTGGGGGAGACGGGGGCTATGTGTGTGTGCGTGGGGGGGTGTTCTGTGCGAGGGGCTGTGTGTGCGTATGTGTGCGTGTGGTGGGGTAGCGGGTTCTATGTGGGGGGCTATGTGTGTGTGGTGGGGGGAGTGGGGGCTGTGTGTGTGTGTGTGTGTAATAACAATACTCCTTTCATTTGATATAGCGCTATTCTCATCTTCTCGACATCTCAAAGCGCTTCACAGAATATACTGTAAAGTGTAGTGACTGTGTATATGTGGGGGAAACGCTGGTGAGCGTATCTGTAAGGGGTGTGGTCAGAACCCAGCAGCACACAACGTAGCCAGGGGTGGGGAACCTGGGGATGTGACACAGACAGCACAGTCACCACAGGCCACTGTGGTTTATATTTATTTGTGCAGATGTAAAACCCAGGCCAGTTTCCTTACTGCGATATCAAATGCAAGGATTATTATTATTATAAAGAGAGGCTACTCACACACAGAGCCCTCTGTCCAACAACAACAACAACAAAATGTCACTTGTATAGTGCCCTTCACATCAGGAGGACGTCCCAAGGCGCTGGACAGTCATTCTGTCAGACCCGAGCTAGGGTCAGGGACTGGGAGGGTGGAGGGAAGGGGGAGGATTTGGAGAGACTGATGGGACCATTGATGAGCGGGGCTGATCTCTGTGTGTGAGAGCTACACTGATTTGTTTGCTAACCCATGGGTCAATGAACCACATTAAACATTGACAAGTAATAAACCACAGAGAGGTGGAGATTCCACTGTCCAGCTGTGAGCCCCAACAGCTACTGACATTCACTGTCCTAAAGGTGAGGCCATTGTGGTCACAGCACCAGAGGGTGGGTTAGGAGGGGAGTGACTGGGAGTGGGGGAGGGAAGGAGGGAGGGGGGGAGGGAAGGAGGGAGGGGGGGGAGGACTCTCGGCCCGCAACACAGCAGCCCCCCCCACCCAACAAAGCCCACCCCCAACACAGCCTCCACAAAGCCCACCCTGCCCAACACAGCCCACACCCCCAACACAGCCCACCCCAACACAGCCCACACCCCCAACACAGCCCACCCCCCAACACAGCCCACACCCCCAACACAGCCCACCCCCCAACACAGCCCACACCCCCCAACACAGCCCACCCCCCAACACAGCCCACCCCCCCAACACAGCCCACCCCAACACAGCCCACACCCCCAACACAGCCCACCCCCCAACACAGCCCACACCCCCAACACAGCCCACCCCAACACAGCCCACCCCAACACAGCCCACCCTGCCCAACACAGCCCACACCCCCAACACAGCCCACCCCAACACAGCCCACCCCCCCAACACAGCCCACCCCCCCAACACAGCCCACACCCCCAACACAGCCCACCCCCCAACACAGCCCACCCCCCCAACACAGCCCACCCCCCAACACAGCCCACACCCCCAACACAGCCCACCCCCCAACACAGCCCACACCCCCAACACAGCCCACCCCCCAACACAGCCCAAACCCCCAACACAGCCCACACCCCCAACACAGCCCACACCCCCAACACAGCCCACACCCCCAACACAGCCCACCCCAACACAGCCCACCCCCCCAACACAGCCCACCCCCAAACACAGCCCACACCCCCAACACAGCCCACACCCCCAACACAGCCCACACCCACAACACAGCCCACACCCCCAACACAGTCCACCCCAACACAGCCCACACCCCCAACACAGCCCACACCCCCAACACAGCCCACCCCAACACAGCCCACACCCCCAACACAGCCCACACCCACAACACAGCCCACACCCCCAACACAGCCCACCCCCCAACACAGCCCACACCCACAACACAGCCCACACCCCCAACACAGCCCACCCCCCAACACAGCCCACACCCCCAACACAGCCCACCCCCCAACACAGCCCACCCCAACACAGCCCACCCCAACACAGCCCACCCTGCCCAACACAGCCCACACCCCCAACACAGCCCACCCCAACACAGCCCACCCCCCCAACACAGCCCACCCCCCCAACACAGCCCACACCCCCAACACAGCCCACCCCCCAACACAGCCCACCCCCCCAACACAGCCCACCCCCCAACACAGCCCACACCCCCAACACAGCCCACCCCCCAACACAGCCCACACCCCCAACACAGCCCACCCCCCAACACAGCCCAAACCCCCAACACAGCCCACACCCCCAACACAGCCCACACCCCCAACACAGCCCACACCCCCAACACAGCCCACCCCAACACAGCCCACCCCCCCAACACAGCCCACCCCCCCAACACAGCCCACACCCCCAACACAGCCCACACCCCCAACACAGTCCACCCCAACACAGCCCACACCCCCAACACAGCCCACACCCCCAACACAGCCCACCCCAACACAGCCCACACCCCCAACACAGCCCACACCCACAACACAGCCCACACCCCCAACACAGCCCACCCCCAACACAGCTACCGGGGTGATCAGTGAGGTGGAGGCCAGGAAACCAAACCTTATGTAAGAAGCTGCTGAATGGTGTGACAGGAAGTGGGGACGATATCAAAGATTAATAATCTTGGTATTTGATACAAACATCTGGAACACCACAACATCTCAGCTTTCACAGGAATTGCTCTATTGTGTGGTGAGTGACTGTGTGTGTGAGAGAGTGACTGTGTGTGTCCGTGAGTGACTGTGTGTGCGTTGCCTTTGAGTGACTGTGTGAGTGTGTGTGTGTGTACTCAGCGATGCCTCACAAACAGCCATGAAGGGAACCGGTGGCACTGGATTCCTGGCCAGAAACTCATTTTTTCATTTACAGTCTTTTTATCTTTGTAATTCCTAAAATACCGGCCTAAGCGTTCACCGGAACATGTTTTGATATTATCAGATACAGAAAATTATAAACTGTTTTGTGATTGGGCTGCCCGCCAGGCTTGCTTCCTCTCACACACACACACTCACACACTCCCCCCACAAACTCCCTTAAACGCAAACACTCCCCCCCACCACCCCCCCCCACACACACTCCCTTACACACATACACTCCCTCACACTAGGGTCCGTCAATATGGAAATTTTCCGATTTAGACATATCGATGGGCTCATATCGAGATAGTACCAAAATATCGATATTTGGGGGTTTTTTGTACTGCGCATGCGCGGGGCATTCAGGGCCTATCTCCTCAGGAGGTAAATATCTTTCTCTCTCTGTGTCTCTCACTCTCTCCATCTCTGTGTTTTTCTGTCTGTGTCTCTGTGTCTCTCTCCTCTCTCACATCCCCCCCCATCTCTATCTATCTGTATATTATCACATCCACCCCGTCTCTCCCCCCACCCCCCCCCCACCGCCGACCCTCTCTCCCACCCACCCCCGTCGTCTCTCTCCCCCCACCACCACCCCCAGCCGTCTCTCTCCCCCTCCCCCCCTCCAGCCGTCTCTCCCCCCCCCCACCCCTTGTATACCTGTATATTGTATTCGAGGACTATGAATACAATATGGCGGCTTTGCACCTCGGTCTGTGCATTGTGTATAGAGATGAGCATTCTGGGTCTTGTAGTTCAGTGTGCGCGCATTTCCGATTTTTTTCCTCCATCGATTTTTCGATATATCAATATTTTTTACATGTCTATATTGGCGTATCGATATGAAAATTATGTCGGGTTTTAGCGATATATCGCCGGACCCTACCTCACACACAACACTCCCTCACACACACTCACCCCAACACACTCTCCCCCCCCTCACACACTCATTTACACACACACACTCCTTCACACACACTCCCTCACACACTCCCTTACACACACTCCCTCACTCACACACACTCCCTCACACCACATGCTCCCTCCCTTGCACACTCCCTCCCTCACACATTCTTCCACCCTCGCACACTCCCTCACATACACTCCCTCCCTTCCTCACACACAAGCACTCTCTCACATGAGTCAGAAGGTTGAGGGTTCTTACTATATCAGCGCCTTGGGACGTCCTCGTGATGTGAAAGTCACTCTATAAATGTAATTTTGCGCTATATAAATATTGGGGACTTTGTGCTCACCAACTAGGCTGACATCCCCACTCTCACACTCCTACTCTCACATCCCCACTCTCATACACAAACACCCACTCACACTCATACCCCCATTCCCACACACACACACAGCCCTTCACACACACCCTCACACACAAACCCTCACACACAATCATACAGTCCCTCACACACACGCCCACACACACACACCCTTACGATCTCTCACACACATACACACACACCCTTACAGTCCCTCACACACACCCTCTCACACACACCCATAGAGTCCCTGACACACACACACACACACACACCCATACAGTCCCTGACACACACACACAGACACCCATACAGTCCTACACATGGCGTCTCAGAGCGCTTCACAATAATGGATCCTGGGACCGAGCCAGGGGCAGGGGGAGAAAGGCGACCAAAGGAGTGGTCAAAGAGAAAGGTCTTCAGCTGGGACCTGAAACTGGGAAGAGAGGAGGCGAGGGGAAGGGTGTAAGGAAGAGAGTTCCAGAGCCTCGGGGTGTAGTGGCTGAAGGCACGGCCACTGAGGGTGGAGGGGAGGATTCGGGGACAAGGAGGAGGCCAGACCCGGTGAAGTGAAGGCAGTGGGGAGCTGGTTTGAGGAGAGAGGAGGTCGAAGAGGTAAGGGGTGCAGAGGAGAGGAGGGATTTTGAAGACATGGGTGAGGATCGTGAAATCGATCCTCTTCGAGACAGGGAGCCAGTGAAGTCTGGCAGGGACTGGGGTAATGGGGGAGAGAGAAGGTTGGTGCTGGTGAGAATGTGGGTGTCCCTCACACACGCCCTCACGCACAAACACACACACTACACAGTTCCTCAGCATAGCTTCACCTTGTGTGTTATGACTGTCACACAGGACTAACAACAACTTGCATTTAGACAGTGCCCTTCACACGGGAGCCTGACTGTGAGCCAGGGCGAGGGGGGGGGTGAGGGGTGGGGAGGGCGGGGAACCAAAGGCACAGGTGAGAAAGATGGTCTTCAGGTGTGACCTGACGATGGGGAAGAAGAAATGGCCGAGGGATAGAGGAAGAATGTTCTAGAGGTTCGGGGTATTGTAGCTAAATGCTCACTCATTAGTGGTGAACGGAGGTGATGAGGGGAAGCCAGAGCCAGACACTCACACACTCACTCACACACTATTCCATAAATTACACACTACACACAATTGTGGAAAAGTTCAAGTTTGGCCTTAATTTTGAAAGAAAATCTTAACTCAATTGGCCCACCATGTTTCACCCACAAAAGAAAACAGTCACTACACTTTACAGTATATCCTGTGAAGCGCTTTGAGACGTCGCAAAGACTTGATATGGCGCTGTATCAAATGCAAGGATTATTATTATTATAATAAAGAATAGAGAGAGACGCTGTCGAGCGACAGTCAGTTCTTCTGTCCCTTTGTAATCCGTCCCCTCCAAGGCAGACACTCACCACTGCCACCCCCCCACCCCCCCACCAGGATTATTTTGAAGGATTATTACCCCCAGAAACGTGATCCACCAACTGACTACCAACCGGGTTCCTACCCACCGCTGAGTCAACACAGGA
>JAYJKW010000208.1:0-42719 GCA_035084275.1 Hydrolagus colliei
GACAGTCAAAGACATTAACGTCTCATTAAGAATGCACTCAAACTACGAGCCTCAAATTCCCGGCACAGAGGTGAGAATAGGGAACATCGGGAACTCGAGATGGAGAACATGGCAAAATAAAATCTCCCCTGTACACACGGTATATCATAACCCTGATTATTCATGCGCAGCTTAAGTGCGATTCACTTTCAGTAATGAGAAAATCATCCTGGCATTCGATATAATGGCTTTTCACATCTTATCGATGTCTCAAAGCGCTTCAGAATTGACTGTATTTTTTTTGTGGGTGAAATGCAGCAGCGTCCCCCACACAAACAGTCGTGGATTAAAAAAGACCAATATTTATTATTCCCATCCACGCGAAGCCCGAATTCTCTCACTCACCGCTACACGATCTAAAATAGAGAGAATTGCAAACTGAAGGCAAACATACTGCAGATGCTGGAAATTTGAACTGAAAATAAATGTCGCTGGGAACACTTGGCAGGTCAGGCAGCATCTATAGAGAGAGGGAAGTGAGTTAACGTATCGAATCACTGGCCTTTCAACAGAACTAGCACGTTTGAAGGGAATGCAGGAGAGGGCAAACTGAATTGCACTGATTCTCTGGAAAAGAGAAAGCTTTCTGTGGGTCATTCACAATTTAATTCATATTTCTACCAAGAACCTTTCTCCCATTTTTTTCTTGTGATTAGGACCAGACTGTTCATGATATTGTGCAGTGTTAGAAAAAAACACACACAATTTTCCTAATACGAGATGTTAAATCTTTCGATTGCATATCTTGGTTGAATAGCAAATTAACTCTCTTTTGATTTTACTAACACAATTCCCTCCACCAAAAATATACTGTAAAGCGCTTCACAGAATATACTGTAAAAGTGAATTGACTGTATATTTTGTGGGCGAAATCAAATCAAATCCAAACTGTGTGTTTATTTTTTCTGAAGTTGAGGCCGTAATCCTTTGTTTTAGGTGGGTGGTGGGTGGGTGGAGGGCTGAGTGTTTTAACGTTCTGTTTATCTATATCTTGGGGTCATGAAATGTCACCTAGCCTCGGCCTGCCAGCCCCCAATCCGCCTTAATATTTTAAGAGCATTGAGGAAAAATTGACTTGAATTGGAAATCGGATTCCTTTGAAAAATTGTGCACATCAAAACAGCTTCCAAATCAAACCAAAATGGTCTCGTGGGCTATGATTAAGGGATTCTGAATTGTATTTAATTGATTCACTGTTGCTGTGAGACTGCTGGACATAGCATTACACACCCCCACCACCCCCCCACCCCCCCCACCACCACCATCACCACCCCCAGTTCCCTAAGGCACAGGAATTTGATTCCTGTGCCAACCGAAAAGGACCCGCTTTGATTCTACCGGCAGCGATCGATGAAGTTGCGGGGGCAGGTTCCTTCCTTCCTTCCACACGAGCCTGTTGAGATAATCCCTCAAGCCCCCCCCGCCCCCCCACCCACACAAAAAAAAAAAAAAATCGGTCACTTCAATCCACGGCCGTTGTGGGGGGTGGTGGGAACGCTGCTGCGCGCAATCGGCTGCCAGCGTTTTCGACCACAAATAACACAGTCAATTCACTTTACAGTATATTCCGTGAAGCGCTTTGAGGCGCAGTCGAGAAGACGTGATAAGGCGGCGTATCAAATGCAAAGGTTATCATGACGATTGTTATTATTTTCCTGCGTCGTTTGAAAGGCGGAGCGAGGACGAGGCTATTTTGATGAAATCGCTGTTCGGTGTGTGACTGTTTAGCTCACAGACATGGTGGTGCCGGGCACAGTTAGTGACATCTGAGACTATATGAAGGAAATTCTGTGCCAATAATAATTCAGTTTCATTTCCATCGCGGCAACACATGTTGTGATGGTATGCTTTCTGCTCTGCACGTAACTCTGGATCGTGCTAACATGAAGCTAGAGTTCAAACCTGCTGTGGGCTAAAAGGTTGAAGGGGGACTTAGTTACAGTGTCAAACCTTGGACACCTGTCCTTCGTAATGAGTGAGCGGTTAGCGAGGCAGAGAGGGAGGGAAGGAGCGACGAGGCTGGGAAGGAGGGAGGGAAGGAGTGGCAGCAAGGGAGTAAATTATAATATAATAGTAATCCTTGAATTGATCTAGCGCTTTGCACATCTTCAACACGTCTCAAAGCGGCTCACAGGATATACTTGTAAAGCAAATTGACCTGTATATTTATGGCGAACCGCGGCAGCCATTGCGCCAGCAGCGTCCCCACAAACAGCTGTGGATTGAAATAACAAATTTTATTATTGTAGGTTTTTTGTTTGAGGATTATTATTATCAGGCTGTGTGTGTGTGTGTGTGTGTGCGTGAGGAGTAAGGAAACTTGTCCAAGGTTTTGCCCTGACCTGCCTAGATTCGAAACATAGGTCTTACACTTGTAAGGCAAGTGAGTGTCTCTAACCACTGTGCCACAGGAGCTCCACAAAGGGGGGAGCTGGTCGGGTAGGGGGTATCTCTCTATTAAAACTCGACACTCGAATACTCGAGTACATAGCCCTGGTTTGTTACAGGTCAGTGTAAACTCACGTTGAACTGCAAAGGCATTGACATTGCAGTAATGTTAATACGCAAATCATCCTCAACCGCCATTTTATTCTCTCTCAAAGTGGAAGTAGAGACATGAGAACAACAACCACAACAACAGCAACGACGACAACTTGCATTTATATAAGGTAGCTGTCTCGGAGCCTTAAGCTTAGCCACCAACCTAAAGGTCTCAGCATCCATTTGCATTTGTTTTAAAAGGAAGAAAAAAAAGAGAGATTTCAATACCTAAAGCCCAGCTCAGTACATAGAAGGAAGTTGAACAGACAGTTCCGATCTAATTATTTCACACAGAGAGGTGGTGAACATGAGGCACAGATAATTCCAGCGAGCCAGAGTGTGTCAGCAAATTCAAGGGGGAGTATCTGCTATTTGTTGAACGATTCAATTGAGGAGAGGAAGATGAAAGGGAGAGAGAGTAGAGCGTGAGATTCTTTTTAGCCTTTGTTCTAGTTGGGAACAGGCGAGGCAGCAAAGGTCTTCTTCCCACGTTGTGGAAATCCAAACTTCAACTCCGCCCCACCGCCGAGTTAGGGTTCCAGCCCAGCATCCAGTGCCGTGTGTAGCCACAGTGGGTTAGAGACACTCGCTCGCCTTACAAGCCTGAGACCTGGGTTCGAATTCAGGAGGATCAGGGCGAAACCTTGGTCATGTTTCCTTACTCCATCCACACACGCGCGCGCCTGATAATAACCCGTCCAAAAAACCCCCTACAATAATAAAAATTGGTCATATTCAATCCACGACTGTTTGTGTGTGTGGGGGACGCTGCTGTGCGCTATTGTCTGCTGCGTTTCGCCCACTTAAAAATATACAGTCAATTCACTTTAGAGTATATCCTGTGAAGCTCTTTGAGACGTCGATAAGTCAAATGCAAGGATTATTATTACTATTTATTTATTGGGCAGAGTTGTAGCCCTGCATTGGTTGTGGGACAGAATGGCAACAATGCCGGGGTTTGGAACTCTGATCCAAAGCCAACTCCCCACCACTCGATCTCTACCCCTTTGAAGGACTTTGAGATGACCTCCTTGTGCAGGTTCGCGCAGTGTCAGAGTTTGGAGTTAGACGATTGAAAGATGCTAGGTTAGGCTGCCTCTCACATGGTTGTGGAGCAGCAGTGATTGTGGCGCTGGAACCGGCTTGGTGGGCTGAAAGGCCTCTTCCTGTTCCTATTCCTCTTGTCAAGAGTGCACCAGGAATTTGATGCGGGCAACAGGGTTAAGGCCATTTTCTTCCAAAGGTTCGTTAGAGAAACACAGGACATTGTGTGTGCTGTTTCGGTGCGTCAAGCATCCCTTTCACTCGCAACCGTGCGCACAGAGAGAGAGAAACGAGAGAAAGAGCGAGAAAGAAAAAGAGAGAGAGAGGTGGGAGAGAAGTCAATCTGATTTACCACCGTAGAAGGATCAAGTCATAAGAACAGTTTATGCTTATGTTCCAAAGGAAATCGCTTTACAATCAGGCAGATCTGGTAAATTACAAACTGCAACAAAAGAAAAAGAAAAAAAAAAGGCAAGCCGAGAAATTTCCATTCTCCCCTCCCCGCGTCTCGTTTGCTGCGCTCTCCAACCACAACAGAAGATCAGAGTTGGTCTGGGAGTCGTGAAGTGACGGATGCGAGTCCCACTGAGCAACAGTACCCCGCGCAAACCGCCGTTCCAAAATTAACCTTCACGGAAACATCGTGACACTCCCCCCCCCCCCCCCCCTCCCCTCCAACCACCCCCCCAACCCTCCCTCACCCCGCCGGAGACTTTGCCGCGCGTCGCCACCTCCCTCTCTCTCTCTCTCTCTCCGTCTCTCTCCCACTCCACCGCGCTCGGACACACATGCCTTCCTCCCCCCCACTTCCAAACCCCCCCCCCCCCCTCCCCCCACCCACCCAAAACGAGCGACCTTGTGGTGTGACATTTCCAGTCACCCTCCGCTCAAGCCGCAAGCGATACGTGGGCTTCAGGGTTTTGTCTGTTTCCAGCGTCATTACAGTAGCGCTGTTATTAGACAGGCGAGAGCAACTGTAGGATCTGCAGCGCCTCCGCTCATCCCCCCATTCACGCTGCAGCCGTTCCCCCCTCACACTCCACTTCCCACCCACCCCACCCCACCACCACCACCACCACCAACCTCGTCATCGCTGCTCCGTTTGGACCCAGTCCAAACCTTTTTTTTATCCCATAGTTATTGAGAGACATCTAGAAGACGTGAAAAGCGCTGTATCAAATGCAAGGACTTTATCACTATCAATATTATTATTGTTATTATTGAGCTCCAGGTTGGAGAGCTTTGGGACGTGAAATCCCGTCGTGAAAGGCGTGACACGCAAATGTCATTTGTTACTGTCGCTGTTGTCGTTGTTGCCATCGTTGTAGATGGGTGTCGTGATAAATTATCACCGGTGACCATAACACACACGCGGCAAATTTTTTAACCCGTGCCAAAATTGTCACGTCTGATCTTTATCACCTCCGTCGACCAACAATAAGGCCCCTCAAAAAACAAACCCAACATCCCACCCTCTCAATCCAAGGCAAGTTGGAACCATTGACTATTTTTGAGGAGCAATTATACATATATATGTATTTTTTAATCTCTCAAAGACACCGATCAAATTGACCTAGATGACCCAAAGAACTTGATGTCCAATCCTTGGCAGAATAATTCAACTCAAAAACGTTCTACTGTCACTCACTGGAGTTTGAATTACGAGATTTGCAAAGAAAAAGATTAGCAAATAATGTCTCTGCAACTTGTCCACTGGGAGGGACAACAATAATAAGAATATTATTATGAATAAAATAGTACTTTTCACGTCTCTAGACGTCTCAAAACGCTTCACAGAATATACTGTAAAGTGAATTGACTGTATAATTTTTTGTGGGCGAAACGCGGCAGCCAATTGCGCACAGCAGCGTCCCCCACAAACAGTCGTGGATTGAAAATGACCAATTTTGTTATTGTGGTTTTTTTTGATGGAGGGATTATTATTAGGTGTGTGTGTGTGGAGTAAGGAAACTTGCTCAAGATTTCGCCCTGACCTGCCTGGATTCGAACACAGGACTCACGCTTGTCAGGCGAGCGAGTGTCTCTAACCACTGAGCCACAGGAGCTCCAGAACTTAAGAACTTGAAGGGCTAACCTTTATGTCTGTCTGTCTTTGATTAAAGCGAAGGCAGTGTGTGTGGTGTGTGCACATTGCATGCCATTTAGCCCAAGACTGAGTGAGGCCTGAAGATCAGAAAACGCAATCTGTCCACAATTATTTAAAGGCAGTGTCTGTAAAAAATTTCCTCTGGAATCAAAAGAGGAGGATAAGGTTCTAAAGAGTAGAAAGGGACATTAGCAGTCACTAAATGCCACATTGTTCTATCTGGAGGGAGCTTCACATTCCTTCAGTAACAGATCTCGGCGAGAGAAGAAGCGAGCGAGTAGTCTTTGTAGCTAATTTAATTTTCCAGCACGTCAACCTGTCCTATGGTTTTCAAAGACACAAATAAGAAACAAAAAGCCCCATGGGACTGTGGAGATAAAATATGAATCAAATGAATGACAAAAAAAAACCCAGCAGCACAGGAGAAAAAGAGTATCACTGAGTTTTCCTTTATGCCATATAATAATAGCAATTATATAAATCCACAGTGAAGTCATTCCCAAATAATAATCCTTGCATTTTATATTATAATAATACTACAGTAATGCTAATAATCCTTGCATTTGATATGGCGCTTTTCACGTTTTCTAGACGTCTCAAAGCGCTTCACAGAATACACTATAAAGTGAGTTGATGCACAAAGTAGTGGATTGAAATGACCAATTTTATTCTTACTGGTTTTTTTTGAGGGATTATTATTAGGTGTGGGGAGGAGAGGAAACTTGCCCGAGGTTTCGCCCTGACCTGCCTGGATTCGAACACAGATCTTACGTTTGTAAGGTGAGCGCTCTAAGCGCTGAGCTACAGGACTCCTTAACATGTTGGGGTAACGTGATAAGGAGGCGCCTTTATCACGTTTCAAAGCGCTCCACAGGATATATTGTAAAGCGAATTGTCCGTGCATTTTCATGACTGTTTGTGGGCACGTCGCTGTGCGCAACTGGCCTGCCGCGTTCCGCCCACAAAAATACACGGTCGATCAGTGTATTCTGTGAAGCGCTTGGAGACGTCTCAACGACCCGATGAGGCACTATATCAAATGCAAAGCCAAATAGTATTATGAACGAAACGCAAAACTCATCTCCAGAGATGCTGCCTGACCTACTGACTGTTCCCAGCGACTTATAAATTTATTCTTATAAATTGCTCGTTCGCCACTGTGTTCGAATGCGCAATCGGAACACCTTACAGCCATTTACCTTGGAGGCTTGTCAGCGTTAAAGTAATAATAATAATAATCCTTGCATTTGATATCGCGGCTTTTCACATCTTATCGACGTCTCAAAGCGCTTCACGGAATGTACCGTCGAGTGAATTGACCGTATATGTACATTTGTGGGCGAAACGCGGCAGCCAATTAATTGCGCACAGCAGCGTCCTCCCACGAACAGTTATACAGGCGCTGTCTCAACACAAAAAACACGTGTCACGTGCACAGCGATCGCATCGTGGATTTCGACGTTTTTAAAAAACAAACGGAAGCAAAGAAGAAATTAGCGCGAATCTCGGAAAATGTGGTGCCGTTTGTGTTACTTCGGTGATTTACTGTGTGTGTCTCCGCATCATATTGCCGTCGTTCGGTGCATTTGCACTTGTGCAAACAATAGATTGGGGGGTGGGTGGTTGGGGGGGTGGGGGGAAGCTGTGATGTATGGTCCCGCAAACGACAGAACAAGGCTCATCAATTACACAATCATTAAAAGCTTCTGAGAAAAGGTACATCTACAACTTGGCTGTTAATTTCCTTCCGCCCTGGAGAGCAGCCAAATTAATTCCACTTAAAAGAAGAAAAAAAACAGGTCCAATCATTTTCTCTTGGCAACACACGCCGCGCACGCGTGTGTTGAAAAGAGGTCGGCTTGTGCTGTGAACGCAACGGTATTTAAAGTTCCAGCAAACATTCAGACAGTTTGTCGAGAGGATCTGCCCCCAAACAACCTTCTTCCACCACCACCATACCATGCCACGCCCCACTCCACCCTTAACCCTCCTTCTCTAACCCCACTCCACCCCCTCCCCGCACTACAAAACAATATAAAATTGTTCACACACTTCACTTCTTTTTTTTGTTGTTGTGTTGTGTGGGACGTTAGTTACTGTGTGCAAAAGGACGCAGTCACCACATTTTACAGTGAATTTGAGATGTCCGTTCCGGAATGCCAAAGGAGCTATATTGTATTGCAAAACGCAGAGGACTCGTCGACGTGTAGCGTCAAACGCAAAAAAAATACACGGTTCGTCAAACAAAGAAACTAAAGTGGGGAGGGTGGGGGTGAATTCCACCGGGGGTCTAGGTTTACACTGTTTCTGCAAAGGACCAGAAAGGAGCTCATTCATTACTGATAGATTTGGGTGTTAGGATCTTAATGGGGAAAGGTGGTTTGAGGGTGCCGGGCTCGTTTGGAAGGATAGTTGGTGATGGGAGAGCGGGAGGGTGGACGTGCTTCACCCAAGTGCCCTTCTTCACCCAAACCTCTCTTGTCATTATAATAATAATAATAATAATAATCCTCGCGTTTGATCCCAGCGCCTTCTCGTATCTTCGAGACATCTCAAAGGCGCTCGACAGGATACACTGTCAAGTGAATTGATTTGCGTAATTTGCGGGCGAAACCCAGGTTGGAATATCAGACCAGACGCAAAAAAGCCTTGCACTCTGTGTTGGTCTAAAGCCATCGAATACCGCGGTCAGGGTTAATTTTCACTGAGCACTTTGCTTTACTCCTTCATCACAGGCCTAGTTAACTCGCTAGCAAGCGAGCTAACTGCGAGCGAGTTAAAGTCATTTACTCGATGCAAATCTCAGAGAGAGAGAGAGAGAGAGAGAGAGAAATTACGTGCCGTTTCACAGAGACAGCAAAGGCATTAAATAAACGAAATGAACTGACAAAATATGCCACACAGTAAGCCGCAGACATTTCCCTGCCCCGATAATTCACTTAAATCCTCAATGTGGTTACCTTGTAACAGAAATGAAAACATTTCCAGGCTATTAGGGAGTAAATTGCTGGAATACCTCATGGTTTTTTTTTTTTGGGGGGGGTTGTGGGGAGAAAGTTCACGAGTTTGCAAAGCTTGTCCTATGATGTACAATTATTCTAGATTAATAGGTTTTTCTACTGTGTTGTGCGGTGGGGGAATGTGCCTTTCACTTTCAAGGAGGGTTGGGCGGGAGAGAGAGAGAGTGAGTGTGTGCAAGTGTGCGTGTGTTTGCACGTGGGGGCGGGAAGTGGGTGGGGGTGGAGGTGGGGCCTCGAGGAGAGGTTTATTGGGTAGGAAATAAGAATGAGTGCAAATGTATTATATTGTTCGTACTTGTAGTCCTGTAACAGAGTGGTTAGAGCGCTCGTTTCGCAAGCGTGAGGAGCCGGGTTCGATTCCCGCACGAGGCGAAAAGCTTAGGCAAGTTTTCCTCACTCCACTATTCCCACACCTCTATTCACCGAGCAGTCAGTAGGAACCCGATTGGCGGGTCGATACCTGGGGCGGGGGGGGGCGGGGGGGGGGGGGGGGGGGGGTTAATAATCCCTTCCAAACAAATAATAATAATTTGGTCACTCGCTCTCCACGCCTGTTTGTGGGACACGGCTGTGCACAATTGACCGCGGAGTTTGGCCCACAAAGACAAAACGAGAGTATATCTCTCTGTGACGTGCTTTGTGGCGATCTCAATGATGCAATAGGGCGTTACATCGAATGCAAGGATTATTGCTATTATTTTTCTCATTATTACATTCCGCCGTTTTGCATCCGTGAGCGACCAGTCAGTCGTTTTTTTTGCTTCTGGAGAGTGAGAGAGAAAGAGAGAGAGAGAGAGAGAGAGACATGGCCAGAAGGAATCACCGTTCGTTCAATACTGACATTCATCAGCATTGCAGTTGTCTTTGCTGTAACCGCAGAGACAAGTCGTTTAAACCTTTCAAGGATTACTCCACCGTAATGGAGGGAGACTGAGCTGCGCTATTTATTTTAAATGCTTCTTTAAATTTTCATGAAGTCAGGAAGAAAAAAGACACAACATGAGGAACGATCAAAAATCCAGCTTTGTACTTTTTTTTGAAAGCATTTCGCCCGAGCCTTAGTTCCGTCGGTGTGCTGCGGTCACTAATGGCCTTGTAGTTGCTGGCGAGGGAGATTGGTGGAGAGAGAGAGAGAGAGAGGAGGGCTTTTTTAGTGCTCTACTCCCACGAATATATATATACAGTTACAGTTATCTGTGTCAACCATGGTAACTGTCTTGATATATGCACCAGCCATTTTAGCGGGCGCACACAACTTGAGTACTCCCAACGCAAAGCTGCGTTGTCCTTCGGATGAAGCGTTCAAACTGAACTTCCCCGCCTCCCCCCCCCCCCCCCCCCCCCCCCACACACACTTTCTTTTTGCTTGGTCTGAGTGCAGGTTCAAGAAACCGACTCGAAAACACAAGAGATTTTCTCTCCCCAGTTACCCGGCAATTTCTCCCCTTCCCCATCCCACTCCCACCTACCCTTCCCCACAACACCCCCTCCCCCACCACCCCCCACCCACAACCCACCCACCCCCACCCACCACACCTCACTCCCGCACTCCCAACGCACATTAAAATCATCATTCATTTCGTAGCTGTTTGTGGGACGTTGCTGTGAGTAAATAAGTTGTCTAGAAAAAACCACAGTCTCAACAGCTTTATAGGATAGGTGTGCAAATATACGAGAAGAAGTTACATTTACTGAGAGAGAAATTCCACCTGCTCAATTTTTCAGAGCATCCAAGCAATTATTTTTTTTGGGTGGATGTGCGTGGGTGGTGGATGGGGGGTAAATTCTTAAACGCAGTCTTAATTTTGAAACCTTAATTTTTTAACCTGCAGTTTCTTGGAAGGATTTACAGGAAAATAAAACTACAGAATGAAATCTAAATTTAAAATGACATCCAATACTGTGTGCGTTGTGAAATGTTGAGTAAATCGGGGTCTGAGCCGAATTTCTACATAATGTCTAGCTCTGGAATCCTCTCCCTCAAGCCTCTTACGCCTTTGCCCCATCGTTCCTCCATCTTCAGATCTTCATGCTGAAGATGTCCTTCTACTACTGTGACTGCCTCCACCCCCCCCTCCTCCCACCTCCTCGTCACGCTCCCCCCACTCTGGGACACTAGACAGAGTGAAGGATGTACAGCAAGTTGTTATTGTTTAGCAGGAGATTTAGTCAGAAATGTACAGAAAGTTCAGAGAACAGGTAGAAAAGGAGAGAGCGTTTGGGATCTTGTGAAAGATGTCAAGGCAGTTAGGAGTACAGTGACTCAAAGCTCAGCATCCAACAACAACAACAAAATTGCACTTATATAGCGCCTTTCACGACGGGAGGACGTACCAAAGCGCTGAACAGTCAGGTCAGGACCCGAGCGGGGGAGCGGGGGAGGGTCAGGGTAGGGAGAAGGGGAAGGAGAGTGGGAGAGGGAGGAGAGATAGTGGGGGGGGGCCGAAGGCGCGGTCGAAGAGCAAGGTCTTGAGACCGGCCTCGAAGGAGGACAGGGAGGAGGCGAGGGGGAGGGGGCTGCAGGATGGAGTTGTGGGAGCAGAGAGGCTGAAAGCCGGCCACCGATGGTTGGGCGGTTAGGGCGGTGGACGTGGAGCAGACTGGGACTACTGAGCGGAGGGTACAGGCACAGGCTGATAGGGAGACAACAGGTCAGAGAGATAGGCAGGGGGCAAGGCAGTGAATGGCCACTGAAGGGACGGGGGTGTGGGGGGTGGGGGGTGTGTGGGTAATGAGGACGGATGGGGTGGGGTTGGATGAGAAGGGTTAGCTTGGACTCGGAATAGAAGGAAGGGAGTGTTGCAGTGCTGTAAGATGTTAATCTGCGTGAAGGGCTCTATATAGATGCAAGTTGAAGTTGAGAATGCGGCTGCAATGGGTCTCGGGTGAATAGGGAAGGGGAAACGGATCTAAACCATACTCTTCCTAGCTGTGGAGGTTTGCGGGCGGGTTGGTGTGGGGGGGGGGGTGAGAAAACATTTGAGATCGACTGGTTTTGCCTTTGACGAGCGCAACATTTTGTTTTTAGAGTAAGGGATCGATGAGCTGTCAGATTTAATGGTGGCGGATTTATTGAAAAACGGTTTCTTGCGGATTTAAAACCAGCGTTAAAAAAAAAGCCATAATTTCCAGCAGATCTTAGCACTTACATCATCCCAGCAAAGTATTATTTTCCTTTTTAAAAGAGTCGAGGCCACTGGAATGTTTATCTTTGGCACATGCCCGGCCTATGTTGTGACAGTTATGGATTGCCTGAAACATTTCAACCACAACCTCAAATTTTCAATTGATAGTTAATAAGAGATTTCTCATGTCACCCTCAAACCCAAACTCAGTCCGAGGAAGGATTTGTTGCGATTTCCCGTGGACCAGTGATTTAATAACTTTAATAATCCCCGCAGTTTGATGGTAGCATTTTTTATCAGGTCATTGAGACTTCTCAGAGCGCTTCAGAAAGGAATATACAGTACTGGAAGGTGGATGGACTGTGTTATTTTGTGCGAGAGACGCGGGGACAGTCTGCGCAGAGCGGAGTCCCACAACACAAACAGTTATAGATGGAATGACCGCACATTTTTCTTCCTTGAGAATTATTATCTCGCTGGAATGTGATCCCAAACTGAATGGGTAAGGTTATGAAAAACAATTGGGTGTCAATTCAGAAGGTACTTTGTTTTTTTAAGAGCTGCAGCTTCCGAACAAATAATAATTATCTGATGTGATGCAGCGTTTTTCACGACTTCTGGACTTCCCAAAGGGCTTCACGGAATATACCTTTAAGCGAATTGACTGCTTGATTGTGCGCACTTCAAAGTGAATTGACTACGTATGTCTTGGGCAAAACACATTCGAAGCATTCTCCAAATTTCACGCCCCATTTTTAACATTCAGACAACAAACAGCTATTTATGCGAGAATCTCTCCTGAAAAATCCAGCACAGTCACGATCGTCTAAAAGGTTTTCTTCTTCGCTATAAATGTCTCTGTGGCCCTACAAGCTAAGATTGGCTGGGAATTTCGGCTCACGCATCCGCAACCAGTTTTGCGCCAGGAATTCAGGAATTGAACTCTAGCCTCTCTTCTTTAAAAGAGAGGTAGACATTTATTTGGGGGGGATGGGTTTTGCGAGGTTATGGGGAGAGAGACCTGGGGAGTGGGATTAAATTGCTCTTCTTAAAGAGCCAGCACAGACTCGATGGGCCGAATGGCCTCCGTTTGTGCCGGAAGATTCTATGATTCTAATTTGAATCCAGCAACACAAACTGATCTTACATTTTTTTTCGATTGGCTTCAAATTAACGTAATCCACCCGAGGCGCTTACATTTGATTTTTTAATCTGAATCATTAATCAACAACTTTCAACGCAGGCAGGAATATAAACGTGATGATAAAACAGCCCGAGGCGAGATTTGCTAACACATCTTGCAATCATTTTTTTTACACACACACACACACACACACACACACACACACACACAGTGTAATTACTCATCATAGATGCTAACAACAATCTATTCCGCAAACTACCTTCAAACGCTTAGGACCAAATACCTATTATCCGGCAGTTAAGTGGTTTGATCATTGTTAATGAATAAAGATGAAGAAAATCGAAAAAAAAATCTCTTTCAGGGGAAGGTAAAGGAATGGAAAGGAAGAAGGGAATATGTGATAGCTACAGCGCTGGAGAGTAAAGCAAGTCTGGCCAAGCTAGGGTACCTCAACTATGATTGGCATTTATACACAGAGACTGCTCTCCTCCAAGGCAACCAGCCTGGCTCTCAGCTAGTTGCACCTCTGCCTCTTAGTCGCAGGCAAAGGCTATGGGTTCAAGCCTCCCACACCACCACCCGTCCCTCCCTTCTCTCCCGCATCATTCGTGGAACTCAGTGGTTAGAGCACTCTCCTTACAAGCCTGTGTTTGAATCCAAGCAGGTCAGGTGAAACCTTGGGCAAGTTTCCTTACTCCACACACACACACACACACACACACACACACACCTAATAATAATCCCTCCAAAAAAAACACACCATAATAAAATTGGTCATTTCAAATCATGACTGTTTATGGGGAACGCTGCTGTGCGCAATTGGCAGCCACGTTTCGCCCACAAATATACATTCAGTAAATTCACTTTACGGTACATTCTGTGAAGCACTTTGAGACGTTGATAAGATTTGAAAAGCCGCGATATCAAATGCAAGGATTATTATTACAGAACTTTGAACTTGCACGGCTTAGAGTAGACCGACTCTCTAATTCGGAGCTGCATTGTCAGAGACGGTGACATTAAACCGAGGTCTAGTCTACATCTGTTCAAGACGGATGTTAAAGATTTCTGCGGTGCTGTTGGAAAAGGGAAGGGATTTTATTTGGGGGGAGATTATTGGCCAGGGCATCGGTTGAGATGGGTGTGGGGGGGGGTGGGGAAGGGGTGAGGTTGGGCGGTGGGTGGTGGGGTAGACACGCTGTATCTTTTTTCAACAGTGACGCAGAACCTTTACCCAATGGTCTGACAGCAAGCTGAGTGAGTGAAATGTATTTCGCAGGGGAAGAGAGGAACCTTTGGGTAAAATGTACAAGAATCATAGAAATGTAGAATCTTACCAGCACAAGAGGAGGCCATTCGGCCTATCGTGTCTATGACGGCTCTTTGAAAAGAGCTATTCAAAGTCAGTCCCACTCCCCGGCTCTCTCTCTCTCTCTCTCTCGCTCTCTCTCCCCATAACCCCGCAAACCCTTGCTCCCCAAACAACCATCCACCTCTGACCTCTCTTTTAAAAATTGTTATCGAATCGGCCTCCGCCACCCTTTCAGGCAATGTGTTCCTCAAAACACTCTTATCAGGTTTGTTAAGACAAGATTTGCCTTTAACAAATCCGTGCTGGCTGTCCTTTGTTAACCCATATTTTTCCAAGTGAAGATCAATCTTGTCCCTGATTATAGTCTCTGGAAGTTTCCCCCACTTCCCTGATGTTAGACTGACTGGCCTGTAGTTGCTGGGTTTGTCCTTCTGCCCCTTTTTGTCCACGTTAGCAAACTTCCAGTCCTCTGGCACCACCCGCTGTGTCCCAGGAAGATTGAACGATTGTGGCCAGAGCCTCTGCTATTTGCGCCCGTACTTCCCTCAGTAACCTAGGATGCATCCTACCCAGACCTACCCAGTGACTTATCTACGTTGAGCATTGACAAACATTTCAAGAAGAGAAGTCATCTGACAGCTTGGGTTTGCGTGGGCCGTGACTGACCTCTGCATTCCAGGAAAGATGCCCCCCAAACCTCAGAACACAGTAGAGTGTTGGCTTGTTGGCTGGCTGGCTGGCAGGCTGGCGGAAACTAGTGTTTGGTTGCTGTGGGCAGGAAATGGTTGTACTGTGTGTGCTCTGTCGATTTCACCTCGACCCCTTTGGGTTGTAGCTTATCTCACAGGCTGTTACTCCATCTCACTGCCCTCACCTCGGATCGAACGTTACTTAGACAACCCTCCCCCTCCCTCGCTCGCTTGCTCGCTCGCTGTGCCCTTTGGAAGGTTAACTCACGCAGGGCTATCTTTCAGTTGATCTGTGCGTTCACATTCGCCTTCACAGCTCAGTCTCACGTGAACCCTCACTCACTCAGTTTAACAGTACACAATACTCCATCTCACACCGGCCTGGTTCAAACTATCTGTTCACCAGGGATAGCGAGCCCACGTCCTCTCTTTCGGATCCTGACTGAAAATCTTTCTCTGCTACCGTTCTTACCTGTCTCCCTCCTGAGCTCCCAACCCAAGTCTAGCGTCAGGCTCCACTATTGTTAAGTACTCTGAGTCGCTGCCCACGTGAAAGACTCTACATGAATGCAAGTTGTTTTCGTTAAATAGGGTTCACTGAACCATGGAAATCTAGGGCGAAGCCAAAGGAATAATTGTAACCGCGTGAGTGTTTGTCCCTCCAATCCGTCCTAATTCCTTGCACTCGCCCTTTGGCGAGTGCAAGGAATCTCCCTCTTAAGGAAACTCAAGAAAAACAGCTTCAAAGCTCAGACTGAATTCGACAACTTTCCAAATTCCGCCTGCTCTTTTTTAAAAAAAAACACGCTATGTAAATAGAGTGAATGTGGACCCGGGTCGAAATTTCTCGACGTTATCTCGGTTTGTATCCAGGAAGATGACTTTTAGTGGTACATTGGTATATATTTTTTAAAAAGTCTGTTTGGTATTTGAGATGAAACACAGAGAGAGAGAGAGAGAGAGAAACGTGGATCCAATTTTTTTCTTCTAAATGATTTGAATAACAGAACTCTTGTTATCTGATTTGAACCCGGCGCTGTTTTTCAACGCTCCGCTATTTATATATATATGTGTGTCTGTGTTTTTTTAAATGTCTATGAAGAAGAGAGGTAATCTGGTTCTACCATCAGTTCACTTTCTATTGAAATGTCCTTTCATGTGTCACACCTCCAGCGTCAATGGCAAACTAAAAGTAGGCGTGATGAGTATAATGGTGACTCCACCCCCCCCCCCCCACTTTACTCATCCTCCTCCTCCCAACCCCCTAATCACCCCCCCCCCCCACCCCTAACTCCCCCCCACTCTACCACCAAGAAAAACAAATCCTCACATTTAATATAGCGCCTTTCAAGCTTGATAGGATGTCTCAACTCTCACAGGACTTTTACTGTAAAGTGTAGTGACTGTGTATTTTTGTAGGTGGACGCAGCAACCAATTTGCGTACAGCGACGTCCCACAAACAGCCGTGAAGTGAGTGACCAGTTTTACCAGCGGGGGTGGGTGGGGAGGTTGGTGGTGGGGTGGTGGTGGGGGGGGGGGGGGGGGTGAGTGTGGTGGGGTTGGGGGCTGGTGGTGGGGGGGGGAAATAAATTATTGCACTGGACACTGAGAGAGAGAGAGAGAGAAACTGCCCTCTTTAATAGCATAGGGTGGATTTATATTGACGTTTACTTTACTGCAAATGCAAATTGATGGGAATTTTGGCTGAAGGCTGGACAGCAGTGAATCAAAGCCATCGAAAAAGTAGCCTTCATACTGACCAGAAAATGGCACTTCTGTGTGTTCATGGATGGAGTTGGCTCACCCAATGGATGGAGTGGTGGTGGGGGGACAGGGGGGGGCAGGAGTTAGAGAGTTGCTCTTTGATAGGTTCATAGGATTTACCACTGTAAAGTGCAGTGACTGTGTGTTTTGTGGGCAAACATGGCAACCAATTTTCATACAAACCCCCCCCCCCCAATTACGAATGAAGTGAATAATCAATTTTAGTTGGTGGGCAAGGTGAGGGGTGATGTTGGAGGCCAGGAGACCGGAAGAAATACCCTTCTTTTCTCAAAAAAAGTCGTCTAGACTGGGGATGGGTTCTCAGAGCCAGGCTAACAAGTATTTTCTGTTACACTCACTACCAATGGTGAGTTAGTCACTGAGATTGGAGCAATAACTCATTCCCCCCACCTCTCCTCCCCCACTCCCCCCACCCAACCATCACCACCACACACACACATACCCACACGCATTATTATACTTCCCCTGCAGTTGGGTAAGGAGGCAATTGGCCTTACCAACAGTTGGCATCGAGATTGAAAACTGTTATGGCAGGGAAGAAATGTGGTCACCAACAAGCATCCTCTGACTCATAGCAAGTCAACCATTCGGCTGTCAACCCCCCCCCCCCCACCCCCCCGGATCGAAGTGCGCGTGCGCGTGCGAGAGAGAGAGAGAGAGAGAGAAAGAAAGAGAAAATTCCATCAAAAGCCGAGATCGTCTCGTATTTTTCAAATCGGGACCATCGCAAGTTTCTTTCTGAAAAATACGAAACTCCGCGAAAAAAAAAGCCACATAAAAACAAACAACCCAACAAAGGGAGGAAAACTCCCCCCCAAATCCACCACAATATTTCTAAAGAATGTTAATTGACCGTTGAGAGGTAGAGAGATAAAAAAAATAATCTGTTACCCTAAACGGGCAATTAGAACATAAGAATTAAGAGCAGGAGTTAGGCTATTCAGCCACTCGAACCTGCCCTGATTTTAAGAGCTCAAAGCACCCAATATAATGGGAGCACATACAGGTATGTGTGATATCAGCTCCTTTGTGGCTAACATTGCCTGTTTTGTGCGTTTAACAGGGAGCTTTGACGATCTCACCTGGGACTGAATCCCCAGGTCCACCCCAAAATCAGCGGCAAGTCCAGGTAACCAATAATTTCCCTGCATGTTCTCTTAGCTAACGTTGATACAGTATTGGGAATCTCTCTACTCTCTCTCTCTCTCTCGCTCTTTTTCTCTCTCTCTCACTCAATCACTCTCTCTCTCTCTCTCTCACTCTCTCTCATGATGAACTGGAAGGTGTGGTCCCACTCTGGGCACTGGCTTGAACCATCTCCCCCACCATTCTTCGCTTTTGCCGTGCAGCAAAAACAAAACCCTTTTAGGGCGGGGGTGGTGGTGGGGGCGGTGGGGGGGAACGGGACTTGAAGGACACGTCAGGATCTCAGTGCCCACCCACACCCTGGAGTTCAGCATCAGCCCAAACGCTGGTTTTGTTTGCTCTGTTGTGTCAGTTGTCAGTAGAGTTCTGAGTGAGAGTGTAGATGAGTCAACCTTTCAGTCCCCCCACCCACTGCATTGACTTGAATATACTTTGGAAGGTTGGAAGGTGGGGCTGGTGGGGGAGAGGAGCAGGTTTTGAGAGTGGTAAACGGACAAAGTGGAGCGTATGTAGACAATGGGGAAGAATTTTCACCTGGGTCTAGGTTTGACAGCATTTAAGGAAAACTATCTTCGAAATCCAAGATTGCCTTGTACGAATTACCAAATTGTGGACTTTCGGATGTACCTCTTTCTTAAGAAAACAGAGCCATTCTAGAGACGGGTGGAATTCCACCCCCTTGAGCGTAGGCACCCATGCTATTAGCTAGTCCAACTCGCAACTTGAACCGTGCTACAGTCTTGAACATGCCGCCATCCATCCATCCATCCATCTACACATCCCACCCATCCAGCTTTCGCATTAAGTTGCAATGCGTGCATTTTCTGAACATTCCCAGTTGCCTTCACAAAGCTCCCACCTCGTCCTGCTGAACTCCCAAATACTCGCTGGGATTAATGTAATCAGGGTGTGCAGCTCGTGGTGGTGGGGTGTGGGGGGGAGGGGGAGGGGGAGAGGTAGAGGGAGCACATTCCATTCCAAACACTGGACTGGAAATTTCCACGTGTAATAAATAAGGTGGGGCGCACAGAACCCTTGGTCTGATAGGGATGCTCTTAATAACAATGATAGGTTTCTGCGAGGGTCAGACAACTGGCTGGCTGACCAAACTAGTTAGTTTTTTAGTTTCCACGTTAGCCCTTGGCTGAGGTGGCTGCTTGATTTCACGCAGGAAGAGGAAACGTACATCGCTTGCGACAAACTCCCCGACCCCTGACTATTCAGCTGCCTTGGGATGTCCTCCCGATGTGACAGGCGCTTAACAAATGCCATTTTGTTGTCGCTGTTCCCTTTATTTGTCTCGATCCTAACATTTATTGTCTGTACTTTGCGATGGATCACACCACAGAGGTGTGGAGAGCGTTACCTCTGGATATATTATGCAGATAAACACCAGATAATAATTCTTAAAAATATTTAGGAAATCCTTTACCTTTGATATAGAGCCTTTTAACGTCAGGCGGGTGTGTCAAAGCGCTTCAAAGGAGCTCTCGTGCCTTAGTGGTTAGAGCACTTGTCTTGCAAGCTGGGGAGACCAAGCTGAGGAGACCTGTGTTCGAATCCAGGTAGGTCAGGGCGAAACCTTGGGCAAGTTTCCTTACTCCACACACCTAATAATAATCTGTCAAAAAAAAACACAATAGTAAACTTGGTCATTTCAATCCACGACTATTTGTGGGGGGACGCTGCTGTGCGCAATTGGCTACCGCGATTCGCCCACAAATATACAGTCAATTTACTTTACAGTATATTCTGTGACGTGCTTTGGGACGTCGATAAGATGTGAAAAGCGCTATACCAAATGCAAGGATTATTATTATATATTATAAAGGACGTATAGTAAAGTGTAGTGACTGAGTGTTTGGTTGGCGTGGCACATGTGAGTCAGGTTACTTAATAATAATAATAATTTTTATTATTGTGTTTCTTTGGAGGGATTATTATTAGGTGTGTGTGTGGGGTAAGGAAACTGGCACAATATTTCGTCCTTATCTGCCTGGATTCGAACACTGCCTATTTGCTCACCACCTCCAAACAA
This sequence comes from Hydrolagus colliei, assembly GCA_035084275.1. Taxonomy (NCBI): domain Eukaryota; kingdom Metazoa; phylum Chordata; class Chondrichthyes; order Chimaeriformes; family Chimaeridae; genus Hydrolagus; species Hydrolagus colliei. The sequence goes on from JAYJKW010000208.1 coordinate 19,992, forward strand.
TGCGAGTCAGCATAGGTCCAGGCAAACAGGAGCCTAGGATCCACTTATCAAATGGGTTGAGTTCAGATCGCTAGGATCGTCATGTCCAAGGCTGGGCTTGTTTGAGAAGCCGAGATCAAATTGGTTAGGGGCATTTATTTCTGGGAGGGTTTTTCGATCTGCGCCTCTTGTGAAGTTATAGCATTAAAACACATGAAACGAACTACAGTGGGTAGACTGAGATAAAAGGACAGTTACCTAAGGCACGTTCCAGGCACTTTTATGCAACTCATCCTTCAACTCATCATCAGTGAGACTCTCAAAACTTGTTTGAAGGGCAAGTTGTGTGAGTGCAGAGGGTCTATAACCAACCTTGTTCCTTCGATCCCCAGCACATTGCTCACATCAATGCACACTAACCAAGCAGTCAGCTGAATAGTTAACCAACTGACTCCCTTAAACCCGTGTTTTTAAACTTATAGGTTTAATTTCTAGGTTTAATTTCCACCCCCCTCTGCTTTTGAATTCCTCTAAATCCCTTCAACCCAGCTGTTTTCATTCCTTTGCAAATAATAATAATCATATTGATAATAATGATGATAATAATATTGACGATACCTAGAAAAGGTGGAGCTCCTGTAACTCAGTGGTTAGAGACACTCACTTGCCTTACAAGCGTGAGTGTGTTCGAATCCAGGCAGATCAGGGCCAAAGCTTGGGCAAGTTTCCTTACTCCACAAAAACACACACTCCTAATAATAATCCCTCCAAAAAAAAACACAATAATAAAAAAAATTGGTCATTTCAATAGACGACTGTTTGTGTGTGGGGGACGCTGCTGTGCACAATTGGCTGTTGCGTTTCGCTCTCCCACAAATACACAAGTCAATTCACTTTACAGTATATTCCGTGAAGCGCTTTGAGAGACGGTCAATAAGATGCGAAAAGCGTATATCAAATGCCAGGATGATTATTATTATTATTATGATTAAAGTTATTCAGGCGCTGATCTTAACCAACCCACACCCCCCCCCCCCCCACCCCTTCACTTAGTGCAGGAAGCGTACAGATCCGCCTTCTAAATCCATAACATTTAATTAACGGGAGTGAATTAATTAGCTTCACTCAAAACACTTTCGAGAGAGAGAGAGAGAGAGAAACAACTGAACGCCTTCCGTCCTCCATGCAGCCATCGTTCCTGTGCAACACACATCGTCCTGTTATCATACTGGCAAAGGAGTGTGTTTTTTTGGCCTGGCTTTCTCCTCCGACGCTGTGAAGTGCCACGGAACCACAGTGTCCGGTCGAGTATCACATCCTCAAACCAGCGCCCCTCACTCGGTTCAGTAGCAATCAAAGAAACACTGCAGCACATCATAAGGAAGCCGCTTGACTCTCTCTGTGTCTTGAATTCAATAGACACACAGAGAGAGAGAAAACGATGCAATTTTTAATTAATAAATATTTATAAATAAAAAATTGGTCATATTATTAATTAATAAAAAATAAAATATATATATTAATTTTTTATTATTTTTTATTATTTTTTATTACTTTTTTATTAAAAAGCCAACGGTTCGAAAACTGCTCAGCACCACCATCATCACCACCACCACCACTCGGGTGATTTGCGGGAGAATTAATGAAGGGGCGGGGGGGTGATTTCATCGTGAGATACGGACCACCACAGCGACTTTGTACTGTGTGTGTGTGTGTTTACACAGCGCCCTTCACGCAGAGTGGCGTCTCGGGGGTACTCGTATCAAATATCTATCACAACAATAATAATGATTCACGTCGGATGAATGTCTCAGAGCAATTCATGGCATACATCAAATGCGAGGATTACTATTCTTATTAATCGTAATCCTTGCATTTGATATAGTGGCTTTTCACATCTTATTGACGTCGTCTCAAAGCGCTTCACAAGAATATACTGCAAAGTGAATTCACTGTTTAATATACTGTACTGTATGTACTATAAAGTGGGAGCGACTGCGTGTTTTGTAGGCGTACACAGCAGGCAAACGGACACTGACGTGAAAGGCGCTATAACAAGTGTAATTGTGTTAATTGTTGTCTCAAAGCGTTTCACAGAATATACTGTAAAGTGAATTGACTGTATATATTTTGTGGGCAAAACGTGGCAGCCGATTGCGCACAGCGGCGTCCCCCCCACAGACAGTCGTGGGTTGAAAATTTATTATTGGGTATATTTTCTTGAGGGATTATTAATTATTCAGGAAAGGAGGAGGGAAGGAGCCCTCAGTGAACGATGTCATGAGCTGTGGAGGGATTTGGCGATGGATCGAGCGATGGCTCGAATCCATCGAGTCGTCGGCACCCAGAGTCCAGAGAAGGGAACCCCCCGCAATGCTGTGTCGCTTTATATTCACACAGTTTGTTCCAAAAAACACTGCGAATCAAACGCATTCGAGTAACTGATGGCTTGGCTTCATGGTAATCTAATCGTAGCTGTCAGGGAACATCAGATGAGTAAGAAGAAAGCTCAGGCAGCTTCTGTATATTATCCCCAAAAGCCCCCACCACACACACACACACACACACACACACACACACAATAATTTCCCCCCACCTCCCTCCTTTGATAGGGGAGCGTGAGACCTGTGTTCGAATCCAGGCAGATCAGGGCCAAACCTCGGGCAAATTTCCTTACTCCACACACCCACACGCCTAATAATAATCATTTATTTACGCCAAAAAAAACCTACAATAATAAATAAATTGATCATTTCAATAGACTGTTTGTGGGGGGGAGACACTGCTGTGTGCAATTGGCTGCCGCGTTTCACCCACAAACATATACAGTCAATTCACTTTACGGTGTATTCCGTGAAGCGCTTTGAGACATCGATAAGATGTGAAAAGCACTATATACCTATACATATACTATGTCCTTTGATAATAATAATCATCCTTGCCTTTGCCAGAGCACCTTATCACATTGTTGAGATGTTTTAAAGCGCTTCGCAGGTTGTAACAGTACTGTAAAGTGAATTGACTGTGTATTTTTGATGGCACAAGTCAGGAATACAAGACTATGAATTCAGGCTTTCAGTGAAAATTCGGGTTAATTAAATATCGGAACAATTGGTTTATTGAATAGAACCTAGAGTTTCGGAAGATGAATCTCCCGTTACGTTTGGTTATGGGACTTGTGCGGTTTTATTGAATAATTCCTATTGTTAAATTGAGGATTCAATTCATCGAATTTCACTGAATCACCACAGAGTAGAAGAGGAGGGTGCAGATCAGTAGATTTTCTTTTATACACACACAGACTCACAAACATAGACAACTGGAAGATAGTTAGATTGTAAAGTGGCTGATAAGATCTTTTACTACGATTTCACGTCAGGAAAAGGGCAGTGTTGCCTTCAGTATTAAGACTGTAACATTTTGGACAATTCAGACTTAGCAATTAAGACAAAATAGTGAACTGACGTTAAAGGCGCTATACAAGTGTCATTTTGTTGTTGTTGTTATAGTATTGGCCTGTCCCACGTTCCACCCACCCCCGCCCCGAACCGCCCTGCCATCGGTGGCTGGGCTTTCAGCCTCTCTCTCTGCCCCTCACACCTCGGAACTCCATCCCCGCAATCCCTTCTCCTCGCTTCCTCCCTTTCCTCCTTCAAGGCCGGTCTCAAGACCTTCCTCTTCGACCGTGCCTTCTGCTCCCCTCCTAACTCTCCCCCCTCTCCTACTATCCTTCCCCCTACCCTGACCCTTCCCCCCCAAACCCCCCCCCCACCACTCGCCCCGCCCGCGCTCCCCCCCGCCCGCGCTAACTGTTCAGCGCCTTGGGACGTCTGACATGCAAGGCGCTTCATAAATGTAATTTTGTTGTTGTTGTTGTTACATTATAAATGCCAGGCGATTCATTAATAGGCTTTAACCGTATCAGAACTGGCAGGCAATTCAGGGCCAAGTACATAAGATTGCAATCAAAAATCTGTTACAGCCACCGACCTTTGAATTTCGCATCAACAAGATTGAGCGAGCAGCGCAAATCATGCGTATGACATCATGTGCACATTAACAGAGGTGCTGTTCAGGGCATAGCTCATTCCCTCTAAAGGCGAGAGAGGGGTGGTGGGGGCGGTGGGAGTGCCTCACACATCTCTGCTCCATGTGTCACTGAAACACCTGTCTCTGTGCCAGACAAGACAACCCAGGGCTTGTCACTCACTTGCTCTCTCTCTCTCTCTCTCTCTCTCTGCTAACCCTTTCCACAGCGTCAAGCAAACTGGCTTCTTCACCCAGACATAGAGGAGAGAGCCCGGTATAATAACAATAATTATAATAATCCTGGCATTTGATGTCGCGCTTTTCACATCTCCTAGACTGTGTCTCAAAGCGCTTCACAGAATACACTGTAAAGTGAATTGACTGTATGTTTGTGGGCGAAACGCGGCAGCCAATTGCGCACGATTGTGGATTGAAATGACCAATTTTATTGTTGTTTTTTCTGGAGGGATTATTATTAGGTGTGTGTGTGTGTGTGTTTGGAGTAAGGAGAGTTGCCCAAGGTTTCGCACTGACCTGCCTGGATTTGAACACAGGTCTCACAGTTGCAAGGCAAGTGCTGTAACCACTGAGTTACAGGAGCTCCACTTTAATAGACGATTAGGAATAGTGGAAACCATTGTGGGTGCAGATATCTGGTCACTGGGTGTCACTGTGCGTGTGTGTGTGTGTGTGTTTGTGTGTGTTTGTGTGTGTGTGTGTGTGTGTGTGTGTGCGTGTGTGTGTGTGTATGTGCATGTCTCTCGGCCTCGCTCCACAGCTTTAACTTTGTAAGTATTACAGCATTACTCTGCAACCTCTTGCTATCTCTCCAATTCAGTGTGTGTGTGTGTGTGTCTCTCTGTCGCTTTTTACCTCTCTAATTTGCCAATATTTTTTTCTCTCTCCTCACCTCCCCAGTTATATGTGTGTGTGCGTGTGTGCGTGTGTGCGTGTGAGTATAAATGTGTGGGACTGTGTGTGTGTGTGTATCTATCTGAATCAGATACCTCCATCTCACGTTGCTTGAGTAAAATTAGGAATGTGATTACATGACGTACAATTAGATAGAGCAGTCCAAGTTTTTCTGCATCCCATGTAAAGTGAACAAGCACAGCCCACCCACCCCCATGCCCTGCTTCGGAGACCTGTAGCTCAGTGGTTAGAGCGCTCGCCTTACAAGAGTTGAGACCTGTGTTCGAATCCAGGCGGGTCAGGGCAAAACCTTGGGCAAATTTCCTTATTCCACACACATACACACACACAGGTCTAACAATAATCCGTCCAAAAAAACACAATAATAAAATTGGTCATTTCAATCCACGACAGTTTGTGGGGGGGGGACGCTGCTGTGTGCAATTGGCTGTCGCGTTTCGCCCACAAATATATATACAGTCAATTCACTTTACAGTATATTCTGCGAAGCGCTTTGAGACGCCTAGAAGACGTGAAAAGCGCTACATCAAATGCAAAGATTATCATCATGATTATTATTATCGGAACATCACCTTGAGCTCCAAGTGGGACCTTGAACCCACGACCTTCTGACTACTACCTTTGAAGCAGAGGAGCAGTTTTCATAGCACCGACATTAATTGGGAAGCTGCTGACTCCTGTTATGTTTACATTGATTGTTGTTTTGTTTTAGTTAGGGATTAGTCTCGCGCTGTGAGCCAGGTGGGACATTAGCTGTGACGAGGTTTTACCTCGAGGATAAGATTCAGTGGGAGCTCCATTGCAGTTGGGAGGCCGGGATTGATATGTGAACCCAGTTACAATGAATGAATCATTTGCGCCTTGTCATCACTCATGCTCGGTGATAAAACCGCTCTAAAATGCGATGCGATGCGCGCAAGTGAATTTTTTAGCGCTGACCTTGCATTTCAATATCGCATTTCAGATCTCACCCATTTTGTTACTGGCGGGCGCTGTCAGCCACAACAGCAACAGCAAAGTTACATTTATACAGCGCCTTTCACGTTGGGAGGCATTTAATAATAATAATCCTTGCATTTGACATAGCGCTTTTCACGTCTTCCAGACGACTCAAAGCGCTTCACAGAATATACTGTAAAGTGAATTGACTGTATATTTGTGGGCGAAACACGGCAGCCAATTGCGCACAGCAGCGTCCCTCACAAAAACAATCGTGGATTAAAAATGATCAATTTTTATTATTGTGTTTTTTTGGGGATAGATTATTATTAGGTGTGTGTGTGTGGTGTGTGTGTGTGTGTGTGTGGAATAAGGAAACTTGCCCAAGGTTTTGCCCTGACCTGCCTGGATTCGAACACAGGTCTCACGCTTGTAAGGCGAGTGAGTATCTCTAACCGCTGGGCTACTGGAGCTCTGTAAAGTGGAGTGACTGTGTAATTGGCGGGCAAAACCATAGCGAGCATCAAACTAAGGCACGTTGTTTCTTCAACGTGGTTCCTACAGATCCTTAAACGCCACGTCCTTCTGGTCACCTTGATTAAGCCGTCGCTCGTCTGGAGCAGATCGGCGGGTGTCTGACTCGACAGGATTTTAAACGTAAATAAGCAGGGACAACACAGAAACTCTAAACCACCTACCTCCCAACTGGGGAGGGGAGGGTTGGTTGTGTCGGGTAGTTGAGGGTGGGGGGGGGGGGGGCGCTGTGTGGCGAATGGGTTGGTGGGGTTGGTGCGGGCATGGGATGTAAAATGATTTGAAATGCACGCAGGACACTATAATCTGACTTGTCACCTCCCACAAAACACCCCCACCCCTCCCCGCTCCTCCCACTCCACACACACACACACACACACACACGGTCTGAAAACGTGTCCGTCCGTCCAGATTTTTATGTGCAATGCAGATTTTTTGGGACAGGAAACGAATATGCTCTGATATCATAGGGTTTTGTTACACTTCAATAGTACAACAGCCCTTTTGCAGTTCCAACTCCTGCACATAATGTGAGCTCCCCGCCGATTGAGGATTAACCTTGGTACGCTAGCCCGTGTCCTTTGATAGAAAATTCAATCACAAACGTTTCATTTTAAACAGACAAGGAAGGTATATGTGACGGACCGGGTGAGGCTTGGGTTCCGGAACTCCATTGCTGGAGTGCCTCCCGACTCGCTCACTCTCTCACCCCATCTCAAGATGTATTTTGACTGCACTTTCGATCACAGCTTGAACGCACTAGGCTTTCCGGCTAAATTTGGGCAGATTTTTTTTTTGCATAGTACAAAATACATGTATGTGTATAGTGCCTGATCACATAATAATAATAATCCTTGCATTTGATACAGCGGCTTTTCACATCTTATCAACGTCTCAAAGCGCTTCACAGAATATACTGCAAAGTGAATTGACTGTATATATATTTGTGGGCGAAACACGGCAGCCAATTGCGCACAGCAACGTGCCACACAAAGACAGTCATGGATTGAAATGATCAATTTTATTGTTGTTTTTTTTTGGGAGGTATTATTGTTAGGAGTGTGTGTGTGTGGGGTAAGCAGACTTGCCCAAGGTTTCGCCCTGACCTGCCTGGATTCGAACACAGCTCTCACGCTTGTAAGGCGAGCGAGTGTCTCTAACCACTGAGCTACTAGAGCTCCACTTGTACGTGCATAGTGCCCTGATCACATCAAAACATCTCGAAGCGATGACTGTTGTGTGACGACCGCTTCATTCGTGAGCGAGCGAGCGTGGCAGCCGTTTTGCACACGGGAACCTCACATGAAAAGCCACGAAGTGAAGGACCGATTTAGTTGGGAGGATTGTTGACCAGGAATACGAGGAAGAAAACACTCACTCCCTTTCCATTTCGCAAACCCCAACCCCGAGATCTGTCACGTCCAACCTAAAAGTTTATTTTTCAGAACCGAAAGGACTACTCACTCAAGAAGCGAAAGAAATGGAAGCCCCTTCCCAATATCCCGGCCAACAATCCTCTTCTGGGTAAATTAGCCATTCAAAAGGTCACTGTGTATGGCAAGTTTCTTTACTCCACACACACACACACACACAGGCAGTAAGTAGGAACACTTTATTTTTGTTGTTCGGCGAATCGCTTCGCTGTAGTAATAATCGCAACATAAAATAAATAAATTGGTCACTCAGTCCATGGCTGTTTGTGGCACACTGTTGTGTTGCAATTGGCTGCTGTGTTTCACCCACCAAAAACACAGTCACTACACTTGACAGCATATTCTGCGAGGGCTTTGAGACAGCTCATTTTTCAGATGGATATGAGAGAGAGAGAGAGAGAAAATTCTCGTAGAAAGTTCTTCATTTTCTAACTGTGACTGAGCACAGAACCCCCGAATTGCAAGGGCCTTTGGCACACAAACAAGCTGCTCTCCAAACTCCGAAATCCTAGACGCAAATCAGTCTTTGATCGCCTGCCCGTTCCATAGAAACTTCCTGCCTGCTTGTAAATCACATTCCCACCTCGCACAGTGCACTTTGCTTTCCCAGCTCGGATGCCTCCCACAGGGAAACAACCCGATCCGAGCTCTTTCCTATGAAGCCTCTCGCTCACAGATAGACCTGTAAACCGATAGCCTGCGAGCACTGCAAACCACCCAAGCCCCCTCCTCCACTCCCCTCCCCCCCCCACCCCACCCCCCCAGGCTCAATGTGTTGGGAGAGTGGCCCCCAAATTAGCTGGGAACAAAGTTACGACATCTCTTTACCGTTAACCGACTGTGTTCGAATCCAGGCAGGTCAGGTCAGGGCGAAAACACCTTGGGCAAGTTTTTCCTTACCTCACACACACACACACACATGCCTGATAATAATTCCTCCCCAACACTAGTTTTAAAAATTAGTCATTTCTATCCATGAGTGTTTGTGGGGGATGCTGCTATGCGCAAATGGCTGCCGCGTTTCGCCCACAAATATATACAGTCAATTCACTTTACAGTATATTCTGTGAAGACATCTAGAAAAGCTCAATATCAAATGCAAGGATTATTAGTATTATTATTAGTGAATATTATAGATTTCACATTGTCTCTTCCGCTTAATCCCCGGCTCAAAGCGCTCGGGATGCCTTCAAACGCCACACGTGAGCTAACTGACAGTCATTCGAAATGACAGATTAAATTATTCCAATTGCACACATCGGCAAATGTAATGATGATGGGTTTATTTGGCTGCGGAGCAGATGAGCTCGACTAAAACTGACACTTTCGATTAAAGAGAATTGTCCTCAGATCCGCGGGTGAATCCCCGGCAATGAATGGAATAGATACGCGCAGGTCGGCGTCGGATTTTCCCAGGTGAACTTCAGGGAGCTTCAACGCACCATTAGCGATTCAAAGGTGAAAGTTCAATCGTTTAAATCCACAGCACTTCCCCCAACGAACGCTGCCATCCGCAGACAGACAATTAAAGGCAAAATACATTGTGTTAAGGTGTTGGAACATTTTGTTCAGCTAACAGCAAGCGTGGCACCGAGTTTTACTGCTAATTCCTCACAATTTCACTCAAACTGCGCTCGATCTTTAATCTCTTTAATCTCTGTCGGAAGAGGAACTGGGATCGAGTCTTGGCCCAGAGGGCACGGAAAGGAAAAAAATAGATTCAGGAGATAAAAAGACTCCCTTTAGCGCAGTGTTGGTTTAGCTCATTATCCTCTCTGTTTATGCCCGCCCCCCCTCCGCTTCCCCCTCTCCCCGCCCCCCCCGCCCCCCCCGCCCCCACCCTCCAACCCTGAATTGATGGGATCGAAGCCTCCTCAAACTATTCGTTGGCTGTAAAGTGTCTCAACTACAGTGAGTTAGGGACAGTTTCGGTTAATCATAGATTTGACTCAATGCTCAAAGCACTGTGCTAAATTCAGTGCCGGAGGCCCAGGGGAATGCCACCTAATCTGAGCCCAACGTTTTCACATAATAATAATAATTTCGATATAGCGCATTTGATAGAGCCTTATCAAATCGTTGGGATGACTCAAAGCGCTTCACGGAATATATTGTAAAGTGATGGATTGTGTATTTTGTGGGCGAGACGCAACATGCAGCGTCCCACAAACAGTCGTGGGTTGAGTGATCGAATGCGTGTTTTTTTGGAAGGGAGTGATGAGAGCCTAGGATTCTCGTAAGGCTATGGATGAGATCATGTATTCTAGCCAGTTCCTCATTTCTGCCCCAGTTAGTTCCTCAGACCAACACGCTCCGCAGTGTTGTTCTGTAAATTCTGAACCTATTTATACGACTACAAAAGCACCCGCCACAGACTGGAGCGAAGCTGTAGGCCAGAGCCTTTGGTACTGAGCTCGGTTATTGCTGGGAACATAGATATATTTTTCACACAGAGAGGGCGAGAGAAAGAGAGAGAGGCCATTCGGCCTAGCCTGTCTGTGCCATTGCTTTTTCTCCAATAAAAATAACAATACTGTACTTGCATTTGACATAGTGCTTTTCACGTCTTCTAGAAATTTAAAAGCGCCTCACAGAATATACTGTAAAGTGAATTGACTTGCGCACAGCAGCGTTTCCCCCCCCCCCCCCACAAACAGTCGTGGATTGAAAATGACCAATTTATTATTGTGTTATTTTTGAGGGATTATTATCAGTTCTTCGTGAATTCCATTTCCACCTCTCGCAAATGGTTTGTAACCCCCAACAGCTTAGCCAGACATGAATGTTGACTTAATAATCCAGTTAACATCGGCTAGTTAGAAGACCTGGCTTCCCAGAGCAGCTGGCCTGTCAACCTTTATGTGGGGGGCGAGTGGCTAAGAAATGATATTGTGTCTGACCAGGAGAGATCAAAAGACGTTCCAACAGGTCTATCAAAAAGGTTTCAAAGTATAGCCCCAAATTGAATGGGTTGGTGTGGGGTGTGTGGTGGGTGGGGTGGGGAGGGAGAAGAGGGTGAATGGTGGAGGATGGAGAAGTAGGGTGAGATGGAGGAAAAACATACACACACACACATATCGGTACAGCACCACGTCAGTGAAACATTCACGGGTTGAAGATGGTGCACTAATTAAATTCCGTCTCGGAGGCATTAACAACAAAAGCAGGCGTTAAATGCTCAGAGAAACATCGCCTGGGGACTTATCAATGCTGGAGACGTCCTGAAATCATTTACATTACCAGACGTACATTTAAATGTCACAAACCTATACACTCCTCGACAGTCGGGCTCCCTGTAATTTCCTCTTACATGACTGTTTTGTGTGTGTCGATTATACAATTTACAACTCATATTAAACCCTGTCATTTCTCTCCGCGGCATTGTTCCGCTCGCACAATAAGGATTTACGTACGTACCTCAGCAGCGCTAAAGTGTATTTAGTGTCATTAGGGCCAGTTATTACCCGTCTCCCCCATTTTTCCGTCCCCGCCAACCTTCCCCACTCACCAGTTGCTGGCTCGGTGATCCGCCTCCGCCTCTAATCCTCCACTGTTCTCCGCCCAGCCACTGGGATGAATCTAGGGAGCGGACGGCAGTGACTAAAATAATTTCTCTCGCCATCCTGGAACTCCTGGAGCTCAACAGTTAAGAGCACTCGCCTTTACAAGTGCGCGATCTGTGTTTCGAATCCAGACAGGTCAGGGCGAAGCCTTGGGCAAGTTTCCTTACTCCACACACACAAGCCTAATAATTATCTGTCCAAAAAAAAACAATCGTAAAAATTTTAAATCCACGACTGGATGTGGGGGACACCGCTGTGCGCAATTGGCTGCCGTGTTTCGCCCACAAATATATACACAGTCAATTTACTTTACAGTATATTCTGTGAAGCGCTTTGAGACATCGATAAGATGTGAAAAGCCGCTATGTCAAATGCAAGGATTATTATTATTATCCTTGTCTGACTAGGATGTGTCTGGCTTCAACTTGACACTTCCTCCTGCCACTCTAGGGACAACCTAACTGGGATGAGATACTCATTACACGTTGGCATCCTTACACTCCTATCCCCCAACCCTAACCAACTCTTTCCACCCCCAACATGCGAGGCTAGAGACCAGACACACACACACACAGAGCTGCCAATTTGCCGTGCATTTTCTGAAGCTTTGAAGTCATGAATGGTGTCAATTTTTTTTCAGTCTGAATGGAGCCCCATTGGGGTTGGGATGGCAGGAGGGTTGGTGGGTGGGTGTGGGGTTGGGTGGGGGTTGGTTCTGTGTGAAATGTTTTAAGAGCTGGTGAGGATTTTATTTGCCGGAGAGTTATATGTGGGCCTTTTTCTTTTCTTTTTACAGAAGGTTGGCGTGTTCCAATCTCTCTAACAGGTAAGGATTCTTAGTGAGAGAGTTAGAGAGGGTGACATCTGTCAGTGTGGTGAGCCTGTGCCCGTGTGTGTTTGTGTGCTGGAAGAAATCGATGGCAGGGTTGGCGTGAAACGGATTGGGTGGTGTGTATGTGTATGTGCGTGCGCGTGTGAGCGTGTGTGCGTATGTATGCGCGTGTGTGTGTGTGTTTCTACACGTATTTGTGTTTGTGTGTATTTAAGATGGATTTGTGTATTTAAGACCTGATGTAAAAAAGCTTTAGCCAGTGGCGTTTAGCCTGCTTCACTAGTCACCATTCCCGAACATCAGGCATGCCACAATAAGACACACACACACATGCGCGCGCACACGCAAACGTACACCGCGTGTGATCTTGGGGATCTTGTGTCCGCGCGTGTGTGTTTTGGGGGCTGGTGAAGATGGATTCCGGGAAAAACAGTGTTTCCCAAGTTGTCGACAGGCTGCTTTTCATATTGGGAACCATTAATGTGATGCTGTTTGCTAGCTACTCGCACTGTGTACTCCCATTGTGTCTGGAAGGGGAGGGAGGGAGGAATTTTGCAAATGGGTAGAAAGATGTGACCTTATGTACCTGCTCACTGTGTGTGATCACTGTGTGGAGCCTTGTGCGTGACCGAATCTAACCCTCAAAGGCTGCAACAACCTCTCAAATCACTCAGGGTCGGCGCTAAGTGAAGTTGCTTCAGTATAGGTCACCACTTTTGGGTTCGCAAAAAGTAATAATAAAACTGTACTTCCAAAAAAAATCTTCCCCCAAAATAATTGGTTCTTTCAATCCACGACTGTTTGTGGGCGACGCTGCTGTGCACAATTGGCTGCTGCGTTTCGTCTGCAAATATATACAGTCAATTCACTTGACAGTATATTCTGTGAATCGCTTTGAGACGTCGATAAGATGTGAAAAGCCCTATATCTCAAACAGCCATGAAGTGAGTGACGGATTCTATTTGGGAGATTGTTGGTCAGGACACACAGAGAGAGAGAGAGAGAGAGAGAGAGAGAGAAAGTTAGAGAGAGAGAGAAACTTCTCGTTTTAGAACATAAGAACATAGGAATTAGGAACAGGACATGTTTTATCTGTTGGGTCAACCCTTCGATTGAATGTCTCATCTGAAGAAATGACACCTCCCGGACAGTGAAGCCCTCCCACCCAGCTCTGAGCCAGGTTTGTCAGGCCTAGGACTGTGAGAGAGAGAGAGATACAAGCCACCAAACATGGGCCTTGAACCTAACTTGACCCAGTGCTGGCATCTGCAGCCAGGCGGGCGCGTAAATAGAAAACGAATGAATTAAATATCACAGTACAGGGTGCAAGATGTGCCTACATCTCAGCCATGTTCGGGCATGGCGAGGACACATTACAGCCAAGTTTGCGCGCTGCAAATTTAGCTCCACACTTAAGTCCAGGAACAAACATTTTGGTGTGTGATGGACGCAGGACCTGCCTGCCAGCCAGCCAGCCAGCCTCACGAACTTTGGAAGTTACCAGTAACTTTTAGCCTCCCCGTTATCCCCCGTGCCCTCTGCTGCGTTTACACCACCAGCTTTCTCAGTGTGAAAGTGGTGGGCTGGTCGCTTGCCAACCCTTTGCAGTTCCTCAAATTCCCCATCTCTGGCTCGCTTTTGCTTGCTCTCACTCGGTATCAAATGACCATTTCAGGAGCCCGGCCAAACCATGTACAGCAGGGAACTACCCGAGACAGGGGCGGGTGATATAATAATAATATAATAATAATAATAATAATAATAATCCTTGCATTCGATATAGCACTTTCTCGTGTCTTCTAGATGTCTTAATTGGCTTCACAGCATATATTGTAAAAGTAAATTGGCTTCCCCCCCATATTTTGTGGGGGGGGGGGGGGGAACACGGACGTCAATTGCGCACAGCAGCATCCCCCACAAACAGACGTGGATTGGAAATGACCAATTTATTATTGCGTTTCATTTTTTTCTTGAGAGATTATTATTAGGTGTCTGGAGTCAAGAAATTAGCCCAAGGCTTTTGCCCTGCGAGGGAATCGAACCCAAGTCTCTCGCTTGTGAAGTGAGTGCTTTAACTGAGCTTGCAGGCCTCCACTTTGGGTAGATGAGGAAGGAAAGAAGGAAGGCAGGGAGAAGGAAACGAGGGAGGGAGGGAGGGAGGGAGGGAGGGAGGGAGGGAGGGAGGGAGGGAGGGAGGGAGGGAGGGAGGGAGGGAGGGAGGGAGGGAGGGAGGGAGGGAGGGAGGGAGAAACCTAATATTCTTATAGCAGCTATAATCTTTTACAACACTTTCCAAGTGTAGAGTAAGAGTTTTATGTAGTCAAAGTGTGCGACAGTGATTCCAACTAGACAGCCATGTCTAGTTAACAGTCACAAGGTGAATGACCAGATTTATTTGAGGAATTGTTGGCCACGACACAGGGAGTAATTCCGTTCTCTTTTTTCCAAACACACTTGTGTTGTCTTTGGAAAATCTAGTGTTCCACGTGCTAGTCTGTCAGTAGAGGAGGAGGGAGGATTGGAGGGGGTGGGGTGGGGTGGGGGGTTGCAGTGGGGAGGTTGTGAGGGGGTGGGGTGGGGAAGGTTTCAACACACATATAACCTTCTGGCCAATACGTAAGTGTGCTTCCAACTGAGCCAGGCTCAGACTTACATAGCTTTGATTGATCAGTGTGTAGGGCCAGGCCAGGGCAACAATCTGTGTACTGTGTGTAGACTGTTCACCACTGGACATCTCAAGCCCCAAACTTGTACCTGAGGTTGCTTTCCCCCACCACCCCACCCCGCCCCACCCATCGCTCACCCCCTCCCCCACCCCACTTCCCCCTCTCTCATCCACCCCAGCCCTTCCCTTTTCTTCAGATCAATGTTTCATTCAAACCAAAAAGTTGAATTGAATTTCATCTCACTTACCCGATGGTCTCAGGCGCTGAGCCACTCCCAAAAAACGTTCACCTTCTCTTAAGCTCTCCCCTCTTCTCGACCGCTGGGGTGTTTTTTTTTGAAGCTGGCCTCAGTGGCAAGCTTCTCAGAGACTGTGAGACAGGCAGTGTCTCGGCGGAGATCAGAGTGAGAGCTTCCTGACAATTTGTGTTATTGAAGCAAGTTGAACCTGAGATGTGCAGACTTGATACTGCTGCCAGTGGTTTGCCAACTTCATTACTTCACAGATCTCATCGTTAAGAGACTTTGCGTTCGCCTACAAAAAAGCACAAACACTACTACACTCCACTAGAGTAAATGGGCCTTTTTCACGCTAGCGAAGAGACTTTGGAGGGGAAGGGGTTGGACCTAATAGAAGCGTTTAACATTATAAAAGGGTTTGATAAAGTTACCCCCCCCGAATCCAGGCAGATCAGGGCATAACCTTGGCAAGTTTCCTTACTCCACACACACACAAACACAAGCCTAATAATAATCCCTCCAAAAAACCCACAATAATAAATTTGGTCCACTCCCAAAATAGGCTGTTTCCACTGGTTGAGTGGGACCATAGCCCACCTTTTCATATCAATCTGATCAAGCGGTTTGAATCCTTGGGGCCATTTCACTCGTACAGAAATCGAGGGAGGGTGTGTGTGTGTGTGTGTGTGGAGGTGGTGGAAGGGTGGGGTGGCTGAGGCTTTGTGGAGTGACCAGTCTCATTCGGAATGGATGGACTGGAGAAAACAGATTCAATGTGGATGACATCTCACCTCATGAACCCTTCCATTCCCCCCTTCCCCCACCCATCCCCCATCTCAGGTCTGACACAGTGACTGTCTACCTCCTTGGGAACGTCCTCCTGACATAAAAGGCGCTTATACAAGTGTCATTTTGCTGTTGTTGTTGATATGTCAGCTTTCTCCTCACTGGGAAACAACGCACCCTTCGGTTGACCTCTCTGCCTCTCGTCAGTCGACCAGTTTGGCCTCCCAGCCCTTGCCATTGGAATTGACAGCGGCAACCGAGCGGGTGCCTCGAGCGTTGACTTCAAACGCCCTTAGAAACCGGGAGGCACACTCCGCACTGGGTGGGTAACCTGTGCAGGGGAAAGGCAAGAGTCAGCCCAGCAGGCAATTAGACAAAGCACCTGTAATTAAACAAGGCTCCAGAGAGAGTAAATCCTGCCAATACTAATGAAGGGGCTGCCTGGAGGCAGAGCGCTGACACTGACTTCGCCTACTCGGCAGTCTTGAGAAGCCGATCATTTGTCTAGCTTTACAGTAACTCTGTGCAGACAGGACTACGGAGCGGGCAGGGCAGGGGTGTGTGGAGGAGGTGGTGGGGGGGAGAGAAAGGAAGGGGGGTATGGCGGGGGGGAGGAGGGGGTGGTAGTGGTTAGAGACACTCACTCGCCTTACGAGGATGAGACCTGTGTTCGAATCCAGGCAGATCAGGGCGAAACCTTGGGCAAGTTTCCTTACTCCACACACACACGCACACGCGCCTGATAATAATCTCTCCTCCAAAAAAACCCACAATGATAAAAATTGGTCATTTCAATCCACAACTGTTTATGTGGTGTGGGGGGGGGGGGGGGTGGGGGGGGGAGGCTGCTATGCACGATTGGCTGCCTCGTTTCGCCCACAAATATATATCCAGTCAATTCACTTTACAGTACATTCTGTGAAGCGCTTTGAGACGTCGATAAGATGTGAAAAGCTGCTTTATCAAATGCAATGATATATTATCATAGAGCGATAAGATTTCTCGTTGTTGGGACAGTTCGCTCATTCCTCGTGTTTAGTAGGAGCTCTGAAGCGAAACATCATCCGAGACCCTAAATTTTCACCTGTCCTTACCCTGAGAGACAGTTGCCTTAAAGCGCCTAAGAGGGCGAGGAATTTTGAACTGGATTCGGAAGCTCGTTCTTTTCGAAGACGGATTCTAAATTGAGACCGAGTTGAAGCAATTTGTTTCTGAATTCTGCACAGCCTTGAATTTTAAGACAAAATTTATTTCAAGTGTTCTGGGACGTTACCTTACACGAGAGGTACTATATAAATGCAAGTTGTTATTAAATTTTAAGGCTAAGCCCTTGGTGAGATGCCAAGTCGATAGATTGCAATAACATTTAAGTAATCCTTGCATTTGATATGGCCCCTTTCCCATTGGGAGGATGTCTTAAAGCACTTCACAGGATTTACTGTAAAGTGTAGTGACTGAGGCAGATGCATTGGATATTGGATCCATAGGAAGGAAGGGAGTGGAATACAATATAATAATAATAACCCTTGAATTAGATATCGTGCTTTTTTCACGTCTTCTAGACTGTGTCTCAAAGCGCTTCACACAATATACTGTAAAGCGAATTGACTGTATATTTGTGGGTGAAACACAACAGCCAATAGCAGCATCGTCCCCCCACAAACAGCCGTGAATTGAAATGACCAATTTTATCATTGTGGGTTTTTGGGAGGGATTATTATTAGGCGTGTGTGTGTGTGGAGTAAGGAAACTTGCCCAAGGTTTTGCTCTGACCTGACCTGACCTGCGAACACAGGTCTCACGCTTGTAAGGCGAGCGCTCTAACCACTGAGCTACAGGACTCCCATCAGTGGGAGCAAGGAAGGGAAGGAGGGAACAAGAATCTGTCAAGCTCATCATTGATAGATTCACCTCCTGCTGTGCTCTTGCTATCAATGGCAATGAGAGAACTTTACAGACAGCAGAGAGAAGGGATAATCCTTCAAAGCTGGTCCAAATCTAGACTTGAAACTGAATGGGATAAAGATAGCCCCCAACTCACACACCACACCACCACCACCCCTCCCCACCCACTCGCCCGCACACACACACACACACACACACGACAACAGAAACCCCCCGCCACACAGACTTTGCCCCCTCTTCAACAGGGATAAGAGTTAACAAGCAGCAAATCACGAAACACACCATAAAAAGAGGAGTTTCATTTTTATATGTTTTTTTAAAAAAACAAAGTACAAATTGCTACTTGAGACGTGCAGGAAGTACGAGATTTTATCTGGAGCCTTAGAACCGAGGTATCTATCTCTGCGATGGCTGCTGTGTTCTTCAAGCGAAGAAGTTTGAAGTAAACAGACGCAAACCTAACCTATATTTAGTTTTGCAGTGCTTTATTCCACCGCCCCCTCCCTCTCTCCCCCCCCCCCTCTCTCTTTCTCTCACTCACCCACTCTCTCTCTCTCTTATATACTTTGGGCTCTGATTTGTGCAATAACATACATGTGAATCAGGCACTTCTGTTATTACATATATATATTATCTATATATATATATATATACATAGAGATATTTATATCTATCTATTTTTTTAACAACCTTAAAAATGTCCTTGTATCCTACATTCATCCAATCCAACTCCTCAGCCAATCTGGTAAAGATTTCAGATTCTGTAATGCTTCGATAAATTGTAATGCATTTACATATGTAGTATAATAATTATAATCCTTGCATTTGATATAGCACCTTTCACGTCTCAAAACGCTTCACAGAATATACTGTAAAGTGAATTGACTGTACATATATTTGTGGGCGAAACGCGGCAGCCAATTGTGCACAGCAGTGTCCCTCCCACAAACAGTCGCATCTTAAAATGACCTATTTATTATTGGTTTTTTTGGAGGGATTATTATTAGGCGTGTGGAGAGTGAGGAAACTCGTATTTATGAGATAATACATTTATTGCACACAATATATGTATATAAATAATGATGTTACGATCAGGTGCCCATCCCCTACTGGAAAATTGTTCACTCAATCCACACTGTTTGCGGGGGACGCTGCTGTACGCAATTGGCTGCCGAGTTTCTCCCACAACATACACAGTCCATCCACTTTACAGTATATTCTGCAAAGCGTTTTGAGATATCTCACCGATGTGTCCTCACCGATATCATAAGGTGCTGTATCAAATGTAAGGATTATTATTATTATTATGATGATTATGGAGAAAATCAAATCTAAATAGAAAAAAAAGACAAACAATTTCACCGACAATTAGCTTCAATCAGTGCAGTGACATTTCCGCCTTTGTTAAGCATTTATTAAAATCCTTGAATTAAATGCGGAATTACATCCCTGATACAGTGCAATTTCATGCAATTACAGTAGATTAAGCTCAGGACAGTTCAACTCCTGGGAGACTTCAGTTTCCACACTTCAAAGCGATACGTTGCACACACACACACACACACACAGAAAAATATCCTAGACATGAAGCAAGCAAAGGAGTAGAGAGAGCCGAGGTTCTGATGAATAATTAAGCAATAATTGATCAGGACTTGCAAAGGAATGATCAAAACAAAAAAGAAGGCACTCATTGCTCGCTGAACAAACTCACACAAAAGCACCCAGAAGTTCCGAGGCCTGATTAGAGCCGAGTGGAACAGAGCCGGAACAGTGCGTGTGTGTGTTTTGTATGCAATGCAGTTATTAACTTTGTTCTGGCAAAGTGCGATAACAATGCCTTTTGACGAGGTGGTCTCAAAACGCTTCTCACAGAAACGCCGTGAAAATGACTGGGAACGTAAATTAAGTAATTACGTGAAAAGTAAAACAATAGCTTGACTATTGCTTAACCCAAATGTCTTTTTAGTTTCTCGAAGAGTTAAATGGAATTTCTCTTGCGCAAGCCTTTTTTTCTTCAATCCCAATGATTATATTGGAGATGTACATCATTAGATTGATGGGATGCAATATATATCCACTTGCTTAAAGCTCTGAAATTGAAAGTTTTGCCAGTAAACTTGTGCTCTGAACGCAGAAATAAATCATTTGACCGTTGGTTGCCTGTATAAAAAATAAAGGCGCTAAATGAAAGGAGTCTGGATGGAACCAGGTCTTAATAATATATTAATTGATAATAATAATTATGTTTGCAATAATCATAATATCACCTTGTTGAGACATCGCAAAGTCCTTCATGGAATATACTGTACAGTGAACTGACTGTGTACTTGTGGTCGAAACGCGGCAGCCAATTGCGCACAGCAGTGAAGAGTCATAGAGAGGGAGAGAGTGAGAAGGGGAGGGGGGCATAGGGTGGGTGGGGGAGAGGGATAAGGGAGAGATGGAGAGAAAGAGAGAGAGAGGTGAGAGGAAGAGAGTGGGGGGGGAAAGTAAAACAGAGAATGAAAATAGGGGAGGGAGAAAGAGGGGGAATGGGGGGGGGCGGAGAGGGGGTATGAAGGGGGTAGGGGAGGGAGAGAAAAGCGAAGTAGGGGAGAGAGAGAGAGAGAGTAAGGGGATTTGGTCACTTGTCACTCTCTTGGCCGAGATAGCCGTGAAGGCAGAAGCGAATAAATTCTACTCGCCAACCTCAATAATTGATTCCTGACAACTAGTCATTGATTTCCATTTAACTCTGTAACCTCCAGCGCAGGAACACAGGATTCCCAAGGTCCACAGCTCATTCCTGTCCAGATTTCACACTGGCAAACGATATGATAGCGAAAGGCAGACCACTCACTCCTACTCCCTCCCCACCATTCTCTCCCATGCCACCTCCCCAGTGGGGCTATGTGTGCCTCACTCACATCTCAATGGTCGGTCGGCAAAATATAGAATAATCCTCGCCTTTGATAATAGTACATACTCACTCACTCACTCACTCACGCACGCACGCACGCACGCACGCACGCACGCACGCACTCACTCACTCACTCACTCACTCGCAATAAATGATGCTGCTGTACATCTCAGTATGTAGAATATAGGCTGTAAATTGTTGTTTGTCAGTGGGTCCCTGCTAACAGGGGAGCTGTTGTGGATTGGAAGCCTGGTTATTGATGGAGGGACCTGTACGCATTTGTCTTCCATCCTCTGAAAGGCTGAGCAGCTGTGCAAATGCTTTCAAAGTCTCCTCGGCAAAATGCTACAGAGCTTCTGGAGATGACATATGGGACAAACAGATGCGAATGCCAATTTTCAAGTCCTTTGCATTGTGCGCCCGTGTTGTGTGAGAGCGAGCCAGCGAGCTGCAGGGAAATTAGATACCGAGACGCAAAAATGGCGGGTAGCAAGTTACTTCTTTTGATTGCCCTATTTTCCTGAAGGTGTGGACGCGCACACACACACACACACACACACACACACACACACACACATTCATGGGCAGTGCCAGGTATCTTTTCCGAGCTGTCACTAGATAGGTTGTTGATAATAATAATAATCCTTGCATTTAATATTAGCGGCTTTTCGCATCTTATCGACGTCTCAAAGTGCTTCACAGAATAGACTGTAAAGTGAATTGACTGTATAGCTGTGGGCGGAGCGCGGCAGCCAATTGCGCACAGCAGCGTTCCCCACAAACAGCCGTGGATTGAAATGACCAATTTATTATTGTTTTTTTGGGGGGACGGATTATTATTAGGTGTGTGTGCGGAGTAAGAAAACTTGCCCAAGATTTCGCCCTGACCTGCCTGGATTCGAAACACAGGTCTCATGCTTCTAAGGCAAATGCTCTAACCACTTCAGGACTCTCCAATCGATGGCATAACCTTACATTGGGCAAAGCAAACCAAAGTCCCAAGTTCCTCTCTCCATCCCTACCACCCACCCCCCCCAACCCTCCACCACCACCCAACTCCCAACCCCACCATGACCCAAAGACACTGAGGCAAATGGCACTCTATCTCAGATGCTGAGAAGCAATAATAGTCCTTTACATTCGATACAGGGCCTTTGTCACGTCATTGAGAATGTTGCGAAGCGTCTCGCAGAACATAGCGTTAAAAAAAGGAATTGTCTGAATTGCATTCTGTTTGTGGCCGGAACGCGGCAGCCAATTTCGCCCCCCACCCCACAGCAATGTCCCACAAACAGCCGTGGGTTGAGTGACCAAATTAATATTATTATTATTATTTTTTAATGGGGGGGGAATTATTATTAACCCCCGGAAAAGCGTCGAAAGAGACCGTAACAGTGTTTTTTTTACACACATACACACACACACTAACACGACAGCCTGCTGTAGTTCAGTTAGAAGTTGAAAAACTACATGCCGTTTCTGTTCATTGCGTTCGCTACCTGCCCTCGTTTCATTTCCACGTTGACCTTCTCTATCAGATAGCAGCGCAGGCCCCATGTCCTCCGCTCGCACTGCAGTCCCCGTTCATAAAAAATTCATCACCTTAAGTTAATGTTCTCTGTCGGCAAGTGTATTTACCACAGCCTGATTTTTCTACAGCTCCAACAATTAAAGGGTGTGTGGGGGGGTGGGGGGTACGAGGATAGGATCTGTCCTGGGATTATCATCGGTAATGTCTTCTGGTATGAACTGGATATCGTGTAAAGCAATCCCTCGCTGCCTATGGGTTCTCCTTCAATGCTTCATTAAGTTTGAATGTGGCAGAAAGGAAGGATGGAGTAATAAAAGGTTCCCTCTCTGGATTTGGGGTATGGAACATTAGCAAGTTGCCTCTGTTGACCTCACAGTCAGTAGGAACCCGGTTGTGAGTCGGATCAGTGGATCGCTTTTCCGCGGATAATAATTCCTTCAATTGTTGTTGTTTTTGTGGGA
>JAYJKW010000116.1:0-42584 GCA_035084275.1 Hydrolagus colliei
CTAACCCTAACCCTAACCCTAACCCTAACCCTAACCCTAACCCTAACCCTAACCCTAACCCTAACCCTAACCCTAACCCTAACCCTAACCCTAACCCTAACCCTAACCCTAACCCTAACCTCAACCCTAACCCTAACCCTAACCCTAACCCTAACCCTAACCCTAACCCTAACCCTAACCCTAACCCTAACCCTAACCCTAACCCTAACCCTAACCCTAACCCTAACCCTAACCCTAACCCTAACCCTAACCCTAACCCTAACCCTAACCCTAACCCTAACCCTAACCCTAACCCTAACCCTAACCCTAACCCTAACCCTAACCCTAACCCTAACCCTAACCCTAACCCTAACCCTAACCCTAACCCTAACCCTAACCCTAACCCTAACCCTAACCCTAACCCTAACCCTAACCCTAACCCTAACCCTAACCCTAACCCTAACCCTAACCCTAACCCTAACCCTAACCCTAACCCTAACCCTAACCCTAACCCTAACCCTAACCCTAACCCTAACCCTAACCCTAACCCTAACCCTAACCCTAACCCTAACCCTAACCCTAACCCTAACCCTAACCCTAACCCTAACCCTAACCCTAACCCTAACCCTAACCCTAACCCTAACCCTAACCCTAACCCTAACCCTAACCCTAACCCTAACCCTAACCCTAACCCTAACCCTAACCCTAACCCTAACCCTAACCCTAACCCTAACCCTAACCCTAACCCTAACCCTAACCCTAACCCTAACCCTAACCCTAACCCTAACCCTAACCCTAACCCTAACCCTAACCCTAACCCTAACCCTAACCCTAACCCTAACCCTAACCCTAACCCTAACCCTAACCCTAACCCTAACCCTAACCCTAACCCTAACCCTAACCCTAACCCTAACCCTAACCCTAACCCTAACCCTAACCCTAACCCTAACCCTAACCCTAACCCTAACCCTAACCCTAACCCTAACCCTAACCCTAACCCTAACCCTAACCCTAACCCTAACCCTAACCCTAACCCTAACCCTAACCCTAACCCTAACCCTAACCCTAACCCTAACCCTAACCCTAACCCTAACCCTAACCCTAACCCTAACCCTAACCCTAACCCTAACCCTAACCCTAACCCTAACCCTAACCCTAACCCTAACCCTAACCCTAACCCTAACCCTAACCCTAACCCTAACCCTAACCCTAACCCTAACCCTAACCCTAACCCTAACCCTAACCCTAACCCTAACCCTAACCCTAACCCTAACCCTAACCCTAACCCTAACCCTAACCCTAACCCTAACCCTAACCCTAACCCTAACCCTAACCCTAACCCTAACCCTAACCCTAACCCTAACCCTAACCCTAACCCTAACCCTAACCCTAACCCTAACCCTAACCCTAACCCTAACCCTAACCCTAACCCTAACCCTAACCCTAACCCTAACCCTAACCCTAACCCTAACCCTAACCCTAACCCTAACCCTAACCCTAACCCTAACCCTAACCCTAACCCTAACCCTAACCCTAACCCTAACCCTAACCCTAACCCTAACCCTAACCCTAACCCTAACCCTAACCCTAACCCTAACCCTAACCCTAACCCTAACCCTAACCCTAACCCTAACCCTAACCCTAACCCTAACCCTAACCCTAACCCTAACCCTAACCCTAACCCTAACCCTAACCCTAACCCTAACCCTAACCCTAACCCTAACCCTAACCCTAACCCTAACCCTAACCCTAACCCTAACCCTAACCCTAACCCTAACCCTAACCCTAACCCTAACCCTAACCCTAACCCTAACCCTAACCCTAACCCTAACCCTAACCCTAACCCTAACCCTAACCCTAACCCTAACCCTAACCCTAACCCTAACCCTAACCCTAACCCTAACCCTAACCCTAACCCTAACCCTAACCCTAACCCTAACCCTAACCCTAACCCTAACCCTAACCCTAACCCTAACCCTAACCCTAACCCTAACCCTAACCCTAACCCTAACCCTAACCCTAACCCTAACCCTAACCCTAACCCTAACCCTAACCCTAACCCTAACCCTAACCCTAACCCTAACCCTAACCCTAACCCTAACCCTAACCCTAACCCTAACCCTAACCCTAACCCTAACCCTAACCCTAACCCTAACCCTAACCCTAACCCTAACCCTAACCCTAACCCTAACCCTAACCCTAACCCTAACCCTAACCCTAACCCTAACCCTAACCCTAACCCTAACCCTAACCCTAACCCTAACCCTAACCCTAACCCTAACCCTAACCCTAACCCTAACCCTAACCCTAACCCTAACCCTAACCCTAACCCTAACCCTAACCCTAACCCTAACCCTAACCCTAACCCTAACCCTAACCCTAACCCTAACCCTAACCCTAACCCTAACCCTAACCCTAACCCTAACCCTAACCCTAACCCTAACCCTAACCCTAACCCTAACCCTAACCCTAACCCTAACCCTAACCCTAACCCTAACCCTAACCCTAACCCTAACCCTAACCCTAACCCTAACCCTAACCCTAACCCTAACCCTAACCCTAACCCTAACCCTAACCCTAACCCTAACCCTAACCCTAACCCTAACCCTAACCCTAACCCTAACCCTAACCCTAACCCTAACCCTAACCCTAACCCTAACCCTAACCCTAACCCTAACCCTAACCCTAACCCTAACCCTAACCCTAACCCTAACCCTAACCCTAACCCTAACCCTAACCCTAACCCTAACCCTAACCCTAACCCTAACCCTAACCCTAACCCTAACCCTAACCCTAACCCTAACCCTAACCCTAACCCTAACCCTAACCCTAACCCTAACCCTAACCCTAACCCTAACCCTAACCCTAACCCTAACCCTAACCCTAACCCTAACCCTAACCCTAACCCTAACCCTAACCCTAACCCTAACCCTAACCCTAACCCTAACCCTAACCCTAACCCTAACCCTAACCCTAACCCTAACCCTAACCCTAACCCTAACCCTAACCCTAACCCTAACCCTAACCCTAACCCTAACCCTAACCCTAACCCTAACCCTAACCCTAACCCTAACCCTAACCCTAACCCTAACCCTAACCCTAACCCTAACCCTAACCCTAACCCTAACCCTAACCCTAACCCTAACCCTAACCCTAACCCTAACCCTAACCCTAACCCTAACCCTAACCCTAACCCTAACCCTAACCCTAACCCTAACCCTAACCCTAACCCTAACCCTAACCCTAACCCTAACCCTAACCCTAACCCTAACCCTAACCCTAACCCTAACCCTAACCCTAACCCTAACCCTAACCCTAACCCTAACCCTAACCCTAACCCTAACCCTAACCCTAACCCTAACCCTAACCCTAACCCTAACCCTAACCCTAACCCTAACCCTAACCCTAACCCTAACCCTAACCCTAACCCTAACCCTAACCCTAACCCTAACCCTAACCCTAACCCTAACCCTAACCCTAACCCTAACCCTAACCCTAACCCTAACCCTAACCCTAACCCTAACCCTAACCCTAACCCTAACCCTAACCCTAACCCTAACCCTAACCCTAACCCTAACCCTAACCCTAACCCTAACCCTAACCCTAACCCTAACCCTAACCCTAACCCTAACCCTAACCCTAACCCTAACCCTAACCCTAACCCTAACCCTAACCCTAACCCTAACCCTAACCCTAACCCTAACCCTAACCCTAACCCTAACCCTAACCCTAACCCTAACCCTAACCCTAACCCTAACCCTAACCCTAACCCTAACCCTAACCCTAACCCTAACCCTAACCCTAACCCTAACCCTAACCCTAACCCTAACCCTAACCCTAACCCTAACCCTAACCCTAACCCTAACCCTAACCCTAACCCTAACCCTAACCCTAACCCTAACCCTAACCCTAACCCTAACCCTAACCCTAACCCTAACCCTAACCCTAACCCTAACCCTAACCCTAACCCTAACCCTAACCCTAACCCTAACCCTAACCCTAACCCTAACCCTAACCCTAACCCTAACCCTAACCCTAACCCTAACCCTAACCCTAACCCTAACCCTAACCCTAACCCTAACCCTAACCCTAACCCTAACCCTAACCCTAACCCTAACCCTAACCCTAACCCTAACCCTAACCCTAACCCTAACCCTAACCCTAACCCTAACCCTAACCCTAACCCTAACCCTAACCCTAACCCTAACCCTAACCCTAACCCTAACCCTAACCCTAACCCTAACCCTAACCCTAACCCTAACCCTAACCCTAACCCTAACCCTAACCCTAACCCTAACCCTAACCCTAACCCTAACCCTAACCCTAACCCTAACCCTAACCCTAACCCTAACCCTAACCCTAACCCTAACCCTAACCCTAACCCTAACCCTAACCCTAACCCTAACCCTAACCCTAACCCTAACCCTAACCCTAACCCTAACCCTAACCCTAACCCTAACC
This sequence comes from Hydrolagus colliei, assembly GCA_035084275.1. Lineage (NCBI taxonomy): Eukaryota > Metazoa > Chordata > Chondrichthyes > Chimaeriformes > Chimaeridae > Hydrolagus > Hydrolagus colliei. The sequence continues at coordinate 4,441 of JAYJKW010000116.1, forward strand.
CTAACCCTAACCCTAACCCTAACCCTAACCCTAACCCTAACCCTAACCCTAACCCTAACCCTAACCCTAACCCTAACCCTAACCCTAACCCTAACCCTAACCCTAACCCTAACCCTAACCCTAACCCTAACCCTAACCCTAACCCTAACCCTAACCCTAACCCTAACCCTAACCCTAACCCTAACCCTAACCCTAACCCTAACCCTAACCCTAACCCTAACCCTAACCCTAACCCTAACCCTAACCCTAACCCTAACCCTAACCCTAACCCTAACCCTAACCCTAACCCTAACCCTAACCCTAACCCTAACCCTAACCCTAACCCTAACCCTAACCCTAACCCTAACCCTAACCCTAACCCTAACCCTAACCCTAACCCTAACCCTAACCCTAACCCTAACCCTAACCCTAACCCTAACCCTAACCCTAACCCTAACCCTAACCCTAACCCTAACCCTAACCCTAACCCTAACCCTAACCCTAACCCTAACCCTAACCCTAACCCTAACCCTAACCCTAACCCTAACCCTAACCCTAACCCTAACCCTAACCCTAACCCTAACCCTAACCCTAACCCTAACCCTAACCCTAACCCTAACCCTAACCCTAACCCTAACCCTAACCCTAACCCTAACCCTAACCCTAACCCTAACCCTAACCCTAACCCTAACCCTAACCCTAACCCTAACCCTAACCCTAACCCTAACCCTAACCCTAACCCTAACCCTAACCCTAACCCTAACCCTAACCCTAACCCTAACCCTAACCCTAACCCTAACCCTAACCCTAACCCTAACCCTAACCCTAACCCTAACCCTAACCCTAACCCTAACCCTAACCCTAACCCTAACCCTAACCCTAACCCTAACCCTAACCCTAACCCTAACCCTAACCCTAACCCTAACCCTAACCCTAACCCTAACCCTAACCCTAACCCTAACCCTAACCCTAACCCTAACCCTAACCCTAACCCTAACCCTAACCCTAACCCTAACCCTAACCCTAACCCTAACCCTAACCCTAACCCTAACCCTAACCCTAACCCTAACCCTAACCCTAACCCTAACCCTAACCCTAACCCTAACCCTAACCCTAACCCTAACCCTAACCCTAACCCTAACCCTAACCCTAACCCTAACCCTAACCCTAACCCTAACCCTAACCCTAACCCTAACCCTAACCCTAACCCTAACCCTAACCCTAACCCTAACCCTAACCCTAACCCTAACCCTAACCCTAACCCTAACCCTAACCCTAACCCTAACCCTAACCCTAACCCTAACCCTAACCCTAACCCTAACCCTAACCCTAACCCTAACCCTAACCCTAACCCTAACCCTAACCCTAACCCTAACCCTAACCCTAACCCTAACCCTAACCCTAACCCTAACCCTAACCCTAACCCTAACCCTAACCCTAACCCTAACCCTAACCCTAACCCTAACCCTAACCCTAACCCTAACCCTAACCCTAACCCTAACCCTAACCCTAACCCTAACCCTAACCCTAACCCTAACCCTAACCCTAACCCTAACCCTAACCCTAACCCTAACCCTAACCCTAACCCTAACCCTAACCCTAACCCTAACCCTAACCCTAACCCTAACCCTAACCCTAACCCTAACCCTAACCCTAACCCTAACCCTAACCCTAACCCTAACCCTAACCCTAACCCTAACCCTAACCCTAACCCTAACCCTAACCCTAACCCTAACCCTAACCCTAACCCTAACCCTAACCCTAACCCTAACCCTAACCCTAACCCTAACCCTAACCCTAACCCTAACCCTAACCCTAACCCTAACCCTAACCCTAACCCTAACCCTAACCCTAACCCTAACCCTAACCCTAACCCTAACCCTAACCCTAACCCTAACCCTAACCCTAACCCTAACCCTAACCCTAACCCTAACCCTAACCCTAACCCTAACCCTAACCCTAACCCTAACCCTAACCCTAACCCTAACCCTAACCCTAACCCTAACCCTAACCCTAACCCTAACCCTAACCCTAACCCTAACCCTAACCCTAACCCTAACCCTAACCCTAACCCTAACCCTAACCCTAACCCTAACCCTAACCCTAACCCTAACCCTAACCCTAACCCTAACCCTAACCCTAACCCTAACCCTAACCCTAACCCTAACCCTAACCCTAACCCTAACCCTAACCCTAACCCTAACCCTAACCCTAACCCTAACCCTAACCCTAACCCTAACCCTAACCCTAACCCTAACCCTAACCCTAACCCTAACCCTAACCCTAACCCTAACCCTAACCCTAACCCTAACCCTAACCCTAACCCTAACCCTAACCCTAACCCTAACCCTAACCCTAACCCTAACCCTAACCCTAACCCTAACCCTAACCCTAACCCTAACCCTAACCCTAACCCTAACCCTAACCCTAACCCTAACCCTAACCCTAACCCTAACCCTAACCCTAACCCTAACCCTAACCCTAACCCTAACCCTAACCCTAACCCTAACCCTAACCCTAACCCTAACCCTAACCCTAACCCTAACCCTAACCCTAACCCTAACCCTAACCCTAACCCTAACCCTAACCCTAACCCTAACCCTAACCCTAACCCTAACCCTAACCCTAACCCTAACCCTAACCCTAACCCTAACCCTAACCCTAACCCTAACCCTAACCCTAACCCTAACCCTAACCCTAACCCTAACCCTAACCCTAACCCTAACCCTAACCCTAACCCTAACCCTAACCCTAACCCTAACCCTAACCCTAACCCTAACCCTAACCCTAACCCTAACCCTAACCCTAACCCTAACCCTAACCCTAACCCTAACCCTAACCCTAACCCTAACCCTAACCCTAACCCTAACCCTAACCCTAACCCTAACCCTAACCCTAACCCTAACCCTAACCCTAACCCTAACCCTAACCCTAACCCTAACCCTAACCCTAACCCTAACCCTAACCCTAACCCTAACCCTAACCCTAACCCTAACCCTAACCCTAACCCTAACCCTAACCCTAACCCTAACCCTAACCCTAACCCTAACCCTAACCCTAACCCTAACCCTAACCCTAACCCTAACCCTAACCCTAACCCTAACCCTAACCCTAACCCTAACCCTAACCCTAACCCTAACCCTAACCCTAACCCTAACCCTAACCCTAACCCTAACCCTAACCCTAACCCTAACCCTAACCCTAACCCTAACCCTAACCCTAACCCTAACCCTAACCCTAACCCTAACCCTAACCCTAACCCTAACCCTAACCCTAACCCTAACCCTAACCCTAACCCTAACCCTAACCCTAACCCTAACCCTAACCCTAACCCTAACCCTAACCCTAACCCTAACCCTAACCCTAACCCTAACCCTAACCCTAACCCTAACCCTAACCCTAACCCTAACCCTAACCCTAACCCTAACCCTAACCCTAACCCTAACCCTAACCCTAACCCTAACCCTAACCCTAACCCTAACCCTAACCCTAACCCTAACCCTAACCCTAACCCTAACCCTAACCCTAACCCTAACCCTAACCCTAACCCTAACCCTAACCCTAACCCTAACCCTAACCCTAACCCTAACCCTAACCCTAACCCTAACCCTAACCCTAACCCTAACCCTAACCCTAACCCTAACCCTAACCCTAACCCTAACCCTAACCCTAACCCTAACCCTAACCCTAACCCTAACCCTAACCCTAACCCTAACCCTAACCCTAACCCTAACCCTAACCCTAACCCTAACCCTAACCCTAACCCTAACCCTAACCCTAACCCTAACCCTAACCCTAACCCTAACCCTAACCCTAACCCTAACCCTAACCCTAACCCTAACCCTAACCCTAACCCTAACCCTAACCCTAACCCTAACCCTAACCCTAACCCTAACCCTAACCCTAACCCTAACCCTAACCCTAACCCTAACCCTAACCCTAACCCTAACCCTAACCCTAACCCTAACCCTAACCCTAACCCTAACCCTAACCCTAACCCTAACCCTAACCCTAACCCTAACCCTAACCCTAACCCTAACCCTAACCCTAACCCTAACCCTAACCCTAACCCTAACCCTAACCCTAACCCTAACCCTAACCCTAACCCTAACCCTAACCCTAACCCTAACCCTAACCCTAACCCTAACCCTAACCCTAACCCTAACCCTAACCCTAACCCTAACCCTAACCCTAACCCTAACCCTAACCCTAACCCTAACCCTAACCCTAACCCTAACCCTAACCCTAACCCTAACCCTAACCCTAACCCTAACCCTAACCCTAACCCTAACCCTAACCCTAACCCTAACCCTAACCCTAACCCTAACCCTAACCCTAACCCTAACCCTAACCCTAACCCTAACCCTAACCCTAACCCTAACCCTAACCCTAACCCTAACCCTAACCCTAACCCTAACCCTAACCCTAACCCTAACCCTAACCCTAACCCTAACCCTAACCCTAACCCTAACCCTAACCCTAACCCTAACCCTAACCCTAACCCTAACCCTAACCCTAACCCTAACCCTAACCCTAACCCTAACCCTAACCCTAACCCTAACCCTAACCCTAACCCTAACCCTAACCCTAACCCTAACCCTAACCCTAACCCTAACCCTAACCCTAACCCTAACCCTAACCCTAACCCTAACCCTAACCCTAACCCTAACCCTAACCCTAACCCTAACCCTAACCCTAACCCTAACCCTAACCCTAACCCTAACCCTAACCCTAACCCTAACCCTAACCCTAACCCTAACCCTAACCCTAACCCTAACCCTAACCCTAACCCTAACCCTAACCCTAACCCTAACCCTAACCCTAACCCTAACCCTAACCCTAACCCTAACCCTAACCCTAACCCTAACCCTAACCCTAACCCTAACCCTAACCCTAACCCTAACCCTAACCCTAACCCTAACCCTAACCCTAACCCTAACCCTAACCCTAACCCTAACCCTAACCCTAACCCTAACCCTAACCCTAACCCTAACCCTAACCCTAACCCTAACCCTAACCCTAACCCTAACCCTAACCCTAACCCTAACCCTAACCCTAACCCTAACCCTAACCCTAACCCTAACCCTAACCCTAACCCTAACCCTAACCCTAACCCTAACCCTAACCCTAACCCTAACCCTAACCCTAACCCTAACCCTAACCCTAACCCTAACCCTAACCCTAACCCTAACCCTAACCCTAACCCTAACCCTAACCCTAACCCTAACCCTAACCCTAACCCTAACCCTAACCCTAACCCTAACCCTAACCCTAACCCTAACCCTAACCCTAACCCTAACCCTAACCCTAACCCTAACCCTAACCCTAACCCTAACCCTAACCCTAACCCTAACCCTAACCCTAACCCTAACCCTAACCCTAACCCTAACCCTAACCCTAACCCTAACCCTAACCCTAACCCTAACCCTAACCCTAACCCTAACCCTAACCCTAACCCTAACCCTAACCCTAACCCTAACCCTAACCCTAACCCTAACCCTAACCCTAACCCTAACCCTAACCCTAACCCTAACCCTAACCCTAACCCTAACCCTAACCCTAACCCTAACCCTAACCCTAACCCTAACCCTAACCCTAACCCTAACCCTAACCCTAACCCTAACCCTAACCCTAACCCTAACCCTAACCCTAACCCTAACCCTAACCCTAACCCTAACCCTAACCCTAACCCTAACCCTAACCCTAACCCTAACCCTAACCCTAACCCTAACCCTAACCCTAACCCTAACCCTAACCCTAACCCTAACCCTAACCCTAACCCTAACCCTAACCCTAACCCTAACCCTAACCCTAACCCTAACCCTAACCCTAACCCTAACCCTAACCCTAACCCTAACCCTAACCCTAACCCTAACCCTAACCCTAACCCTAACCCTAACCCTAACCCTAACCCTAACCCTAACCCTAACCCTAACCCTAACCCTAACCCTAACCCTAACCCTAACCCTAACCCTAACCCTAACCCTAACCCTAACCCTAACCCTAACCCTAACCCTAACCCTAACCCTAACCCTAACCCTAACCCTAACCCTAACCCTAACCCTAACCCTAACCCTAACCCTAACCCTAACCCTAACCCTAACCCTAACCCTAACCCTAACCCTAACCCTAACCCTAACCCTAACCCTAACCCTAACCCTAACCCTAACCCTAACCCTAACCCTAACCCTAACCCTAACCCTAACCCTAACCCTAACCCTAACCCTAACCCTAACCCTAACCCTAACCCTAACCCTAACCCTAACCCTAACCCTAACCCTAACCCTAACCCTAACCCTAACCCTAACCCTAACCCTAACCCTAACCCTAACCCTAACCCTAACCCTAACCCTAACCCTAACCCTAACCCTAACCCTAACCCTAACCCTAACCCTAACCCTAACCCTAACCCTAACCCTAACCCTAACCCTAACCCTAACCCTAACCCTAACCCTAACCCTAACCCTAACCCTAACCCTAACCCTAACCCTAACCCTAACCCTAACCCTAACCCTAACCCTAACCCTAACCCTAACCCTAACCCTAACCCTAACCCTAACCCTAACCCTAACCCTAACCCTAACCCTAACCCTAACCCTAACCCTAACCCTAACCCTAACCCTAACCCTAACCCTAACCCTAACCCTAACCCTAACCCTAACCCTAACCCTAACCCTAACCCTAACCCTAACCCTAACCCTAACCCTAACCCTAACCCTAACCCTAACCCTAACCCTAACCCTAACCCTAACCCTAACCCTAACCCTAACCCTAACCCTAACCCTAACCCTAACCCTAACCCTAACCCTAACCCTAACCCTAACCCTAACCCTAACCCTAACCCTAACCCTAACCCTAACCCTAACCCTAACCCTAACCCTAACCCTAACCCTAACCCTAACCCTAACCCTAACCCTAACCCTAACCCTAACCCTAACCCTAACCCTAACCCTAACCCTAACCCTAACCCTAACCCTAACCCTAACCCTAACCCTAACCCTAACCCTAACCCTAACCCTAACCCTAACCCTAACCCTAACCCTAACCCTAACCCTAACCCTAACCCTAACCCTAACCCTAACCCTAACCCTAACCCTAACCCTAACCCTAACCCTAACCCTAACCCTAACCCTAACCCTAACCCTAACCCTAACCCTAACCCTAACCCTAACCCTAACCCTAACCCTAACCCTAACCCTAACCCTAACCCTAACCCTAACCCTAACCCTAACCCTAACCCTAACCCTAACCCTAACCCTAACCCTAACCCTAACCCTAACCCTAACCCTAACCCTAACCCTAACCCTAACCCTAACCCTAACCCTAACCCTAACCCTAACCCTAACCCTAACCCTAACCCTAACCCTAACCCTAACCCTAACCCTAACCCTAACCCTAACCCTAACCCTAACCCTAACCCTAACCCTAACCCTAACCCTAACCCTAACCCTAACCCTAACCCTAACCCTAACCCTAACCCTAACCCTAACCCTAACCCTAACCCTAACCCTAACCCTAACCCTAACCCTAACCCTAACCCTAACCCTAACCCTAACCCTAACCCTAACCCTAACCCTAACCCTAACCCTAACCCTAACCCTAACCCTAACCCTAACCCTAACCCTAACCCTAACCCTAACCCTAACCCTAACCCTAACCCTAACCCTAACCCTAACCCTAACCCTAACCCTAACCCTAACCCTAACCCTAACCCTAACCCTAACCCTAACCCTAACCCTAACCCTAACCCTAACCCTAACCCTAACCCTAACCCTAACCCTAACCCTAACCCTAACCCTAACCCTAACCCTAACCCTAACCCTAACCCTAACCCTAACCCTAACCCTAACCCTAACCCTAACCCTAACCCTAACCCTAACCCTAACCCTAACCCTAACCCTAACCCTAACCCTAACCCTAACCCTAACCCTAACCCTAACCCTAACCCTAACCCTAACCCTAACCCTAACCCTAACCCTAACCCTAACCCTAACCCTAACCCTAACCCTAACCCTAACCCTAACCCTAACCCTAACCCTAACCCTAACCCTAACCCTAACCCTAACCCTAACCCTAACCCTAACCCTAACCCTAACCCTAACCCTAACCCTAACCCTAACCCTAACCCTAACCCTAACCCTAACCCTAACCCTAACCCTAACCCTAACCCTAACCCTAACCCTAACCCTAACCCTAACCCTAACCCTAACCCTAACCCTAACCCTAACCCTAACCCTAACCCTAACCCTAACCCTAACCCTAACCCTAACCCTAACCCTAACCCTAACCCTAACCCTAACCCTAACCCTAACCCTAACCCTAACCCTAACCCTAACCCTAACCCTAACCCTAACCCTAACCCTAACCCTAACCCTAACCCTAACCCTAACCCTAACCCTAACCCTAACCCTAACCCTAACCCTAACCCTAACCCTAACCCTAACCCTAACCCTAACCCTAACCCTAACCCTAACCCTAACCCTAACCCTAACCCTAACCCTAACCCTAACCCTAACCCTAACCCTAACCCTAACCCTAACCCTAACCCTAACCCTAACCCTAACCCTAACCCTAACCCTAACCCTAACCCTAACCCTAACCCTAACCCTAACCCTAACCCTAACCCTAACCCTAACCCTAACCCTAACCCTAACCCTAACCCTAACCCTAACCCTAACCCTAACCCTAACCCTAACCCTAACCCTAACCCTAACCCTAACCCTAACCCTAACCCTAACCCTAACCCTAACCCTAACCCTAACCCTAACCCTAACCCTAACCCTAACCCTAACCCTAACCCTAACCCTAACCCTAACCCTAACCCTAACCCTAACCCTAACCCTAACCCTAACCCTAACCCTAACCCTAACCCTAACCCTAACCCTAACCCTAACCCTAACCCTAACCCTAACCCTAACCCTAACCCTAACCCTAACCCTAACCCTAACCCTAACCCTAACCCTAACCCTAACCCTAACCCTAACCCTAACCCTAACCCTAACCCTAACCCTAACCCTAACCCTAACCCTAACCCTAACCCTAACCCTAACCCTAACCCTAACCCTAACCCTAACCCTAACCCTAACCCTAACCCTAACCCTAACCCTAACCCTAACCCTAACCCTAACCCTAACCCTAACCCTAACCCTAACCCTAACCCTAACCCTAACCCTAACCCTAACCCTAACCCTAACCCTAACCCTAACCCTAACCCTAACCCTAACCCTAACCCTAACCCTAACCCTAACCCTAACCCTAACCCTAACCCTAACCCTAACCCTAACCCTAACCCTAACCCTAACCCTAACCCTAACCCTAACCCTAACCCTAACCCTAACCCTAACCCTAACCCTAACCCTAACCCTAACCCTAACCCTAACCCTAACCCTAACCCTAACCCTAACCCTAACCCTAACCCTAACCCTAACCCTAACCCTAACCCTAACCCTAACCCTAACCCTAACCCTAACCCTAACCCTAACCCTAACCCTAACCCTAACCCTAACCCTAACCCTAACCCTAACCCTAACCCTAACCCTAACCCTAACCCTAACCCTAACCCTAACCCTAACCCTAACCCTAACCCTAACCCTAACCCTAACCCTAACCCTAACCCTAACCCTAACCCTAACCCTAACCCTAACCCTAACCCTAACCCTAACCCTAACCCTAACCCTAACCCTAACCCTAACCCTAACCCTAACCCTAACCCTAACCCTAACCCTAACCCTAACCCTAACCCTAACCCTAACCCTAACCCTAACCCTAACCCTAACCCTAACCCTAACCCTAACCCTAACCCTAACCCTAACCCTAACCCTAACCCTAACCCTAACCCTAACCCTAACCCTAACCCTAACCCTAACCCTAACCCTAACCCTAACCCTAACCCTAAGGATGGTATTAATTAAGATTTTTTTTCTTATTTAATAATTATTTCTCCTCTTTTCCAGTTTTAATTTCTTTAATGGTTATTGATTAAGAATTCTTTTATTCAATAATTATTTCTCCTCCTTTCCAGTTTCCAGCACAGAAAACGCTTTAAACCACAGAGAGCCGGTGTGGCTGAGGTGGGCGTTTTAAACCGCAGAGAGCCGGTATTGCCGAGTTGGGATCGTTAGACCTCGACCCTCGGTATATTTTGTGTAGTGGATTTCTGGTTTTCCTTTTCCTTTTTTTTCCACTCTGTCATCAATTAATAATTCTTTTTCCTCCCTAATAATTACTTTTTTTTCACTCTTTACTTTTTTTCCCCTTAAACCCACCCCCTTTGTTTAGATTTTTTTCCCCTTAAACCCACCCCTTTTGTTTAGCCTCTTTTCCAGCTACCCGGGCAGGGGAAAGTCGAAAGCCACGAGAGTAGGCCGCGGAACCGGGATCCTCGGATAACCCAATCAAGGTTCCTAGCAAAGACCCGAACCCCCCGGAGTAAGCTTACCTCTCTCTCCTTTATACATCTTTCCACACCCCACTCATTTCTCACAACATGATACGGACTTAATGCAAGTTACAGAAATGTAACCGAACGTATCTGAGTGACTTGGGTGGGTCTCAAAATAACACACACCAGGACACATTCACAAGGACAGTGAGGGCCTTTTTTAGATTGATGCAGACATACCATCATTTAATTATTCTAAAGAATAAAGACACCCCCCCGAAGGGAATTCGGAACCAAGTAGAGAAATTAACAGAATTTATTAAACCGGCTATGCCTTCAAAAGAGACCCTCTGCAAATTAAACAGGAATGCAGAGAGGTGGGCAAAAGAGACCCGCAATACCCTAATCAAACATTATGAAGATAGTGTAATTCAATTAAACAATGAGATTATATCAATAGGACAGATTGATCGAGTGGAGGAAGCCCTCACAGTGGCAACCTCCTGGGCAAGGAAGGCCCTTAAACATAAATTTAGAATCTCAACAGCAGATAGGGCTAGACAACATATTATCAGAATGGGTAGAAACCCACCCCCTCTACACACACCCCACCCCCACCCATCCCCCTACCACACCCCAACTAACCGAACCCCACCTTACAATAACACCCCAAGTAACCACAATTTCAATAGCACCGAAAATAACTCCTAATTACTAACCGCTAACCCCTAAAAAACTTACCCTAACCCTAAAACAAGAACCCTAAGTATGCCTAATTTTTTCCCCCCCCTAAAACCCCCCCCCAAAAAATATTTCTCCCTCATTTTTAAAAAAAAAAACAATATTGTTTTCTTAAAAAAAACCTTAACACATTCATGAGCCCTAACGTAATTTGACAAGGCCCAGCACAGGGCACGGGCAAGAAAACACAAGCCTATGTGTACCAATGATCCCCGAAATTTAAAAAACCTAACCCCTGCAAGTGCCACGAGTGTTTCCCGATGATAAAACCAAGACCGGTGTAACACAGGAAATAAGCCAAGAACGTGGCTGCTACTGTGTACAACTTTTTTAATAGAAAGTTTGAGAGAAACACTCGTGCTGCCAGACAAGTGGGATCACAAATTACGAGCGGGCTAGGATTGAATGTGTACCCAGGCAGACATTCCCAGCACAGGGGAGTCAGAGGCAACAACAGAATCCCTTACCTTCTTTCCCCCCAAAAAAACGCAGGTTAGATTTTTTTAACAAAGCCACCTATTTTTAAGCAGCATAACCTATCTAATTTTTTCACAATAGCTGGAATAGGCCATAGGATTCCTTTTTTGAAACAAACTTAAAGCTGAAACTTTTAATACCACTAGGGGGAACCGGAGAGAGTATAATTTAATTTAATTTAAATCTCCATGCAAACAATGCGTAGTAAATACCTTAGACGAGCTAAATGACTTGTTCCCTAGATAGTGGAAGTAACACCGGTTTTAAACAGAAATAACACCGGTTTAAACAGACAGGGCATTTCTGCTGACAAAAGAACCAAGGGGTTAATACACTTGGATTTCACAGGATAGCCATTAAAGGAACGCAGGAACAGAAATACATGGAGGGTAGCCATTAACACTTTAACACCTAAGCACACCCTGTGCTCTCACTCTGAAAACACTTTGTCTTCTCTCTCTCTCTGTCACCTCTCTCACCCAGGTATAAATGTTTAGTAAATTAAGAATCATTTCTGAAAAACCTCCTTGAAAAAGCCACAGGTATTGGCGAAACGTCGGGGGAGTTTTCAATTAATAATTCTTTTCCTTCTTTAATAATTATCAATTAAGAATTCTTTTTCCTTTTTAATAATTATTTCTCCTCCTTTCCAGTTTCCAGCACAGAAAGCGCTTTAAACCACAGAGAGCCGGTGTGGCTGAGGTGGGCGTTTTAAACCGCAGAGAGCCGGTGTTACCGAGTTGGGATCGTTAGACCTCGACCCTCGGTATATTTTGTGTAGTGGATTTTCTGTTCTCTTTTTCCCCCCTTTTTTTTCCACTCTTATTAGTTAATAATTCTTTTTAATAATTACTTTTCCTCCTTTCCAGTTTTAACTTCCTTAATAGTTATTAATTAAGATTTTTTTTCTTATTTAATAATTATTTCTCCTCTTTTCCAGTTTTAATTTCTTTAATGGTTATTGATTAAGAATTCTTTTATTCAATAATTATTTCTCCTCCTTTCCAGTTTCCAGCACAGAAAACGCTTTAAACCACAGAGAGCCGGTGTGGCTGAGGTGGGCGTTTTAAACCGCAGAGAGCCGGTATTGCCGAGTTGGGATCGTTAGACCTCGACCCTCGGTATATTTTGTGTAGTGGATTTCTGGTTTTCCTTTTCCTTTTTTTTCCACTCTGTCATCAATTAATAATTCTTTTTCCTCCCTAATAATTACTTTTTTTTCACTCTTTACTTTTTTTCCCCTTAAACCCACCCCCTTTGTTTAGATTTTTTTCCCCTTAAACCCACCCCTTTTGTTTAGCCTCTTTTCCAGCTACCCGGGCAGGGGAAAGTCGAAAGCCACGAGAGTAGGCCGCGGAACCGGGATCCTCGGATAACCCAATCAAGGTTCCTAGCAAAGACCCGAACCCCCCGGAGTAAGCTTACCTCTCTCTCCTTTATACATCTTTCCACACCCCACTCATTTCTCACAACATGATACGGACTTAATGCAAGTTACAGAAATGTAACCGAACGTATCTGAGTGACTTGGGTGGGTCTCAAAATAACACACACCAGGACACATTCACAAGGACAGTGAGGGCCTTTTTTAGATTGATGCAGACATACCATCATTTAATTATTCTAAAGAATAAAGACACCCCCCCGAAGGGAATTCGGAACCAAGTAGAGAAATTAACAGAATTTATTAAACCGGCTATGCCTTCAAAAGAGACCCTCTGCAAATTAAACAGGAATGCAGAGAGGTGGGCAAAAGAGACCCGCAATACCCTAATCAAACATTATGAAGATAGTGTAATTCAATTAAACAATGAGATTATATCAATAGGACAGATTGATCGAGTGGAGGAAGCCCTCACAGTGGCAACCTCCTGGGCAAGGAAGGCCCTTAAACATAAATTTAGAATCTCAACAGCAGATAGGGCTAGACAACATATTATCAGAATGGGTAGAAACCCACCCCCTCTACACACACCCCACCCCCACCCATCCCCCTACCACACCCCAACTAACCGAACCCCACCTTACAATAACACCCCAAGTAACCACAATTTCAATAGCACCGAAAATAACTCCTAATTACTAACCGCTAACCCCTAAAAAACTTACCCTAACCCTAAAACAAGAACCCTAAGTATGCCTAATTTTTTCCCCCCCCTAAAACCCCCCCCCAAAAAATATTTCTCCCTCATTTTTAAAAAAAAAAAAAAAAAAAAAAAAAAAAACAATATTGTTTTCTTAAAAAAAACCTTAACACATTCATGAGCCCTAACGTAATTTGACAAGGCCCAGCACAGGGCACGGGCAAGAAAACACAAGCCTATGTGTACCAATGATCCCCGAAATTTAAAAAACCTAACCCCTGCAAGTGCCACGAGTGTTTCCCGATGATAAAACCAAGACCGGTGTAACACAGGAAATAAGCCAAGAACGTGGCTGCTACTGTGTACAACTTTTTTAATAGAAAGTTTGAGAGAAACACTCGTGCTGCCAGACAAGTGGGATCACAAATTACGAGCGGGCTAGGATTGAATGTGTACCCAGGCAGACATTCCCAGCACAGGGGAGTCAGAGGCAACAACAGAATCCCTTACCTTCTTTCCCCCCAAAAAAACGCAGGTTAGATTTTTTTAACAAAGCCACCTATTTTTAAGCAGCATAACCTATCTAATTTTTTCACAATAGCTGGAATAGGCCATAGGATTCCTTTTTTGAAACAAACTTAAAGCTGAAACTTTTAATACCACTAGGGGGAACCGGAGAGAGTATAATTTAATTTAATTTAAATCTCCATGCAAACAATGCGTAGTAAATACCTTAGACGAGCTAAATGACTTGTTCCCTAGATAGTGGAAGTAACACCGGTTTTAAACAGAAATAACACCGGTTTAAACAGACAGGGCATTTCTGCTGACAAAAGAACCAAGGGGTTAATACACTTGGATTTCACAGGATAGCCATTAAAGGAACGCAGGAACAGAAATACATGGAGGGTAGCCATTAACACTTTAACACCTAAGCACACCCTGTGCTCTCACTCTGAAAACACTTTGTCTTCTCTCTCTCTCTGTCACCTCTCTCACCCAGGTATAAATGTTTAGTAAATTAAGAATCATTTCTGAAAAACCTCCTTGAAAAAGCCACAGGTATTGGCGAAACGTCGGGGGAGTTTTCAATTAATAATTCTTTTCCTTCTTTAATAATTATCAATTAAGAATTCTTTTTCCTTTTTAATAATTATTTCTCCTCCTTTCCAGTTTCCAGCACAGAAAGCGCTTTAAACCACAGAGAGCCGGTGTGGCTGAGGTGGGCGTTTTAAACCGCAGAGAGCCGGTGTTACCGAGTTGGGATCGTTAGACCTCGACCCTCGGTATATTTTGTGTAGTGGATTTTCTGTTCTCTTTTTCCCCCCTTTTTTTTCCACTCTTATTAGTTAATAATTCTTTTTAATAATTACTTTTCCTCCTTTCCAGTTTTAACTTCCTTAATAGTTATTAATTAAGATTTTTTTTCTTATTTAATAATTATTTCTCCTCTTTTCCAGTTTTAATTTCTTTAATGGTTATTGATTAAGAATTCTTTTATTCAATAATTATTTCTCCTCCTTTCCAGTTTCCAGCACAGAAAACGCTTTAAACCACAGAGAGCCGGTGTGGCTGAGGTGGGCGTTTTAAACCGCAGAGAGCCGGTATTGCCGAGTTGGGATCGTTAGACCTCGACCCTCGGTATATTTTGTGTAGTGGATTTCTGGTTTTCCTTTTCCTTTTTTTTCCACTCTGTCATCAATTAATAATTCTTTTTCCTCCCTAATAATTACTTTTTTTTCACTCTTTACTTTTTTTCCCCTTAAACCCACCCCCTTTGTTTAGATTTTTTTCCCCTTAAACCCACCCCTTTTGTTTAGCCTCTTTTCCAGCTACCCGGGCAGGGGAAAGTCGAAAGCCACGAGAGTAGGCCGCGGAACCGGGATCCTCGGATAACCCAATCAAGGTTCCTAGCAAAGACCCGAACCCCCCGGAGTAAGCTTACCTCTCTCTCCTTTATACATCTTTCCACACCCCACTCATTTCTCACAACATGATACGGACTTAATGCAAGTTACAGAAATGTAACCGAACGTATCTGAGTGACTTGGGTGGGTCTCAAAATAACACACACCAGGACACATTCACAAGGACAGTGAGGGCCTTTTTTAGATTGATGCAGACATACCATCATTTAATTATTCTAAAGAATAAAGACACCCCCCCGAAGGGAATTCGGAACCAAGTAGAGAAATTAACAGAATTTATTAAACCGGCTATGCCTTCAAAAGAGACCCTCTGCAAATTAAACAGGAATGCAGAGAGGTGGGCAAAAGAGACCCGCAATACCCTAATCAAACATTATGAAGATAGTGTAATTCAATTAAACAATGAGATTATATCAATAGGACAGATTGATCGAGTGGAGGAAGCCCTCACAGTGGCAACCTCCTGGGCAAGGAAGGCCCTTAAACATAAATTTAGAATCTCAACAGCAGATAGGGCTAGACAACATATTATCAGAATGGGTAGAAACCCACCCCCTCTACACACACCCCACCCCCACCCATCCCCCTACCACACCCCAACTAACCGAACCCCACCTTACAATAACACCCCAAGTAACCACAATTTCAATAGCACCGAAAATAACTCCTAATTACTAACCGCTAACCCCTAAAAAACTTACCCTAACCCTAAAACAAGAACCCTAAGTATGCCTAATTTTTTCCCCCCCCTAAAACCCCCCCCCAAAAAATATTTCTCCCTCATTTTTAAAAAAAAAAACAATATTGTTTTCTTAAAAAAAACCTTAACACATTCATGAGCCCTAACGTAATTTGACAAGGCCCAGCACAGGGCACGGGCAAGAAAACACAAGCCTATGTGTACCAATGATCCCCGAAATTTAAAAAACCTAACCCCTGCAAGTGCCACGAGTGTTTCCCGATGATAAAACCAAGACCGGTGTAACACAGGAAATAAGCCAAGAACGTGGCTGCTACTGTGTACAACTTTTTTAATAGAAAGTTTGAGAGAAACACTCGTGCTGCCAGACAAGTGGGATCACAAATTACGAGCGGGCTAGGATTGAATGTGTACCCAGGCAGACATTCCCAGCACAGGGGAGTCAGAGGCAACAACAGAATCCCTTACCTTCTTTCCCCCCAAAAAAACGCAGGTTAGATTTTTTTAACAAAGCCACCTATTTTTAAGCAGCATAACCTATCTAATTTTTTCACAATAGCTGGAATAGGCCATAGGATTCCTTTTTTGAAACAAACTTAAAGCTGAAACTTTTAATACCACTAGGGGGAACCGGAGAGAGTATAATTTAATTTAATTTAAATCTCCATGCAAACAATGCGTAGTAAATACCTTAGACGAGCTAAATGACTTGTTCCCTAGATAGTGGAAGTAACACCGGTTTTAAACAGAAATAACACCGGTTTAAACAGACAGGGCATTTCTGCTGACAAAAGAACCAAGGGGTTAATACACTTGGATTTCACAGGATAGCCATTAAAGGAACGCAGGAACAGAAATACATGGAGGGTAGCCATTAACACTTTAACACCTAAGCACACCCTGTGCTCTCACTCTGAAAACACTTTGTCTTCTCTCTCTCTCTGTCACCTCTCTCACCCAGGTATAAATGTTTAGTAAATTAAGAATCATTTCTGAAAAACCTCCTTGAAAAAGCCACAGGTATTGGCGAAACGTCGGGGGAGTTTTCAATTAATAATTCTTTTCCTTCTTTAATAATTATCAATTAAGAATTCTTTTTCCTTTTTAATAATTATTTCTCCTCCTTTCCAGTTTCCAGCACAGAAAGCGCTTTAAACCACAGAGAGCCGGTGTGGCTGAGGTGGGCGTTTTAAACCGCAGAGAGCCGGTGTTACCGAGTTGGGATCGTTAGACCTCGACCCTCGGTATATTTTGTGTAGTGGATTTTCTGTTCTCTTTTTCCCCCCTTTTTTTTCCACTCTTATTAGTTAATAATTCTTTTTAATAATTACTTTTCCTCCTTTCCAGTTTTAACTTCCTTAATAGTTATTAATTAAGATTTTTTTTCTTATTTAATAATTATTTCTCCTCTTTTCCAGTTTTAATTTCTTTAATGGTTATTGATTAAGAATTCTTTTATTCAATAATTATTTCTCCTCCTTTCCAGTTTCCAGCACAGAAAACGCTTTAAACCACAGAGAGCCGGTGTGGCTGAGGTGGGCGTTTTAAACCGCAGAGAGCCGGTATTGCCGAGTTGGGATCGTTAGACCTCGACCCTCGGTATATTTTGTGTAGTGGATTTCTGGTTTTCCTTTTCCTTTTTTTTCCACTCTGTCATCAATTAATAATTCTTTTTCCTCCCTAATAATTACTTTTTTTTCACTCTTTACTTTTTTTCCCCTTAAACCCACCCCCTTTGTTTAGATTTTTTTCCCCTTAAACCCACCCCTTTTGTTTAGCCTCTTTTCCAGCTACCCGGGCAGGGGAAAGTCGAAAGCCACGAGAGTAGGCCGCGGAACCGGGATCCTCGGATAACCCAATCAAGGTTCCTAGCAAAGACCCGAACCCCCCGGAGTAAGCTTACCTCTCTCTCCTTTATACATCTTTCCACACCCCACTCATTTCTCACAACATGATACGGACTTAATGCAAGTTACAGAAATGTAACCGAACGTATCTGAGTGACTTGGGTGGGTCTCAAAATAACACACACCAGGACACATTCACAAGGACAGTGAGGGCCTTTTTTAGATTGATGCAGACATACCATCATTTAATTATTCTAAAGAATAAAGACACCCCCCCGAAGGGAATTCGGAACCAAGTAGAGAAATTAACAGAATTTATTAAACCGGCTATGCCTTCAAAAGAGACCCTCTGCAAATTAAACAGGAATGCAGAGAGGTGGGCAAAAGAGACCCGCAATACCCTAATCAAACATTATGAAGATAGTGTAATTCAATTAAACAATGAGATTATATCAATAGGACAGATTGATCGAGTGGAGGAAGCCCTCACAGTGGCAACCTCCTGGGCAAGGAAGGCCCTTAAACATAAATTTAGAATCTCAACAGCAGATAGGGCTAGACAACATATTATCAGAATGGGTAGAAACCCACCCCCTCTACACACACCCCACCCCCACCCATCCCCCTACCACACCCCAACTAACCGAACCCCACCTTACAATAACACCCCAAGTAACCACAATTTCAATAGCACCGAAAATAACTCCTAATTACTAACCGCTAACCCCTAAAAAACTTACCCTAACCCTAAAACAAGAACCCTAAGTATGCCTAATTTTTTCCCCCCCCTAAAACCCCCCCCCAAAAAATATTTCTCCCTCATTTTTAAAAAAAAAAACAATATTGTTTTCTTAAAAAAAACCTTAACACATTCATGAGCCCTAACGTAATTTGACAAGGCCCAGCACAGGGCACGGGCAAGAAAACACAAGCCTATGTGTACCAATGATCCCCGAAATTTAAAAAACCTAACCCCTGCAAGTGCCACGAGTGTTTCCCGATGATAAAACCAAGACCGGTGTAACACAGGAAATAAGCCAAGAACGTGGCTGCTACTGTGTACAACTTTTTTAATAGAAAGTTTGAGAGAAACACTCGTGCTGCCAGACAAGTGGGATCACAAATTACGAGCGGGCTAGGATTGAATGTGTACCCAGGCAGACATTCCCAGCACAGGGGAGTCAGAGGCAACAACAGAATCCCTTACCTTCTTTCCCCCCAAAAAAACGCAGGTTAGATTTTTTTAACAAAGCCACCTATTTTTAAGCAGCATAACCTATCTAATTTTTTCACAATAGCTGGAATAGGCCATAGGATTCCTTTTTTGAAACAAACTTAAAGCTGAAACTTTTAATACCACTAGGGGGAACCGGAGAGAGTATAATTTAATTTAATTTAAATCTCCATGCAAACAATGCGTAGTAAATACCTTAGACGAGCTAAATGACTTGTTCCCTAGATAGTGGAAGTAACACCGGTTTTAAACAGAAATAACACCGGTTTAAACAGACAGGGCATTTCTGCTGACAAAAGAACCAAGGGGTTAATACACTTGGATTTCACAGGATAGCCATTAAAGGAACGCAGGAACAGAAATACATGGAGGGTAGCCATTAACACTTTAACACCTAAGCACACCCTGTGCTCTCACTCTGAAAACACTTTGTCTTCTCTCTCTCTCTGTCACCTCTCTCACCCAGGTATAAATGTTTAGTAAATTAAGAATCATTTCTGAAAAACCTCCTTGAAAAAGCCACAGGTATTGGCGAAACGTCGGGGGAGTTTTCAATTAATAATTCTTTTCCTTCTTTAATAATTATCAATTAAGAATTCTTTTTCCTTTTTAATAATTATTTCTCCTCCTTTCCAGTTTCCAGCACAGAAAGCGCTTTAAACCACAGAGAGCCGGTGTGGCTGAGGTGGGCGTTTTAAACCGCAGAGAGCCGGTGTTACCGAGTTGGGATCGTTAGACCTCGACCCTCGGTATATTTTGTGTAGTGGATTTTCTGTTCTCTTTTTCCCCCCTTTTTTTTCCACTCTTATTAGTTAATAATTCTTTTTAATAATTACTTTTCCTCCTTTCCAGTTTTAACTTCCTTAATAGTTATTAATTAAGATTTTTTTTCTTATTTAATAATTATTTCTCCTCTTTTCCAGTTTTAATTTCTTTAATGGTTATTGATTAAGAATTCTTTTATTCAATAATTATTTCTCCTCCTTTCCAGTTTCCAGCACAGAAAACGCTTTAAACCACAGAGAGCCGGTGTGGCTGAGGTGGGCGTTTTAAACCGCAGAGAGCCGGTATTGCCGAGTTGGGATCGTTAGACCTCGACCCTCGGTATATTTTGTGTAGTGGATTTCTGGTTTTCCTTTTCCTTTTTTTTCCACTCTGTCATCAATTAATAATTCTTTTTCCTCCCTAATAATTACTTTTTTTTCACTCTTTACTTTTTTTCCCCTTAAACCCACCCCCTTTGTTTAGATTTTTTTCCCCTTAAACCCACCCCTTTTGTTTAGCCTCTTTTCCAGCTACCCGGGCAGGGGAAAGTCGAAAGCCACGAGAGTAGGCCGCGGAACCGGGATCCTCGGATAACCCAATCAAGGTTCCTAGCAAAGACCCGAACCCCCCGGAGTAAGCTTACCTCTCTCTCCTTTATACATCTTTCCACACCCCACTCATTTCTCACAACATGATACGGACTTAATGCAAGTTACAGAAATGTAACCGAACGTATCTGAGTGACTTGGGTGGGTCTCAAAATAACACACACCAGGACACATTCACAAGGACAGTGAGGGCCTTTTTTAGATTGATGCAGACATACCATCATTTAATTATTCTAAAGAATAAAGACACCCCCCCGAAGGGAATTCGGAACCAAGTAGAGAAATTAACAGAATTTATTAAACCGGCTATGCCTTCAAAAGAGACCCTCTGCAAATTAAACAGGAATGCAGAGAGGTGGGCAAAAGAGACCCGCAATACCCTAATCAAACATTATGAAGATAGTGTAATTCAATTAAACAATGAGATTATATCAATAGGACAGATTGATCGAGTGGAGGAAGCCCTCACAGTGGCAACCTCCTGGGCAAGGAAGGCCCTTAAACATAAATTTAGAATCTCAACAGCAGATAGGGCTAGACAACATATTATCAGAATGGGTAGAAACCCACCCCCTCTACACACACCCCACCCCCACCCATCCCCCTACCACACCCCAACTAACCGAACCCCACCTTACAATAACACCCCAAGTAACCACAATTTCAATAGCACCGAAAATAACTCCTAATTACTAACCGCTAACCCCTAAAAAACTTACCCTAACCCTAAAACAAGAACCCTAAGTATGCCTAATTTTTTCCCCCCCCTAAAACCCCCCCCCAAAAAATATTTCTCCCTCATTTTTAAAAAAAAAAACAATATTGTTTTCTTAAAAAAAACCTTAACACATTCATGAGCCCTAACGTAATTTGACAAGGCCCAGCACAGGGCACGGGCAAGAAAACACAAGCCTATGTGTACCAATGATCCCCGAAATTTAAAAAACCTAACCCTAACCCTAACCCTAACCCTAACCCTAACCCTAACCCTAACCCTAACCCTAACCCTAACCCTAACCCTAACCCTAACCCTAACCCTAACCCTTAAAGAAACACAGGAATAGTAGCCATCACTTTAAACGAGCAGAAAATTACTGGAGACAAACAGACCGAGTCTCTTTAATTCTTATGAGATTCATCAACAAAAGAAATACATGGAGGGTAGCCATTAACATTTTAACACCTAAGCACACCCTGTGCTCTCACTTTGAAAACACTCTTGTCTGTTGTTCCTCTGTCACCTCTCTCACCCAGATATAAATGTTTAGTAAATTAAGAATCATTTTGAAAAACCTCCTTGAAAAAGCCACAGGCATTGGCGAAACGTCGGGGGAGTTTTCAATTAATAATTATTTTCCTTCCTTAATAGTTATCAATTAAGAATTCTTTTTCTTCTTTAATAATTATTTCTCCTCCTTTCCAGTTTCCAGCACAGAAAGCGCTTTAAACCACAGAGAGCCGGTGTGGCTGAGGTGGGCGTTTTAAACTGCAGAGAGCCGGTGTTACCGAATTGGGATCGTTAGACCTCGACCCTCGGTATATTTTGTGTAGTGGATTTTGGGGGAGTCTTCAATTAATAATTCTTTTCCTTCCTTAATAGTTATTAATTAAGAATTCTTTTTTTTCCTTAATAATTATTTCTCCTCCTTTCCAGTTTCCAGCACAGAAAGCGCTTTAAACCACAGAGAGCCGGTGTGGCTGAGGTGGGCGTTTTAAACCGCAGAGAGCCGGTGTTACCGAGTTGGGATCGTTAGACCTCGACCCTCGGTATATTTTGTGTAGTGGATTTTCTGTTCTTTTTTTCCCCCCTTTTTTTTCCACTTTTATTAGTTAATAAATTTTTTTAATAATTACTTTTCCTCCTTTCCAGTTTTAACTTCCTCAATAGTTATTAATTAAGAATTTTTTTCTTATTTAATAATTATTTCTCCTCCTTTCCAGTTTTAATTTCTTTAATGGTTATTGATTAAGAATTCTTTTATTCAATAATTATTTCTCCTCCTTTCCAGTTTCCAGCACAGAAAACGCTTTAAACCACAGAGAGCCGGTGTGGCTGAGGTGGGCGTTTTAAACCGCAGAGAGCCGGTATTGCCGAGTTGGGATCGTTAGACCTCGACCCTCGGTATATTCTGTGTAGTGGATTTCTGGTTTTCCTTTTCCTTTTTTTCCACTCTGTCATCAATTAATAATTCTTTTTCCTCCCTAATAATTACTCTTTTTTCACTCTTTACTTTTTTTCCCCTTAAACCCACCCCCTTTGTTTAGCTTTTTTTCCCCTTAAACCCACCCTTTTTGTTTAGCCTTTTATCCAGCTACCCGGGCAGGGGAAAGTCGAAAGCCACGAGAGTAGGCCGCGGAACCGGGATCCTCGGATAGCCCAATCAAGGTTCCTAGCAAAGACCCGAATCCCCCGGAGTAAGCTTACCTCTCTTTCCTCTATACATCTTTCCACACCCCACTCATTTCTCACAACATGATACGGACTTCATGCAAGTTACAGAAATGTAACCGAACGTATCTGAGTGACTTGGGTGGTTCTCAAAATAACACACACCAGGACACATTCACAAAGACAGTAAGGGCCTTTTTTAGATTGATGCAGACATACCATCATTTAATTATTCTAAAGGATAAAGACACCCCCCCGAGGGGAATTCGGAACCAAGTAGAGAAATTAACAGAATTTATTAAACCGGCTATGCCTTCAAAAGAGACCCTCTACAAATTAAACAGGAATGCAGAGAGGTGGGCAAAAGAGACCCGCAATACCCTAATCAAACATTATGAAGACAGTATAATTCAATTAAACAATGAGATTTTATCAATAGGACAGATTGATCGAATGGAGGAAGCCCTCACAGTGGCAACCTCTTGGGCAAGGAAGGCCCTTAAACATAAATTTAGAATCTCAACAGCAGATAGGGCTAGGCAACATATTATCAGAATGGGTAGAAACCCACCCCCTCCACACACACCCCACCCCACCCCCACCCATCCCCCCACCACACCCCAACTAACCGAACCCCACCTTACAATAACACCCCAAGTAACCACAATTTCAATAGCACCGAAAATAACAACTTTAAACGCACCCACCCCATTCCTCCCGCCCCAGCTAGCCACCCCATTCCTCCCGCCCCAGCTAGCTACATCCAGATTCCGCTCTAATGTGTCTGTGCACTTGGACCTGGATATTCTCCCGGCATCCCAGGAGCAACCACAATCACCGACGGTGATGGCTGACTTTTGGAAGGTAGCTGGGTCCCCCAAAACAATACAGATTAACCCCACCACACCCTCCCTATTACAAATCCACCCCCCTCCCTTAGAACAACGCCAACCAAAATTAAGTCTCCCACGCATCCACCCCCCTCCCTTAGAACAACGCCAACCAAAATTAAGTCTCCCACACCCACACACAAGACTCGTTCCCATCGCTGTCCACAGGTTAAACCAGGCAGCTCTAGCCCCTTCCCTACAGGGAGAGAATGAAACAGGGTTAGGAACACAGATAGTACAAACTCCCCTTCGCGCCCAACAGAGAAACGATATAAACCTAGGGATAGTAACTGTCCACAAAACGACAGACCGTAAAATTACAGACTGGACAATAACCCCAATAAAACCAGTCATAATAATTGGGGACGAAAACCTCGCAAAAATGGCAGGTTTCCCGAACGCGCACACACAGGTGGAGGCCTTTCCAGAGGCAAATTTCAACCATATGGACAGATTATTAAGTAAAATCACACCTTGCGAAGGGACCGGGAAGGTCATCTTCTCTCTCGGTATCCATAACCGGAAGCAGCAACCCCTAACGGCAACTAAACAATTACAGGCCATGTTAAAAAGGGCCAAGCAGGCTTTCCCCAACGCGGAAATCCTGACAGTGGAAAGTAACTATAGCCCCCGGTTGAGTAGAATGGAAAGGGGCACACTAGAGGAAATTAATCGGTTCACCAAAAAAAACCTAAATGGCATCCCCACAATCCCAGCCACCCAGTTCAGGGTGGAACAAAATTCGAACGAAATCCAGTGGACAACAAAAACAGCCCAAATATTACTAAAACACTGGTCAAATCATTTAAACTAAATGAAACAGGAGCCCCAGTATGGGGGAACTTAGGCCTGGGGACTAATATCGTAAACGTCTCCCAGTCATTTAAGCCCACAGAGGCACAGATTAGCATACTTAATAAGGGTCTGACCTTCGTCCCTACAGAGAACCCCTGCCAAATTAAAATAGGACAGGACATGGAGGATTTCTTTAGACGAGTGAAATTATGTGACCATTTCAACAAACCAGAAACAGCGAAGCGTAGAACAACCAGGCTAACAAAATTCGTAGCACCATCAGGGTGGACACCTAGGAATGAACAAATAAACCCACAAATAATTCTAGCGAGAGAGGAAACAATAACCGCGGTCGGGAAAATAATACCAACAAGACAGAAATGTAATCTGACCAGAAAAGAGAGGGAGGCTTTAGCAGAACTGAAAAAGCGCACAGACATTGTCATAAAACCAGCAGACAAAGGCAGCAGCATTGTAATTATGGATAGGCAACAATACCTGTTGGAGGCACACAGACAACTAAACAATCAGGAATATTATAGGAAACTAAAGGGACCCATATATAAAGACACACAGCAGGAAATCAAGCGTATATTGACAGACCTCAGGGAAAACAACCACATTAACGAGAGACAGTTACAATACTTAGGTGGGGAGAATGCACGGGCCCGCAGATTTTACATTCTCCCAAAAATACATAAGAATCCAGATTCATGGACAATACCGGGTAAAATACCCCCAGGCAGACCCATCGTGTCTGACTGTGGCAGTGAGTCGTGTAGGGTAGCTGAATATATAGACCACTTCCTAAACCCCCTGTCCCGTAAACACTCCAGTTACATTAAGGACACATACCACTTTGTGGAACTTATTGGAGCCATGACAGTCCCTCCCCATGCCATACTTTTCACAATGGATGTGGAGAGTCTGTACACTAACATAGAAACAGAGAGAGGCATTAAGGCAATTAGGAAGACCCTAGCACAATACCCAGATCCCACGAGACCAGATGAAATTCTGATCAAACTACTAAAACTAGGCCTCACCAGAAATGATTTTGAATTTAATGGTGACTCCTATCTTCAAATAAAGGGGACGGCCATGGGCAAAAAATTTGCCCCGGCCTATGCAAACATTTACATGGCAAAATGGGAGGATGAAGATCTCGATAGCTGCTCCAAACTCCCTACTTGTTATTATAGATACTTAGATGACATATTCGGAATATGGACCCACACAGACACAGAATTCCAGGAATTCGTAAACAGGCTAAACAAACACCACCCCTCCATCAAAGTTAAAGCAGAGACAGACAAACACAGCATTAATTTCCTAGACACTACAGTGTACAAGCAGGGAGAACATAGACTGGGGACAAGGGTATACTTTAAAAGTACGGATACACATGCGTTACTCCACACCAAAAGTAATCACCCAAAGCACACTTTTCAGGGTCTAATTAAATCACAATTAACTAGATTCCACCGCATTTGCTCGACCCAGGAGGGCTTCGAGAGTGCAACCACAACATTGTTTAGAGCCATCAGACAGAGGGGATACACCAAAAGATTCCTCAGAGGGATCAAATCTAAATTCTTAGAGCACCTAGGAACCCCTCGGGCCCACACGAAAATAGATAAAATAATACCACTTATAACAACTTATACGGAATACAGCAGACAGATTAATCGACTAGTAAAGAATAAATTTGAGGGTCTGAAACGACAAGTTACCACATTGGGAGAGCACAAAATCGTTTCAGCGTACAGAAAACATAGGAACATCAGAGACTGGCTGGTCAGTAGTAAACTTAGGAAAACAAACACAACAGGTTGTGGAAACACAAAATGTGGTCTTTGTAACTACCTAGTAACCCCTAGAAAAATTGTAAATACCAGAACGGGCGCAACAGTAAGGATTAACCACAAAACACAATGTGACCAGGATAATGTAGTATACGCAATTAGATGTAGTAAATGCCAACTCTTATACATCGGGGAAACGGGGAACACCCTCAGAACTAGATTCACAGCCCACAGGAGTGCCATTAAAAATAAAAATAGGGATAAACTTATTAACAAACACTTTATTGAACATGGGGAACAATCGATGCGATTAATAGGCATTGAACACAATAGGCAGTGGTCAGTAGCAAAAAGGAAGGAGAGAGAGAGAGAATGGATCAGGAAATTAAACACAATAACGCCCAATGGATTGAACTCATTTTAAAATAACTATGCAACAAAATAATAAAATAATTGAATAGGACAACCGCAGAACTAGAACCCGAACGCAACCCCATCCACTGAAGTTAGCCCCCCCCCCCCCCTGTAACCCCTAAACCCCCAAACCCCCAGTCATTTAGACCCCAAAATTTACAAAACTTACAAATAACCCTAGCCCCTAATCCTAATTACTAACTCCTAATTACTAACCGCTAACCCCTAACAACTTACCCTAACCCTAAGGAACCCTAATTATGCCTAATTTCCCCCCCCCCCCCCCTAAAAAAATGTTTCTCCCTCACTACACTAAAGTTAGCCCCCTCCTGTAACCCCTAACACCTAAACCAAACCCCTAATCATTTAGACCCCAAAATTTACAAAACGTAAAACTAACCAGAGCCCCTAATCCTAATTTACTAACTCCTAACTACTAACCGCTAACCCCCCCCCAAAAAAACTTACCCGAACCCTAACTATGCCTTTTTTCTCCCCCTAAACCCCCCCCCCCCCCAAAAAAAATGTTTCTCCCTCACTTTGTTAAAAAAACAATATGGTTTTCTTAAAAAAAACCTTAACACATTCATGAGCCCTAGCGTAATTTGACAAGGCCCAGCACAGGGCACGGGCGAGAAAACACAAGCCTATGTGTACCAATGATCCCCGAAATTTATAAAACCTAACCCCTACAAGTGCCACGAATGGTTCCCGATGATAAAACCAAGACAGGTGTAACACAGGAAATAAGCCAAGAACGTGGCTGCTACTGTGTACAACTTTTCTAAAAGAAAGTTTGAGGGAATCATTCGTGCTGCCAGAAAAGTGGGATCACAAATTACGAGCGGGCCAGGATTGAATGTGTACCCAGGCCGACATTCCCAGCACAGGGAAGTCCGAGGCAACAACAGAATCCCTTACCTTCCTTTTTTCCCCCCCAACAAAAACGCAGGTTAGATTTTTTTAACAAAGTCACCTATTTTTAAGCAGCATAACCTATCTAATTTTCTCACAATAGCTAGAATAGGCCATAGGATTCCTCTTTTGAAACAAACTTAAAGCTGAAACTTTTAATACCAGTAGGGGGAACCGGAGAGAGTATAATTTAATTTAATTTAATTTAAATCTCCATACAAACAATGCGTAGTAAATATCTTAGACGAACTTAAGGACTTGTTCCCTAGACAGTGGAAATAACACCAGTTTAAACAGAAATAACACCGGTTTAAACAGACAGAGCATTTCTGCTGACAAAAGAACCAAGTGGTTAACACACTTGATGTTCACAGGATAACCATTAAAGAAACACAGGAATAGTAGCCATCACTTTAAACGAGCAGAAAATTACTGGAGACAAACAGACCGAGTCTCTTTAATTCTTATGAGATTCATCAACAAAAGAAATACATGGAGGGTAGCCATTAACATTTTAACACCTAAGCACACCCTGTGCTCTCACTTTGAAAACACTCTTGTCTGTTGTTCCTCTGTCACCCCTCTCACCCAGATACAAATGTTTAGTAAATTAAGAATCATTTTGAAAAACCTCCTTGAAAAAGCCACAGGCATTGGCGAAACGTCGGGGGAGTTTTCAATTAATAATTATTTTCCTTCCTTAACAGTTATCAATTAAGAATTCTTTTTCTTCTTTAATAATTATTTCTCCTCCTTTCCAGTTTCCAGCACAGAAAGCGCTTTAAACCACAGAGAGCCGGTGTGGCTGAGGTGGGCGTTTTAAACCGCAGAGAGCCGGTGTTACCGAATTGGGATCGTTAGACCTCGACCCTCGGTATATTTTGTGTAGTGCATTTTGGGGGAGTCTTCAATTAATAATTCTTTTCCTTCCTTAATAGTTATTAATTAAGAATTCTTTTTTTTCCTTAATAATTATTTCTCCTCCTTTCCAGTTTCCAGCACAGAAAGCGCTTTAAACCACAGAGAGCCGGTGTGGCTGAGGTGGGCTTTTTAAACCGCAGAGAGCCGGTGTTACCGAGTTGGGATCGTTAGACCTCGACCCTCGGTATATTTTGTGTAGTGGATTTTCTGTTCTTTTTTTCCCCCCTTTTTTTTCCACTTTTATTAGTTAATAAATTTTTTAAATAATTACTTTTCCTCCTTTCCAGTTTTAACTTCCTCAATAGTTATTAATTAAGAATTTTTTTCTTATTTAATAATTATTTCTCCTCCTTTCCAGTTTTAATTTCTTTAATGGTTATTGATTAAGAATTCTTTTATTCAATAATTATTTCTCCTCCTTTCCAGTTTCCAGCACAGAAAACGCTTTAAACCACAGAGAGCCGGTGTGGCTGAGGTGGGCGTTTTAAACCGCAGAGAGCCGGTATTGCCGAGTTGGGATCGTTAGACCTCGACCCT
This sequence comes from Hydrolagus colliei, assembly GCA_035084275.1. Classification (NCBI taxonomy): domain Eukaryota; kingdom Metazoa; phylum Chordata; class Chondrichthyes; order Chimaeriformes; family Chimaeridae; genus Hydrolagus; species Hydrolagus colliei. The sequence continues at coordinate 33,851 of JAYJKW010000116.1, forward strand.
CGGTATATTCTGTGTAGTGGATTTCTGGTTTTCCTTTTCCTTTTTTTCCACTCTGTCATCAATTAATAATTCTTTTTCCTCCCTAATAATTACTCTTTTTTCACTCTTTACTTTTTTTCCCCTTAAACCCACCCCCTTTGTTTAGCTTTTTTTCCCCTTAAACCCACCCTTTTTGTTTAGCCTTTTTTCCAGCTACCCGGGCAGGGGAAAGTCGAAAGCCACGAGAGTAGGCCGCGGAACCGGGATCCTCGGATAGCCCAATCAAGGTTCCTAGCAAAGACCCGAACCCCCCGGAGTAAGCTTACCTCTCTTTCCTCTATACATCTTTCCACACCCCACTCATTTCTCACAACATGATACGGACTTCATGCAAGTTACAGAAATGTAACCGAACGTATCTGAGTGACTTGGGTGGTTCTCAAAATAACACACACCAGGACACATTCACAAAGACAGTAAGGGCCTTTTTTAGATTGATGCAGACATACCATCATTTAATTATTCTAAAGGATAAAGACACCCCCCCGAGGGGAATTCGGAACCAAGTAGAGAAATTAACAGAATTTATTAAACCGGCTATGCCTTCAAAAGAGACCCTCTACAAATTAAACAGGAATGCAGAGAGGTGGGCAAAAGAGACCCGCAATACCCTAATCAAACATTATGAAGACAGTATAATTCAATTAAACAATGAGATTTTATCAATAGGACAGATTGATCCAATGGAGGAAGCCCTCACAGTGGCAACCTCTTGGGCAAGGAAGGCCCTTAAACATAAATTTAGAATCTCAACAGCAGATAGGGCTAGGCAACATATTATCAGAATGGGTAGAAACCCACCCCCTCCACACACACCCCACCCCACCCCCACCCATCCCCCCACCACACCCCAACTAACCGAACCCCACCTTACAATAACACCCCAAGTAACCACAATTTCAATAGCACCGAAAATAACAACTTTAAACGCACCCACCTCATTCCTCCCGCCCCAGCTATCCACCCCATTCCTCCCGCCCCAGCTAGCTACATCCAGATTCCGCTCTAATGTGTCTGTGCACTTGGACCTGGATATTCTCCCGGCATCCCAGGAGCAACCACAATCACCGACGGTGATGGCTGACTTTTGGAAGGTAGCTGGGTCCCCCAAAACAATACAGATTAACCCCACCACACCCTCCCTATTACAAATCCACCCCCCTCCCTTAGAACAACGCCAACCAAAATTAAGTCTCCCACGCATCCACCACCCTCCCTTAGAACAACGCCAACCAAAATTAAGTCTCCCACACCCACACACAAGACTCGTTCCCATCGCTGTCCACAGGTTAAACCAGGCAGCTCTAGCCCCTTCCCTACAGGGAGAGAATGAAACAGGGTTAGGAACACAGATAGGACAAACTCCCCTTCACGCCCAACAGAGAAACGATATAAACCTAGGGATAGTAACTGTCCACAAAAGGACAGACCGTAAAATTACAGACTGGACAATAACCCCAATAAAACCAGTCATAATAATTGGGGACGAAAACCTCGCAAAAATGGCAGGTTTCCCGAACGCGCACACACAGGTGGAGGCCTTTCCAGAGGCAAATTTCAACCATATGGACAGATTATTAAGTAAAATCACACCTTGCGAAGGGACCGGGAAGGTCATCTTCTCTCTCGGTATCCATAACCGGAAGCAGCAACCCCTAACGGCAACTAAACAATTACAGGCCATGTTAAAAAGGGCCAAGCAGGCTTTCCCCAACGCGGAAATCCTGACAGTGGAAAGTAACTATAGCCCCCGGTTGAGTAGAATGGAAAGGGGCACACTAGAGGAAATTAATCGGTTCACCAAAAAAAACCTAAATGGCATCCCCACAATCCCAGCCACCCAGTTCAGGGTGGAACAAAATTCGAACGAAATCCAGTGGACAACAAAAACAGCCCAAATATTACTAAAACACTGGTCAAATCATTTAAACTAAATGAAACAGGAGCCCCAGTATGGGGGAACTTAGGCCTGGGGACTAATATCGTAAACGTCTCCCAGTCATTTAAGCCCACAGAGGCACAGATTAGCTCCCTCACTACACTAAAGTTAGCCCCCTCCTGTAACCCCTAACACCTAAACCAAACCCCTAATCATTTAGACCCCAAAATTTACAAAACGTAAAACTAACCAGAGCCCCTAATCCTAATTTACTAACTCCTAACTACTAACCGCTAAACCCCCCCAAAAAAACTTACCCGAACCCTAACTATGCCTTTTTTCTCCCCCTAAACCCCCCCCCCCCGAAAAAAATGTTTCTCCCTCACTTTGTTAAAAAAACAATATGGTTTTCTTAAAAAAAACCTTAACACATTCATGAGCCCTAGCGTAATTTGACAAGGCCCAGCACAGGGCACGGGCGAGAAAACACAAGCCTATGTGTACCAATGATCCCCGAAATTTATAAAACCTAACCCCTACAAGTGCCACGAATGGTTCCCGATGATAAAACCAAGACAGGTGTAACACAGGAAATCAGCCAAGAACGTGGCTGCTACTGTGTACAACTTTTCTAAAAGAAAGTTTGAGGGAATCATTCGTGCTGCCAGAAAAGTGGGATCACAAATTACGAGCGGGCCAGCATTGAATGTGTACCCAGGCCGACATTCCCAGCACAGGGAAGTCCGAGGCAACAACAGAATCCCTTACCTTCCTTTTTTCCCCCCCAAAAAAAACGCAGGTTAGATTTTTTTAACAAAGTCACCTATTTTTAAGCAGCATAACCTATCTAATTTTCTCACAATAGCTAGAATAGGCCATAGGATTCCTCTTTTGAAACAAACTTAAAGCTGAAACTTTTAATACCAGTAGGGGGAACCGGAGAGAGTATAATTTAATTTAATTTAAATCTCCATACAAACAATGCGTAGTAAATATCTTAGACGAACTTAAGGACTTGTTCCCTAGACAGTGGAAATAACACAAGTTTAAACAGAAATAACACCGGTTTAAACAGACAGAGCATTTCTGCTGACAAAAGAACCAAGTGGTTAACACACTTGATGTTCACAGGATAGCCATTAAAGAAACACAGGAATAGTAGCCATCACTTTCAACGAGCAGAAAATTACTGGAGACAAACAGACCGAGTCTCTTTAATTCTTATGAGATTCATCAACAAAAGAAATACATGGAGGGTAGCCATTAACATTTTAACACCTAAGCACACCCTGTGCTCTCACTTTGAAAACACTTTTGTCTGTTGTTCCTCTGTCACCTCTCTCACCCAGATATAAATGTTTAGTAAATTAAGAATCATTTTGAAAAACCTCCTTGAAAAAGCCACAGGCATTGGCGAAACGTCGGGGGAGTTTTCAATTAATAATTCTTTTCCTTCCTTAATAGTTACCAATTAAGAATTCTTTTTCTTCTTTAATAATTATTTCTCCTCCTTTCCAGTTTCCAGCACAGAAAGCGCTTTAAACCACAGAGAGCCGGTGTGGCTGAGGTGGGCGTTTTAAACCGCAGAGAGCCGGTGTTACCGAATTGGGATCGTTAGACCTCGACCCTCGGTATATTTTGTGTAGTGGATTTTTTGGGGAGTCTTCAATTAATAATTCTTTTCCTTCCTTAATTGTTATTAATTAAGAATTCTTTTTCTTCCTTAATAATTATTTCTCCTCCTTTCCAGTTTCCAGCACAGAAAGCGCTTTAAACCACAGAGAGCCGGTGTGGCTGAGGTGGGCGTTTTAAACCGCAGAGAGCCGGTGTTACCGAGTTGGGATCGTTAGACCTCGACCCTCGGTATATTTTGTGTAGTGGATTTTCTGTTCTTTTCTTCCCCCCTTTTTTTTCCACTTTTATTAGTTAATAATTTTTTTAATAATTACTTTTCCTCCTTTCCATTTTTAACTTCCTCAATAGTTATTAATTAAGAATTTTTTTCTTATTTAATAATTATTTCTCCTCCTTTCCAGTTTTAATTTCTTTAATGGTTATTGATTAAGAATTCTTTTATTCAATAATTATTTCTCCTCCTTTCCAGTTTCCAGCACAGAAAACGCTTTAAACCACAGAGAGCCGGTGTGGCTGAGGTGGGCGTTTTAAACCGCAGAGAGCCGGTATTGCCGAGTTGGGATCGTTAGACCTCGACCCTCGGTATATTCTGTGTAGTGGATTTCTGGTTTTCCTTTTTCTTTTTTTCCACTCTGTCATCAATTAATAATTCTTTTTCCTCCCTAATAGTTACTCTTTTTTCACTCTTTACTTTTTTTCCCCTTAAACCCACCCCCTTTGTTTAGCTTTTTTTCCCCTTAAACCCACCCTTTTTGTTTAGCCTTTTTTCCAGCTACCCGGGCAGGGGAAAGTCGAAAGCCACGAGAGTAGGCCGCGGAACCGGGATCCTCGGATAGCCCAATCAAGGTTCCTAGCAAAGACCCGAACCCCCCGGAGTAAGCTTACCTCTCTTTCCTCTATACATCTTTCCACACCCCACTCATTTCTCACAACATGATACGGACTTCATGCAAGTTACAGAAATGTAACCGAACGTATCTGAGTGACTTGGGTGGTTCTCAAAATAACACACACCAGGACACATTCACAAGGACAGTAAGGGCCTTTTTTAGATTGATGCAGACATACCATCATTTAATTATTCTAAAGGATAAAGACACCCCCCCGAGGGGAATTCGGAACCAAGTAGAGAAATTAACAGAATTTATTAAACCGGCTATGCCTTCAAAAGAGACCCTCTACAAATTAAACAGGAATGCAGAGAGGTGGGCAAAAGAGACCCGCAATACCCTAATCAAACATTATGAAGACAGTATAATTCAATTAAACAATGAGATTTTATCAATAGGACAGATTGATCCAATGGAGGAAGCCCTCACAGTGGCAACCTCTTGGGCAAGGAAGGCCCTTAAACATAAATTTAGAATCTCAACAGCAGATAGGGCTAGGCAACATATTATCAGAATGGGTAGAAACCCACCCCCTCCACACACACCCCACCCCACCCCCACCCATCCCCCCACCACACCCCAACTAACCGAACCCCACCTTACAATAACACCCCAAGTAACCACAATTTCAATAGCACCGAAAATAACAACTTTAAACGCACCCACCCCATTCCTCCCGCCCCAGCTAGCCACCCCATTCCTCCCGCCCCAGCTAGCCACCCCATTCCTCCCGCCCCAGCTAGCTACATCCAGATTCCGCTCTAATGTGTCTGTGCACTTGGACCTGGATATTCTCCCGGCATCCCAGGAGCAACCACAATCACCGACGGTGATGGCTGACTTTTGGAAGGTAGCTGGGTCCCCCAAAACAATACAGATTAACCCCACCACACCCTCCCTATTACAAATCCACCCCCCTCCCTTAGAACAACGCCAACCAAAATTAAGTCTCCCACGCATCCACCCCCCTCCCTTAGAACAACGCCAACCAAAATTAAGTCTCCCACACCCACACACAAGACTCGTTCCCATCGCTGTCCACAGGTTAAACCAGGCAGCTCTAGCCCCTTCCCTACAGGGAGAGAATGAAACAGGGTTAGGAACACAGATAGGACAAACTCCCCTTCGCGCCCAACAGGGAAACGATATAAACCTAGCGATAGTAACTGTCCACAAAAGGACAGACCGTAAAATTACAGACTGGACAATAACCCCAATAAAACCAGTCATAATAATTGGGGACGAAAACCTCGCAAAAATGGCAGGTTTCCCGAACGCGCACACACAGGTGGAGGCCTTTCCAGAGGCAAATTTCAACCATATGGACAGATTATTAAGTAAAATCACACCTTGCGAAGGGACCGGGAAGGTCATCTTTTCTCTCGGTATCCATAACCGGAAGCAGCAAGCCCTAACGGCAACTAAACAATTACAGGCCATGTTAAAAAGGGCCAAGCAGGCTTTCCCCAACGCGGAAATCCTGACAGTGGAAAGTAACTATAGCCCCCGGTTGAGTAGAATGGAAAGGGGCACACTAGAGGAAATTAATCGGTTCACCAAAAAAAACCTAAATGGCATCCCCACAATCCCAGCCACCCAGTTCAGGGTGGAACAAAATTCGAACGAAATCCAGTGGACAACAAAAACAGCCCAAATATTACTAAAACACTGGTCAAATCATTTAAACTAAATGAAACAGGAGCCCCAGTATGGGGGAACTTAGGCCTCGGGACTAATATCTTAAACGTCTCCCAGTCATTTAAGCCCACAGAGGCACAGATTAGCTCCCTCACTACACTAAAGTTAGCCCCCTCCTGTAACCCCTAACACCTAAATCAAACCCCTAATCATTTAGACCCCAAAATTTACAAAACGTAAAACTAACCAGAGCCCCTAATCCTAATTTACTAACTCCTAACTACTAACCGCTAACCCCCCCAAAAAAAAACTTACCCGAACCCTAACTATGCCTTTTTTCTCCCCCTAAACCCCCCCCCCCCCAAAAAAAATGTTTCTCCCTCACTTTGTTAAAAAAACAATATGGTTTTCTTAAAAAAAACCTTAACACATTCATGAGCCCTAGCGTAATTTGACAAGGCCCAGCACAGGGCACGGGCGAGAAAACACAAGCCTATGTGTACCAATGATCCCCGAAATTTATAAAACCTAACCCTAACCCTAACCCTAACCCTAACCCTAACCCTAACCCTAACCCTAACCCTAACCCTAACCCTAACCCTAACCCTAACCCTAACCCTAACCCTAACCCTAACCCTAACCCTAACCCTAACCCTAACCCTAACCCTAACCCTAACCCTAACCCTAACCCTAACCCTAACCCTAACCCTAACCCTAACCCTAACCCTAACCCTAACCCTAACCCTAACCCTAACCCTAACCCTAAGGATGGCATTATTTCTCCCTCATTTTTAAAAAAAAAAATATTGTTTTCTTAAAAAAAACCTCAACACATTCATGAGCCCTAACGTAATTTGACAAGGCCCAGCACAGGGCACGGGCAAGAAAACACAAGCCTATGTGTACCAATGATCCCCGAAATTTAAAAAACCTAACCCTAACCCTAACCCTAACCCTAACCCTAACCCTAACCCTAACCCTAACCCTAACCCTAACCCTAACCCTAACCCTAACCCTAACCCTAACCCTAACCCTAACCCTAACCCTAACCCTAACCCTAACCCTAACCCTAACCCTAACCCTAACCCTAACCCTAACCCTAACCCTAACCCTAACCCTAACCCTAACCCTAACCCTAACCCTAACCCTAAGGATGGCATTATTTCTCCCTCATTTTTAAAAAAAAACAATATTGTTTTCTTAAAAAAAACCTCAACACATTCATGAGCCCTAACGTAATTTGACAAGGCCCAGCACAGGGCACGGGCAAGAAAACACAAGCCTATGTGTACCAATGATCCCCGAAATTTAAAAAACCTAACCCTAACCCTAACCCTAACCCTAACCCTAACCCTAACCCTAACCCTAACCCTAACCCTAACCCTAACCCTAACCCTAACCCTAACCCTAACGCTAACCCTAACCCTAACCCTAACCCTAACCCTAACCCTAACCCTAACCCTAAGGATGGCATTATTTCTCCCTCATTTTTAAAAAAAAACAATATTGTTTTCTTAAAAAAAACCTCAACACATTCATGAGCCCTAACGTAATTTGACAAGGCCCAGCACAGGGCACGGGCAAGAAAACACAAGCCTATGTGTACCAATGATCCCCGAAATTTAAAAAACCTAACCCCTGCAAGTGCCACGAGTGTTTCCCGATGATAAAACCAAGACAGGTGTAACACAGGAAATAAGCCAAGAACGTGGCTGCTACTGTGTACAACTTTTCTAAAAGAAAGTTTGAGAGAATCATTCGTGCTGCCAGAAAAGTGGGATCACAAATTACGAGCGGGCCAGGATTGAATGTGTACCCAGGCCGACATTCCCAGCACAGGGAAGTCCGAGGCAACAACAGAATCTGTTACCTTCCTTTTCCCCCCCCCAAAAAAAACGCAGGTTAGATTTTTTTAACAAAGCCACCTGTTTTTAAGCAGCATAACCTATCTAATTTTTTCACAATAGCTGGAATAGGCCATAGGATTCCTTTTTTGAAACAAACTTAAAGCTGAAACTTTTAATACCACTAGGGGGAACCGGAGAGAGTATAATTTAATTTAATTTAAATCTCCATGCAAACAATGCGTAGTAAATACCTGAGACGAGCTAAATGACTTGTTCCCTAGATAGTGGAAGTAACACCGGTTTTAAACAGAAATAACACCGGTTTAAACAGACAGGGCATTTCTGCTGACAAAAGAACCAAGGGTTTCACAGGATAGCCATTAAAGGAACGCAGGAACAGAAATACATGGAGGGTAGCCATTAACACTTTAACACCTAAGCACACCCTGTGCTCTCACTCTGAAAACACTTTGTCTTCTCTCTCTCTCTGTCACCTCTCTCACCCAGGTATAAATGTTTAGTAAATTAAGAATCATTTCTGAAAAACCTCCTTGAAAAAGCCACAGGTATTGGCGAAACGTCGGGGGAGTTTTCAATTAATAATTATTTTCCTTCTTTAATAGTTATCAATTAAGAATTCTTTTTCCTCTTTAATAATTATTTCTCCTCCTTTCCAGTTTCCAGCACAGAAAGCGCTTTAAATCACAGAGAGCCGGTGTGGCTGAGGTGGGCGTTTTAAACCGCAGAGAGCCGGTGTTACCGAGTTGGGATCGTTAGACCTCGACCCTCGGTATATTTTGTGTAGA
>JAYJKW010000433.1:0-2500 GCA_035084275.1 Hydrolagus colliei
TTCTACCTCTCTCTGTATCTCTCAGTCTCTCTCTCACTCTCTCAGTCTCTCTCTCACTCTCTCTCAGTATCTCTCACCGCTCTCTCAGTCTCTCTCACACTCTCTCAGTCTCTCTCTCAGTCTCTCAGTCTCTCTCACACTCTCTCAGTCTCTCTCACACTCTCTCAGTCTCTCTCACACTCTCAGTCTCTCTCACAGTCTCTCTCACACTCTCTCTGTGTCTCTCTCTCTCGCTCTCTCTGTGTCTCTCTACCTCTCTCTGTATCTCTCAGTCTCTCTCACACTCTCTCTGTGTCTCTCTCTCACTCTCTCAGTCTCTCTCTCACACTCTCTCAGTCTCTCTCACACTCTCTCAGTCTCTCTCTCACTCTCTCAGTCTCTCTTACAGTCTCTCTCACACTCTCTCTGTGTCTCTCTCTCTCGCTCTCTGTGTCTCTCTCTCACTCTCTCAGTCTCTCTCTCACACTCTCTCAGTCTCTCTCACAGTCTCTCAGTCTCTCTCACACTCTCTCTGTGTCTCTCTCTCTCGCTCTCTCTGTGTCTCTCTACCTCTCTCTGTATCTCTCAGTCTCTCTCACACTCTCTCAGTCTCTCTCAGTCTCTCTCACACTCTCTCTGTGTCTCTCTCTCACTCTCTCAGTCCTCTCTCACACTCTCTCAGTCTCTCTCACACTCTCTCTGTGTCTCCTCTCTCTCTCTCTCTCTCTCTGTGTCCTCTCTACCTCTCTCTGTGTCTCTCAGTCTCTCTCACACTCTCTCAGTCTCTCTCACACTCTCTCAGTCTCTCTCACTCTCTCTCAGTATCTCTCACACTCTCTCAGTCTCTCTCACACTCTCTCAGTCTCTCTCTCAGTCTCTCAGTCTCTCTCACACTCTCTCAGTCTCTCTCACAGTCTCTCTCACACTCTCTCTCTGTGTCTCTCTCTCGCTCCTCTCTGTGTCTCTCTACCTCTCTCTCTGTATCTCTCAGTCTCTCTCAGTCTCTCTCACACTCTCTCAGTCTTTCTCAGTCTCTCTCACACTCTCTCAGTCTCTCTCAGAGTCTCTCACACTCTCTCAGTCTCTCTCTCAGTCTCTCTCTCACTCTCTCAGTCTCTCTCTCACTCTCTCAGTCTCTCTCACTCTCTCTCAGTATCTCTCACACTCTCTCAGTCTCTCTCGCTCTCTCTGTGTCTCTCTACCTCTCTCTGTATCTCTCAGTCTCTCTCTCACTCTCTCAGTCTCTCTCACACTCTCTCTGTGTCTCTCTACCTCTCTCTGTATCTCTCAGTCTCTCTCACACTCTCTCAGTCTCTCTCACACTCTCTCAGTCTCTCTCAGAGTCTCTCACACTCTCTCAGTCTCTCTCTCAGTCTCTCTCTCACTCTCTCAGTCTCTCTCTCACTCTCTCAGTCTCTCTCTCACTCTCTCAGTCTCTCTCTCAGTATCTCTCAGTCTCTCTCACTCTCTCTGAGTCTCTCTCTCGCTCTCTCTGTGTCTCTCTACCTCTCTCTGTATCTCTCAGGTCTCTCTCACACTCTCTCAGTCTCTCTCAGTCTCTCTCACACTCTCTCAGTCTCTCTCACTCTCTCTGAGTCTCTCTCACTCTCTCTGAGTCTCTCTCTCGCTCTCTCTGTGTCTCTCTACCTCTCTCTGTATCTCTCAGTCTCTCTCACACTCTCTCAGTCTCTCTCACACTCTCAGTCACTCTCACACTCTCTCAGTCTCTCTCACACTCTCTCAGTCTCTCTCACACTCTCTCAGTCTCTCTCTCACTCTCTCAGTCTCTCTCACACTCTCTCTGTGTCCTCTCTCTCTCTCTCTCTCTCTCTCTGTGTCTCTCTACCTCTCTCTGTATCTCTCAGTCTCTCTCACACTCTCTCAGTCTCTCTCACACTCTCTCAGTCTCTCTCACACTCTCTCAGTCTCTCTCACACTCTCTCTCAGTATCTCTCACACTCTCTCTCAGTATCTCTCACACTCTCTCAGTCTCTCTCACAGTCTCTCAGTCTCTCTCACACTCTCTCAGTCTCTCTCTCACTCTCTCAGTCTCTCTCACACTCTCTCAGTCTCTCTCACACTCTCTCAGTCTCTCTCTCTGTGTCTCTCAGTCTCTCTCTCACTCTCAGTCTCTCACACACTCTCTCAGTCTCTCTCACACTCTCTCAGTCTCTCTCACACTCTCTCTGTGTCTCTCTACCTCTCTCTGTATCTCTCAGTCTCTCTCACACTCTCTCAGTCTCTCTCACACTCTCTCAGTCTCTCACACTCTCAGTCTCTCACACACTCTCCCTCTCTCACACACTCTCTCAGTCTCTCTCACACTCTCTTGCTCTCTCTCACACTCTCTCAGTCTCTCTCTCACTCTCTCAGTCTCTCTCACACTCTCTCAGTCTCTCAGTCTCTCTCACACTCTCTCAGTCTCTCTCACACTCTCTCAGTCTCTCTCTCACTCTCTCAGTCTCTCTCACACTCTCTCTGTGTCTCTCTCTCTCGCTCTCTCTGTGTCTCTCTACCTCTC
>JAYJKW010000433.1:7500-42576 GCA_035084275.1 Hydrolagus colliei
CCCCCCCCCTCTCTGTGACTCTCTCTGTGACTCTCTAGCTATCTCTAACCTTCTCTCTCTCTCTCTGTGTGTCTCTCTCTGTGTGTCTCTCTCTGTCTCTGAGTCTCTCTCTCCCTCTCTCTGTGTCTCTCTCTCTGTGTCTCTGTGTGTGTCTCTCTCTCTCCCTCCCCTCTCCCCCCCCCTCTCTGTGACTCTCTCTGTGACTCTCTAGCTATCTCTAACCTTCTCTCTCTCTCTCTCTGTGTGTGTCTCTGTGTGTGTCTCTCTCTGTCTCTGTGTGTTGTGTGTGTGTGTGTGTCTGTGTCTCCCCCCCCCCCCAACCACCCCTCCCCCCCTCTCTGTGACTCTCTCTGTGACTCTCTAGCTATCTCTAACCTTCTCTCTCTCTCTCTCTCTCTCTCTCTCTGTGTGTGTCTCTCTCTGTGTGTCTCTCTCTGTGTCTCTCTCTCTGTGTCTCTGTGTGTGTCTCTCTCTCCCTCCTCCTCTCCCCCCCCCCTCTCTGTGACTCTCTCTGTGACTCTCTAGCTATCTCTAACCTTCTCTCTCTCTGTGTGTGTGTCTCTCTCTGTGTCTCTCTCTGTCTCTGTGTCTCTGTGTGTGTCTCTGTGTCTCTCTCTGTCTCTGTGTGTGTGTGTGTCTGTGTCTCTCCCCCCCCCCCCCAACCACCCCTCCCCCCCCTCTCTGTGACTCTCTAGCTATCTCTAACCTTCTCTCTCTCTGTGTGTGTGTCTCTCTCTGTGTCTCTCTGTGTCTCTGTGTCTCTCTCTCCCTCTCTCTGTCTCTCTGTGTGTGTCTCTCTCTCTCCCTCTCCCCCCCTCTCTGTGACTCTCTCTGTGACTCTCTAGCTATCTCTAACCTTCCCTCTCTCTCTCTCTGTGTCTCTCTCTGTGTCTCTCTGTCTCTGTGTCTCTCTCCTCCCTCTCTGTGTGTGTGTGTCTCCCTCTCCCCCCCCTCCCTGTGACTCTCTCTGTGACTCTCTAGCTATCTCTAACCTTCTCTCTCTCTCTCTGTGTGTCTCTCTCTGTGTCTCTCTCTCCCTCCCCCCCTCCCCCTCTCTGTGACTCTCTCTGTGACTCTCTAGCTATCTCTAACCTTCTCTCTCTCTCTCTGTGTGTCTCTCTCTGTGTCTCTAGCTGTCCTCTAACCTGTGTGTGTGTCTGTTTGTGTGTGAGACAGAGAGAGAGACTGAGATTGAGTGTGTGTGAGTGTGCGAGAGACACACAGAGAGTGTGTGTGAGTGTGCGAGAGACACAGAGTGTGTGAGTGTGTCTGAGTGTGTGTGTGAGTGTGCGAGAGACACAGAGAGTGTGTGTGAGTGTGTGTGAGTGTGCGAGAGACACACAGAGAGTGTGTGTGAGTGTGTGTGAGTGTGCGAGAGACACAGAGAGTGTGTGAGTGTGTCTGAGTGTGCGAGAGACACAGAGTGTGTGTGAGTGTGTCTGAGTGTGTGTGTGAGTGTGCGAGAGACACACAGAGAGTGTGTGTGAGTGTGCGAGAGACACAGAGTGTGTGTGAGTGTGTGTGAGTGTGTGTGAGTGTGCGAGAGACACACAGTGAGTGTGTGTGAGTGTGTGTGAGTGTGCGAGAGACACAGAGAGTGTGTTTGAGTGTGTGTGAGTGTGTCTGAGTGTGCGAGAGACACACAGAGAGTGTGTGTGAGTGTGTGTGAGTGTGCGAGAGACACAGAGTGTGTGTGAGTGTGTCTGAGTGTGTGTGTGAGTGTGTCTGAGTGTGTGTGAGTGTGCGAGAGACACACAGAGAGTGTGTGTGAGTGTGTGTGAGTGTGCGAGAGACACAGAGAGTGTGTGTGAGTGTGTGTGAGTGTGCGAGAGACACAGAGAGTGTGTCTGAGTGTGTGTGAGTGTGCAAGAGACACACAGAGAGTGTGTGTGAGTGTGTCTGAGTGTGTGTGAGTGTGTCTGAGTGTGCGAGAGACACACAGAGAGTGTGTGTGAGTGTGTGTGAGCGTGCGAGAGACACAGAGAGTGTGTGTGAGTGTGTGTGAGTGTGCGAGAGACACAGACAGTGTGTTTGAGTGTGTGTGAGTGTGTCTGAGTGTGCGAGAGACACACAGAGAGTGTGTGTGAGTGTGTGTGAGTGTGCGAGAGACACACAGAGAGTGTGTGTGAGTGTGTCTGAGTGTGTGTGAGTGTGTGTGAGTGTGCGAGAGACACACAGAGAGTGTGTGTGAGTGTGTGTGAGACACAGAGAGTGTGTGTGAGTGTGTGTGAGCATGCGAGAGACACAGAGAGTGTGTGTGAGTGTGCGAGAGACACAGAGAGTGTGTGTGTGAGTGTGTGTGAGTGTGCGAGAGACACAGAGAGTGTGTGTGAGTGTGTCTGAGCGTGCGAGAGACACACAGAGAGTGTGTGTGAGTGTGTGTGAGCGTGCGAGAGACACAGAGAGTGTGTGTGAGTGTGTCTGAGTGTGTGTGAGTGTGTGTGAGTGTGCGAGAGACACACAGAGAGTGTGTGTGTGAGTGTGTGTGAGCGTGCGAGAGACACAGAGAGTGTGTGTGAGCGTGCGAGAGACACAGAGAGTGTGTGTGAGTGTGTGTGAGTGTGCGAGAGAGCACACAGAGAGTGTGTGTGAGAGGCTCGAACACGTGAAATGTCTTCCCTACTTCTAGGTGAGACGCCATTTAAGGGGTGAGACACCAAGAGGCACACAGACCCTCCCGACCCTCCCCGTCCTCCAGGGCAAAGCCAGAGACATCGACACAGTTCTGGTGAGAGACAGAGAGAGTCACAGTGAGAGAGAGAGAGAGAGAGACAGAGAGAGCGTGAGAGAGACAGAGAGAAAGTTAGAGATAGTTTAGAGGGTTTTAGAGAGAGTGTGAGAGAGACTGAGAGAGTGTGAGAGAGACTGAGAGAGAGACTGAGAGAGAGTGAGAGACTGAGAGAGTGTGAGAGAGACTGAGAGAGTGTGAGAGAGACTGAGAGAGAGACTGAGAGAGAGAGTGAGAGACTGAGAGAGTGTGAGAGAGACTGAGAGAGTGTCAGAGAGACTGAGAGAGAGTGAGAGAGACTGAGAGAGTGTGAGAGAGACTGAGAGAGCGAGAGAGAGACAGAGAGAAAGTTAGAGATAGTTTAGAGGGTTTAGAGAGAGTGTGAGAGAGACTGAGAGAGTGTGAGAGAGACTGAGAGAGAGACTGAGAGAGAGTGAGAGAGACTGAGAGAGCGTGAGAGAGACAGAGAGAAAGTTAGAGATAGTTTAGAGGGTTTAGAGAGAGTGTGAGAGAGACTGAGAGAGTGTGAGAGAGACTGAGAGAGAGGACTGAGAGAGAGTGAGAGACTGAGAGAGTGTGAGAGAGACTGAGAGAGTGTGAGAGAGACTGAGAGAGAGACTGAGAGAGAGTGAGAGACTGAGAGAGTGTGAGAGAGACTGAGAGAGTGTGAGAGAGACTGAGAGAGAGTGAGAGAGACTGAGAGAGTGTGAGAGAGACTGAGAGAGCGAGAGAGAGACTGAGTGTGAGAGAGCGTGAGAGAGACTGAGAGAGCCTGAGAGAGTGTGAGAGAGACTGAGAGAGAGACTGAGAGAAAGTTAGAGATAGTTTAGAGGGTTAGAGAGTGAGTGAGAGAGACTGAGAGAGTGTGAGAGAGACTGAGAGAGTGTGAGAGAGACTGAGTGTGAGAGAGCGTGAGAGAGACTGAGAGAAAGTTTGAGATAGTTTAGAGGGTTTAGAGAGTGAGTGAGAGAGACTCAGCGAGAGACTGAGAGAGAGACTGAGACACAGAGAGAGACTGAGAGACACAGAAAGAGCGAGAGAGAGACACAGAGAGAGCGAGAGAGAGACTGAGAGAGTGTGAGAGAGACTGAGAGAGTGTGAGAGAGACTGAGAGAGTGGTGAGAGAGACTGAGAGAGAGTGAGAGAGACTGAGAGTGTGAGAGAGACTGAGAAAGTGTGAGAGAGACTGAGAGAGTGAGAGAGACTGAGAGAGACTGAGAGAGCGAGAGAGAGACTGAGTGTGAGAGAGCGTGAGAGAGGCTGAGAGTATGTTAGAGATAGTTTTAGAGGGTTTAGAGAGTGAGTGAGAGAGACTGAGAGAGAGACTGAGACACAGAGAGAGACTGAGAGATACAGAGAGAGTTAGAGAGGCACAGAGAGAGCGAGAGAGAGACTGTGAGAGACTGAGAGAATGTGAGAGACTGAGAGAGTGTGAGAGACTGAGAGAGACTGAGAGAGTGTGAGAGAGAGTGAGAGAGCGTGAGAGAGACTGAGAGAAAGTTAGAGATAGTTTAGAGGGTTGAGAGAGAGTGTGAGAGAGACTGAGAGAGTGAGAGAGACTGAGACACAGAGAGAGAGAGAGACTGAGACTATGTGAGAGACTGAGAGAGTGTGAGAGAGACTGAGAGAGTGTGAGAGAGACTGAGAGAGACTGAGCGAAAGTTAGAGATAGTTTAGAGGGTTTAGAGAGAGTGTGAGGGACACTGAGAGATACAGAGAGAGTTAGAGAGACACAGAGAGAGCGAGAGAGAGAGACTGAGAGAGGGTGAGAGAAAGTTAGAGATAGTTTAGAGGGTTCAGAGAGAGTCTGAGAGAGACCGAGAGAGTGTGAGAGAGACTGAGAGAGTGTGAGAGAGACTGAGAGAGTGTGAGAGAGACTGAGAGAGTGTGAGAGAGACTGAGAGAGTTAGAGAGACACAGAGAGAGAGAGAGAGAGACTGAGAGAGACTGAGAGAGTTAGAGAGACACAGAGAGAGAGAGAGAGAGACTGAGACTGACCTGAATAACACAGTCACTACACACAGAAGCCTAGGAGGGAATGAGAGAGAGAGAGGCTGAGAGAGACACACACTCTCTCTCACTCTCTCTCACTGTCTCTCTCACTCACTCAATTTCAGTCTCTCTCTCTCTCTCAGAGTTAACCCTTCACTCACTCTCTCTCAGTCTCTCTCTCTCAGTCTCTCTCACACTCTCTCAGTCTCTCTCACACTCTCTCAGTCTCTCTCACACTCTCTCAGTCTCTCTCTCTCAGTCTCTCTCACACTCTCTCAGTCTCTCTCACTCTCTCTCAGTCTCTCTCACACTCTCTCAGTCTCTCTCTCACTCTCTCAGTCTCTCTCTCAGTCTCTCTCACACTCTCTCAGTCTCTCTCACACTCTCTCAGTCTCTCTCACTCTCTCTCAGTCTCTCTCTCGCTCTCTCTGTGTCTCTCTACCTCTCTCTGTATCTCTCAGTCTCTCTCACACTCTCCAGTCTCTCTCACTCTCTCTCAGTCTCTCTCAGTCTCTCTCACACTCTCTCAGTCTCTCTCTCACGCTCTCAGTCTCTCTCACACTCTCAGTGTCTCTCTCTCTAACT
Source organism: Hydrolagus colliei (assembly GCA_035084275.1). NCBI lineage: Eukaryota > Metazoa > Chordata > Chondrichthyes > Chimaeriformes > Chimaeridae > Hydrolagus > Hydrolagus colliei. The sequence goes on from JAYJKW010000433.1 coordinate 12,806, forward strand.
AATCTCTCTAAACTATCTCTAACTTTCTCTCTCTCATTCTCTGAGTCTCTCTCACACTCTCTCAGTCTCTCTCACACTCTCTCAGTCTCTCTCTCGCTCTCTCAGTCTCTCTCACACTCTCTCAGTCTCTCTCTCAGTCTCTCACACTCTCTCAGTCTCTCTCTCACTCTCTCTCTCAGTCTCTCTCACGCTCTCTCAGTCTCTCTCACGCTCTCTCAGTCTCTCTCACACACTCTCTCAGTCTCTCTCACTCTCTCTCAGTCTCTCTCACACTCTCTCTGTGTCTCTCTCTCGCTCTCTCTGTGTCTCTCTACCTCTCTCTGTATCTCTCAGTCTCTCTCACACTCTCTCAGTCTCTCTCACGCTCTCTCAGTCTCTCTCTCACACTCTCTCAGTCTCTCTCACACTCTCTCAGTCTCTCTCACACTCTCTCAGTCTCTCAGTCTCTCTCACGCTCTCTCAGTCTCTCTCACACTCTCTCTCAGTCTCTCTCACACTCTCTCAGTCTCTCTCACTCTCTCTCACTCTCTCTCAGTCTCTCTCTCAGTCTCTCTCAGTCTCTCTCACACTCTCTCAGTCTCTCTCACTCTCTCTCAGTCTCTCCCACTCTCTCTCAGTCTCTCTCACACTCTCTCAGTCTCTCTCACACTCTCTCAGTCTCTCTCAGTCTCTCTCACACTCTCTCAGTCTCTCTCAGTCTCTCTCACACTCTCTCTGTGTCTCTCTCTCGCTCTTTCTGTGTCTCTCTACCTCTCTCTGTATCTCTCAGTCTCTCTCACACTCTCTCAGTCTCTCCCACACTCTCTCAGTCTCTCTCACTCTCTCTCAGTCTCTCTCACACTCTCTCAGTCTCTCTCACTCTCTCTCAGTCTCTCTCACACTCTCTCAGTCTCTCTCACACTCTCTCAGTCTCTCTCACGCTCTCTCAGTCTCTCTCACACTCTCTCAGTCTCTCTCACGCTCTCTCAGTCTCTCTCACGCTCTCTCAGTCTCTCTCACACTCACTCACAGTCTCTCTCTCCCCCCCCCCCAGGCCTCCAAGTCTCTCCCCGCGATGGCTCTCTCTCTCCGTTCCTACCTTCTGCACATTCAATGGCTCCTTAGAACAAGACTGAGAACTGACGCAGATCTGAGTCACTTAGAGACTCAGCTACGAACTCTCCTCTCTCACCTAGAGGGTGAGGTATGTGTGACTCTCTCTCTCCCCCCCCACCCCCCCCCCCCCCTCTCTCTCAGTCTCTCTCACACTCTCTCAGTCTCTCTCACACTCTCTCAGTCTCTCTCCCACTCTCTCTCAGTCTCTCTCACACTCTCTCAGTCTCTCTCACACTCTCTCAGTCTCTCTCACACTCTCTCAGTCTCTCTCACACTCTCTCTCAGTCTCTCTCACACTCTCTCAGTCTCTCTCTCACTCTGAGTGTCTCTAACTGTCTCTAACTCTCTCTCACACTCTCTCAGTCTCTCTCACACTCTCTCACTCTCTCTCAGTCTCTCTCACACTCTCTCAGTCTCTCTCACACTCTCTCTCAGTCTCTCTCACTCTCTCTCAGTGTCTCTCACACTCTCTCTCAGTCTCTCTCACACTCTCTCAGTCTCTCTCTCACTCTGAGTGTCTCTAACTGTCTCTAACTCTCTCTCACACTCTCTCAGTCTCTCTCACACTCTCTCACTCTCTCTCAGTCTCTCTCACACTCTCTCAGTCTCTCTCACACTCTCTCTCAGTCTCTCTCACTCTCTCTCAGTCTCTCTCACACTCTCTCTCAGTCTCTCTCTCACTCTGAGTCTCTCTAACTGTCTCTAACTGTCTCTAACTGTCTCTCACACTCTCTCAGTCTCTCTCACACTCTCTCAGTCTCTCGCTCACACTCTCTCAGTCTCTCACTCTCTCTCAAACGGTCTCACATTCTCTCAGTCTCTCTCACACTCTCTCACTCTCTCTCAGTCTCTCTCACTCTCTCTCAGTCTCTCTCACACTCTCTCAGTCTCTCTCACACTCTCTCAGTCTCTCTCACACTCTCTCAGTCTCTCTCACACTCTCTCAGTCTCTCTCACACTCTCTCAGTGTCTCTCACACTCTCTCAGTCTCTCTCACACTCTCTCAGTCTCTCTCGTTCGCTCCTGACGCAATTTCTCGCTCCTTTCTCGGCAGATCGCGGCCCGGGGGCTGGGGACGGGGCCCGAGGGGGAGGCAGGGAGGGTGACGGAGGAACTGGACTCCCTCGGAGGCTCGGAGTGGAGTGAAATCGCCTCGGCTTACGTGATACTCAGAGACTTGCTCGCGTCAGCGAGAATGTGGGTCTACGAGCTGAGAAGGCTCCAGATTTGAGACTGAGAGAGTGTGAGAGAGACTGAGAGAGTGTGAGAGAGACTGAGAGAGTGTGAGAGAGAGTGTGAGAGAGACTGAGAGAGTGTGAGAGAGACTGAGAGAGTGTGAGAGAGACTGAGAGAGTGTGAGAGAGACTGAGAGAGTGTGAGAGAGAGTGTGAGAGAGACTGAGAGAGTGTGAGAGAGACTGAGAGAGACTGAGAGAGTGTGAGAGAGACTGAGAGAGTGTGAGGGAGACTGAGAGAGAGACTGAGAGAGTGTGAGAGAGACTGAGAGAGAGACTGAGAGAGTGTGAGAGAGACTGAGAGAGTGTGAGGGAGACTGAGAGAGTGTGAGAGAGACTGAGAGAGAGACTGAGAGAGTGTGAGAGAGACTGAGAGAGTGTGAGAGAGACTGAGAGAGAGACTGAGAGAGTGTGAGAGAGACTGAGAGAGTGTGAGAGAGACTGAGAGAGTGTGAGAGAGACTGAGAGAGTGTGAGAGAGACTGAGAGAGTGTGAGAGAGACTGAGAGAGTGTGAGAGAGACTGAGAGAGTGTGAGAGAGACTGAGAGAGAGACTGAGAGAGTGTGAGAGAGACTGAGAGAGTGTGAGAGAGACTGAGTGTGTGAGAGAGACTGAGAGAGTGTGAGGGAGACTGAGAGAGTGTGAGAGAGACTGAGAGAGAGACTGAGAGAGTGTGAGAGAGACTGAGAGAGTGTGAGAGAGAATGAGAGAGTGTGAGAGAGACTGAGAGAGTGTGAGAGAGAATGAGAGAGTGTGAGAGAGACTGAGAGAGCTTTATCAGTCTCCCCCTCCCTCCCTCCCCTCCCCCCCCCCCCCCCCTCGATCGTTCGTCTATTTATTATTCCATCTATTTATCTAAATTATGACAGATAATTTATTCTGAAAGTCACTCCCCCCCCCCCATTCCCCCCACCCCCACCCCCTACCCCCCCCTACCCCCCCCCCCCCCTAAGTTATATCAGTGTTTAGAAAGGCTTTGCCTCGACTTACAACGCCGTGGGACCAATGAGAAGCGTCAGAGACGCCGAAGATCCGGATAATCGAGCTTTCCGACGTAAAAAACGCGTCTGGGAAAATTCGTTATAGCGAGGCGACTTAAATCGAAACGGACGTAAAACGAGGTCGCGGTCGGGAAAAACCTCGTTGGAGACACACACACACACACAGAGACACACACACAGAGACACACACAGAGAGACACACACACACAGACACACACAGAGAGACACACACACACAGAGACACACACAGAGAGACACACACACAGACACACACAGAGAGACACACATACAGAGAGACACACACACAGAGACACACACAGAGACACACACACATACAGAGAGACACACACACAGAGACACACACAGAGAGACACACATACAGAGAGACACACACACATACAGAGAGAGACACACACACACAGAGACACACACAGAGAGAGACACACACACACAGAGACACACACACAGAGAGAGACACACACACAGAGAGACACACACAGAGACACACATATAGAGACACACTGACACACACACAGAGACACACACACAGAGACACACACACAGAGACACACACACAGACACACATACAGAGAGACACACACACAGAGACATACAGAGAGACACACACACAGAGACACACAGAGACACACACAGAGACACATACAGAGAGAGACACACACATACAGAGACACACACAGAGACACACATACAGAGAGACACACACACACAGACACACACACACAGACACACACACAGAGAGACACACACACAGAGACACACACACAGAGACACACACACAGAGAGACACACACACAGAGACACACATACAGAGAGACACACATACAGAGAGACACACACACAGAGAGAGACACACACACAGAGACACACACAGAGACACACACAGAGACACACATACAGAGAGACACACACACACAGACACACATACAGAGAGACACACACAGAGACACACACACAGAGACACACATACAGAGAGACACACAGAGAGACACACACACAGAGACACACACTGACACACACACAGACACACATACAGAGAGAGACACACACACAGAGACACACACAGACACACAGAGAGAGACACACACACACACAGAGACACACACAGAGAGACACACACACACACAGAGACACACAGAGAGAGACACACACACACAGAGACACACATACAGAGAGACACATACAGAGACACACATACACAGAGACACACACACACACAGAGACACACACAGAGAGACACACATACAGAGAGACACACACACATACAGAGAGACACACACACACAGAGACACACACAGAGAGACACACATACAGAGAGACACATACAGAGAGACACACACACAGACACACACACATACAGAGAGACACACACAGAGAGACACACACACACACAGAGACACACATACAGAGAGACACATACACAGAGACACACACAGAGAGACACACACACAGAGACACACACTGACACACATACAGAGAGACACACACACAGAGAGACACACACAGAGACACACATATAGAGACACACTGACACACACACAGAGACACACACACAGAGAGACACACACAGAGACACACACACAGACACACATACAGAGAGACACACACACAGAGACATACAGAGAGACACACACACAGACACACACTGACACACACAGAGACACACATACAGAGAGACACACACACAGAGACACACATACAGAGAGACACACACACGCACACACAGACACTGAAACTCAAACTGACACACAGAGAGACACACAGACACACACATTCACAGAGACACACACACACAGTCACACACTAACACACACACACACACAGTCATTCTCACTGACCCTCTCTCTCACACACACACACACAGACACACGCTCTCCAAAAACGCCAGCGCCCGGATAATCGAGTCGGACGTAAATCGAAACGGACGTAAATCGAAACGGACGTAAATCGAAACGGACGTAAATCGAGGTCGTGTCGATATTAGGGCGAAAACACTATTAGATCGAGTTTTATTGGTGTGAACGTGGACTGAATAGACTCTAATTCATATTATTTAATGTGGAATTCACCCACACTTCATTAGTGACTGTGCAATCCTAATATATTGTCAAAATATTCCTATTTTTCTAGTCATTTTTGCGAGCGAACTCTTCGGGCATTAAAACCTGACTGTTTTTGCACTCCTTCTGGCTCTCTCTGTCCCTTGCACACTCACTGACACACTCACTCAGACACTCACTCACTCAGACACTCACTTACTCAATCACTCAGACACACACTCACTCACTCAGACACTCACTCACTCAGACACTCAATCTCAGTCTCTCACTCACTCAGACAATCACTCACTCAGACACTCACTCACTCACTCAGACACTCACTCACTCACTCAGACACTCACTCACTCACTCAGACACTCACTCACTCAGACACTCACTCACTCAGACACACACTCACTCAATCACTCAGACACACTCACTCACTCAGACACTCACTCAATCAGACACTCACTCAATCAGACACTCACTCACTCAGACACTCACTCACTCAGACACTCACTCACTCAGACACTCACTCAGACACTCACTCAGACACTCACTCACTCAGACACTCACTCACTCACTCAGACACTCACTCACTCTGACACTCACTCACTCAGACACTCACTCACTCAGACACTCACTCACTCAGACACTCACTCACTCAGACACTCACTCACTCAGACACTCACTCACTCACTCAGACACTCACTCACTCAGACACTCACTCACTCACTCAGACACTCACTCATTCAGACACTCACTCAGACACTCACTCACTCAGACACTCACTCAGACACTCACTCACTCAGACACTCACTCACTCAGACACTCACTCACTCAGACACTCACTCACTCAGACACTCACTCACTCAGACACTCACTCACTCAGACACTCACTCACTCAGACACTCACTCACTCACTCAGACACTCACTCACTCAGACACTCACTCAGTCAGACACTCACTCACTCACTCACTCAGACACTCACTCACTCACTCACTCAGACACTCACTCACTCAGACACCCACTCACTCAGACACTCACTCACTCACTCAGACACTCAATCACTCAGACACTCACTCACTCAGACACTCACTCACTCACTCAGACACTCACTCACTCAGACACTCACTCAGACACTCACTCACTCACTCACTCACTCAGACACTCACTCACTCAGACACTCACTCACTCAGACACTCACTCACTCAGACACTCAATCTCAGTCTCTCACTCACTCAGACACTCACTCACTCACTCACTCAGACACTCAATCTCAGTCTCTCACTCACTCAGACACTCACTCACTCAGACACTCACTCAGACACTCACTCACTCAGACACTCACTCACTCAGACACTCACTCACTCAGACACTCACTCACTCAGACACTCACTCACTCACTCAGACACTCACTCACTCAGACACTCGCTCACTCAAACACTCACTCACTCAGACACTCACTCACTCAGACACTAACTCACTCAGACACTCACTCACTCAGACACTCACTCACTCAGACACTCACTCACTCAGATACTCACTCACTCAGACACTCACTCACTCACTCAGACACTCACTCACTCAGACACTCACTCATTCAGACACTCACTCACTCAGACACTCACTCACTCAGACACTCACTCACTCAGACACTCACTCACTCAGACACTCACTCAGACACTCACTCAGACACTCACTCACTCAGACACTCACTCAGACACTCACTCAGACACTCACTCACTCAGACACTCACTCACTCAGACACTCAATCTCAGTCTCTCACTCACTCAGACACTCACTCACTCAGACACTCACTCACTCACTCAGACACTCACTCACTCAGACACTCACTCACTCACTCAGATACTCACTCACTCAGACACTCACTCACTCAGACACTCACTCACTCAGACACTCACTCACTCAGACACTCACTCATTCAGACACTCACTCACTCAGACACTCACTCACTCAGACACTCACTCACTCAGACACTCACTCACTCACTCAGACACTCACTCAGACACTCACTCATTCAGACACTCACTCACTCAGACACTCACTCACTCAGACACTCACTCACTCAGACACTCACTCACTCAGACACTCACTCACTCAGACACTCACTCACTCAGACACTCACTCACTCAGACACTCACACACTCACTCAGACACTCACTCACTCAGACACTCACTCACTCAGACACTCACTCACTCAGACACTCACTCACTCAGACACTCACTCACTCAGACACTCACTCACTCAGACACTCACTCACTCAGACACTCACTCACTCACTCACACACTCAGACACTCACTCACTCAGACACTCACTCACTCAGACACACACTCACTCATTCAGACACTCACTCACTCAGACACTCACTCACTCAGACACTCACTCACTCAGACACTCACTCACTCAGACACTCACTCACTCAGACACTCACTCAGACACTCACTCACTCAGACACTCACTCACTCAGACACTCACTCAGACACTCACTCACTCAGACACTCACTCACTCAGACACTCACTCACTCAGACACTCACTCACTCAGACACACACTCACTCAGACACTCACTCAGACACTCACTCACTCAGACACTCACTCACTCAGACACTCACTCACTCAGACACTCACTCATTCAGACACTCACTCACTCAGACACTCACTCACTCAGACACTCACTCACTCAGACACTCACTCACTCAGACACTCACTCACTCAGACACTCACTCACTCAGACACTCACTCACTCAGACACTCACTCACTCAGACACTCACTCACTCAGACACTCACTCAATCAGACACTCACTCACTCAGACACTCACTCACTCAGACACTCACTCACTCAGACACTCACTCACTCTCTCACTCAGACACTCACTCACTCAGACACTCGCTCACTCAAACACTCACTCACTCAGACACTCACTCACTCAGACACTCACTCACTCAGACACTCACTCAGACACTCACTCACTCAGACACTCACTCAGACACTCACTCACTCAGACACTCACTCACTCAGACACTCACTCACTCAGACACTCACTCATTCAGACACTCACTCACTCAGACACTCACTCACTCAGACACTCACTCACTCAGACACACACTCACTCACTCAGACACTCACTCACTCAGACACTCACTCACTCAGACACTCACTCAGACACTCACTCATTCAGACACTCACTCACTCAGACACTCACTCACTCAGACACTCACTCACTCAGACACTCACTCACTCAGACACACACTCACTCACTCAGACACTCACTCACTCAGACACTCACTCACTCAGACACACACTCACTCACTCAGACACTCACTCAGACACTCACTCACTCACTCAGACACTCACTCACTCACTCAGACACTCACTCACTCAGACACTCACTCACTCAGACACTCGCTCACTCAGACACTCACTCACTCAGACACTCACTCACTCAGACACTCACTCACTCAGACACTCACTCACTCAGACACTCACTCAGACACTCACTCACTCAGACACTCACTCACTCACTCACTCACTCAGACACTCACTCACTCAGACACTCACTCACTCAGACACTCACTCAGACACTCACTCACTCAGACACTCACTCACTCAGACACTCACTCACTCAGACACTCACTCACTCACTCACTCAGACACTCACTCATTCAGACACTCACTCATTCAGACACTCACTCACTCAGACACTCACTCACTCAGACACTCACTCACTCACTCACTCACTCAGACACTCACTCACTCAGACACTCACTCACTCAGACACTCACTCAGACACTCACTCACTCAGACACTCACTCACTCAGACACTCACTCACTCAGACACTCACTCACTCACTCACTCAGACACTCACTCATTCAGACACTCACTCATTCAGACACTCACTCACTCAGACACTCACTCACTCAGACACTCACTCACTCACTCACTCAGACACTCACTCACTCTGACACTCACTCAGTCACTCAGATACTCACTCACTCAGACACTCACTCACTCTGACACTCACTCAGTCACTCAGATACTCACTCACTCAGACACTCACTCACTCAGACACACACTCATTCAGACACTCACTCACTCAGACACTCACTCACTCAGACACTCACTCAGACACTCACTCAGACACTCACTCATTCAGACACTCACTCACTCAGACACTCACTCACTCAGACACTCACTCAGACACTCACTCACTCAGACACTCACTCAGACACTCACTCAGACACTCACTCACTCACTCACACACAGACAGACATAGAGAGAGACAGGTTAGAGATAATTTGAGAGTCACAGAGACACACACACACAGACACACAGAGACACAGGTTAGAGATAATTAGAGAGTCACACAGACACACACACAGACACACAGTGAGACACGCGCCTGCGCAGTCGCCGCCGGAAGCCGGGAGTGAGGCAACACCTTTCCCGTCGTGCTCCGCGCCTCCCTCCCTCTCCCTCTCTCCGAACGCCTCCGTTTCAATTTGAAAACCCTCGCAGGCGCCCCCGAGCGCCGGAGGCGTCGACCCCGCGCAGAAAAGAGCGCGGGAAACACCCCGGGCGGCTTTTTGAATGTTCCTACCCGGCGTGCCTCGCGCCGGCAGACGTAGACGCGGGGGGCGGTGACGTTGGATGGGGGGGGGGGAGGGGGCGGGGCGTCGTTGACGTCAGAGGGGGCGGGGTCCCGGGCGAGGCTATATATAAAGGCAGGCGGCTGACGTCACCGCGGCTCAGTCGGAGGCGGGACGACCGAGGAGGAGGACGTGTCGCCGCTCGAGCTCTGCGTCAAGTGAGTCGAGCGCGGGCGCGGGCGCGGGCGGGGAGGCGAAACTACGCGAGGGCCGAGGCTTTGGGCCTAGTTTCCCGGGAAGGCCCGGGGGTGTCGGGGAGGGTGGGGGGGGTTAGCTGGGGAGGGGGATTACTGCATGGGGTGGGTGGTGGGGGAGGGGGGGGGGGTCAGAGGTCGACTAGAGGTCACTCACTGTGGGGGGGGGGAGGAGGGAGGGGAAGGTCAGCTGGAGGTCACTGGAGGTCATTGGTGTGAGAGTGTGTGTGTGTGTGTCTCTCTCTGACTCTCTAATTATCTCTAACCTGTCTCTCTGTGTCTGTGTCTCTGTGACTCTCTAATTATCTCTAACCTGTCTCTCTGTGTCTGTCTCTGTGGGTGTGTCTCTGTGACTCTCTAATTATCTCTAATCTGTCTGTCTGTGTCTCTGTGACTCTCTAATTATCTCTAACCTGTCTCTCTGTGTCTGTGTCTCTCTCTGTGTCTGTGTCTCTGTGACTCTCTAATTATCTCTAATCTGTCTGTCTGTGTCTCTGTGACTCTCTAATTATCTCTAACCTGTCTCTCTGTGTCTCTGTGTGTGTCTGTGTGTGTGTCTCTGTGACTCTCTAATTATCTCTAACCTGTCTCTCTGTGTCTCTGTCTGTCTCTGTGGGTGTGTCTGTGTCTCTGTGACTCTCTAATTATCTCTAACCTGTCTCTCTGTGTCTCTTGTCTGTCTCTGTGGGTGTGTCTGTGTCTCTGTGACTCTCTAATTATCTCTAACCTGTCTCTCTGTGTCTCTTGTCTGTGTCTGTGGGTGTGTCTGTGTGTGTCTCTCTGTGACTCTCTAATTATCTCTAACCTGTCTCTCTGTGTCTCTGTCTCTCTCTGTGTCTGCGTGTGTGTCTGTGTGTGTCTCTCTGTGACTCTCTAATTATCTCTAACCTGTCTCTCTGTGTCTCTGTCTGTCTCTGTGGGTGTGTCTGTGACTCTCTAATTATCTCTAACCTGTCTCTCTGTGTCTCCGTCTCTCTCTGTCTCTGTGGGTGTGTCTGTGTCTCTATGACTCTCTAATTATCTCTAACCTGTCTCTCTCTGTGTCTCTGTCTCTCTCTGTGTGTGTGTGTCTCTGTGACTCTTAATTATCTCTAACCTGTCTCTCTGTGTCTGTGTGTGTGTCTCTGTGACTCTCTAATTATCTCTAACCTGTCTCTCTGTGTCTCTGTCTGTCTCTGTGGGTGTGTCTGTGTCTCTGTGACTCTCTAATTATCTCTAACCTGTCTCTCTGTGTCTCTTGTCTGTCTCTGTGGGTGTGTCTGTGTCTCTGTGACTCTCTAATTATCTCTAACCTGTCTCTCTGTGTCTCTGTCTCTCTCTGTGTCTGTGTGTGTGTCTCTCTGTGACTCTCTAATTATCTCTACCCTGTCTCTCTGTGTCTCTTGTCTGTCTCTGTGGGTGTGTCTGTGTCTCTGTGACTCTCTAATTATCTCTAACCTGTCTCTCTCTGTGTCTCTGTGTCTGTGTGTGTGTCTCTGTGACTCTCTAATTATCTCTAACCTGTCTCTCTGTGTCTCTGTCTGTCTCTGTGGGTGTGTCTGTGTCTCTGTGACTCTCTAATTATCTCTAACCTGTCTCTCTGTGTCTCTTGTCTGTGTCTGTGGGTGTGTCTGTGTGTGTCTCTCTGTGACTCTCTAATTATCTCTAACCTGTCTCTCTGTGTCTCTGTCTCTCTCTGTGTCTGCGTGTGTGTCTGTGTGTGTCTCTCTGTGACTCTCTAATTATCTCTAACCTGTCTCTCTGTGTCTCTGTCTGTCTCTGTGGGTGTGTCTGTGTCTCTGTGACTCTCTAATTATCTCTAACCTGTCTCTCTGTGTCTCTGTCTGTCTCTGTGGGTGTGTCTGTGACTCTCTATTTATCTCTAACCTGTCTCTCTGTGTCTCCGTCTCTCTCTGTCTCTGTGGGTGTGTCTGTGTCTCTGTGACTCTCTAATTATCTCTAACCTGTCTCTCTCTGCGTCTCTGTCTCTCTCTGTGAGTGTCTCTCTCTGTGTGTGTGTGTCTCTGTGACTCTTAATTATCTCTAACCTGTCTCTCTGTGTCTGTGTGTGTGTCTCTGTGACTCTCTAATTATCTCTAACCTGTCTCTCTGTGTCTCTGTCTGTCTCTGTGGGTGTGTCTGTGTCTCTGTGACTCTCTAATTATCTCTAACCTGTCTCTCTGTGTCTCTGTCTGTCTCTGTGGGTGTGTCTGTGACTCTCTAATTATCTCTAACCTGTCTCTCTGTGTCTCCGTCTCTCTCTGTCTCTGTGGGTGTGTCTGTGTCTATGACTCTCTAATTATCTCTAACCTGTCTCTCTCTGTGTCTCTGTCTCTCTCTGTGTGTGTGTGTCTCTGTGACTCTTAATTATCTCTAACCTGTCTCTCTGTGTCTGTGTGTGTGTCTCTGTGACTCTCTAATTATCTCTAACCTGTCTCTCTGTGTCTCTGTCTGTCTCTGTGGGTGTGTCTGTGTCTCTCTAATTATCTCTAACCTGTCTCTCTGTGTCTCTTGTCTCTCTGTGGGTGTGTCTGTGTCTCTGTGACTCTCTAATTATCTCTAACCTGTCTCTCTGTGTCTCTGTCTCTCTCTGTGTCTGTGTGTGTGTCTCTCTGTGACTCTCTAATTATCTCTACCCTGTCTCTCTGTGTCTCTTGTCTGTCTCTGTGGGTGTGTCTGTGTCTCTGTGACTCTCTAATTATCTCTAACCTGTCTCTCTGTGTCTCTGTCTGTCTCTGTGGGTGTGTCTGTGTCTCTGTGACTCTCTATTTATCTCTAACCTGTCTCTCTGTGTCTCTGTCTCTCTCTGTGTCTGCGTGTGTGTCTGTGTGTGTCTCTCTGTGACTCTCTAATTATCTCTAACCTGTCTCTCTGTGTCTCTGTCTGTCTCTGTGGGTGTGTCTGTGTCTCTGTGACTCTCTATTTATCTCTAACCTGTCTCTCTGTGTCTCCATCTCTCTCTGTCTCTGTGGGTGTGTCTGTGACTCTCTAATTATCTCTAACCTGTCTCTCTGTGTCTCCGTCTCTCTCTGTCTCTGTGGGTGTGTCTGTGTCTCTGTGACTCTCTAATTATCTCTAACCTGTCTCTCTCTGCGTCTCTGTCTCTCTCTGTGAGTGTCTCTCTCTGTGTGTGTGTGTCTCTGTGACTCTTAATTATCTCTAACCTGTCTCTCTGTGTCTGTGTGTGTGTCTCTGTGACTCTCTAATTATCTCTAACCTGTCTCTCTGTGTCTCTGTCTGTCTCTGTGGGTGTGTCTGTGTCTCTGTGACTCTCTAATTATCTCTAACCTGTCTCTCTGTGTCTCTTGTCTGTCTCTGTGGGTGTGTCTGTGTGTGTCTCTCTGTGACTCTCTAATTATCTCTAACCTGTCTCTCTGTGTCTCTGTCTCTCTCTGTGTCTGCGTGTGTGTCTGTGTGTGTCTCTCTGTGACTCTCTATTTATCTCTAACCTGTCTCTCTGTGTCTCCGTCTCTCTCTGTCTCTGTGGGTGTGTCTGTGACTCTCTAATTATCTCTAACCTGTCTCTCTGTGTCTCTGTCTCTCTCTGTCTCTGTGGGTGTATCTGTGTCTCTGTGACTCTCTAATTATCTCTAACCTGTCTCTCTCTGTGTCTCTGTCTCTGTGTCTGTGTGTGTGTCTCTGTGACTCTCTAATTATCTCTAACCTGTCTCTCTGTGTCTGTGTGTGTGTCTCTGTGACTCTCTAATTATCTCTAACCTGTCTCTCTGTGTCTCTGTCTGTCTCTGTGGGTGTGTCTGTGTCTCTGTGACTCTCTAATTATCTCTAACGTGTCTCTCTGTGTCTCTTGTCTGTCTCTGTGGGTGTGTCTGTGTCTCTGTGACTCTCTATTTATCTCTAACCTGTCTCTCTGTGTCTCTGTCTCTCTCTGTCTCTGTGGGTGTGTCTGTGACTCTCTAATTATCTCTAACCTGTCTCTCTGTCTCTCTCTGTCTCTGTGGGTGTGTCTGTGTCTCTGTGACTCTCTAATTATCTCTAACCTGTCTCTCTCTGTGTCTCTGTCTCTGTCTCTGTGGGTGTGTCTGTGACTCTCTAATTATCTCTAACCTGTCTCTCTGTGTCTCCGTCTCTCTCTGTCTCTGTGGGTGTGTCTGTGTCTATGACTCTCTAATTATCTCTAACCTGTCTCTCTCTGTGTCTCTGTCTCTCTCTGTGTGTGTGTGTCTCTGTGACTCTTAATTATCTCTAACCTGTCTCTCTGTGTCTGTGTGTGTGTCTCTGTGACTCTCTAATTATCTCTAACCTGTCTCTCTGTGTCTCTGTCTGTCTCTGTGGGTGTGTCTGTGTCTCTCTAATTATCTCTAACCTGTCTCTCTGTGTCTCTTGTCTCTCTGTGGGTGTGTCTGTGTCTCTGTGACTCTCTAATTATCTCTAACCTGTCTCTCTGTGTCTCTGTCTCTCTCTGTGTCTGTGTGTGTGTCTCTCTGTGACTCTCTAATTATCTCTACCCTGTCTCTCTGTGTCTCTTGTCTGTCTCTGTGGGTGTGTCTGTGTCTCTGTGACTCTCTAATTATCTCTAACCTGTCTCTCTGTGTCTCTGTCTGTCTCTGTGGGTGTGTCTGTGTCTCTGTGACTCTCTATTTATCTCTAACCTGTCTCTCTGTGTCTCTGTCTCTCTCTGTGTCTGCGTGTGTGTCTGTGTGTGTCTCTCTGTGACTCTCTAATTATCTCTAACCTGTCTCTCTGTGTCTCTGTCTGTCTCTGTGGGTGTGTCTGTGTCTCTGTGACTCTCTATTTATCTCTAACCTGTCTCTCTGTGTCTCCATCTCTCTCTGTCTCTGTGGGTGTGTCTGTGACTCTCTAATTATCTCTAACCTGTCTCTCTGTGTCTCCGTCTCTCTCTGTCTCTGTGGGTGTGTCTGTGTCTCTGTGACTCTCTAATTATCTCTAACCTGTCTCTCTCTGCGTCTCTGTCTCTCTCTGTGAGTGTCTCTCTCTGTGTGTGTGTGTCTCTGTGACTCTTAATTATCTCTAACCTGTCTCTCTGTGTCTGTGTGTGTGTCTCTGTGACTCTCTAATTATCTCTAACCTGTCTCTCTGTGTCTCTGTCTGTCTCTGTGGGTGTGTCTGTGTCTCTGTGACTCTCTAATTATCTCTAACCTGTCTCTCTGTGTCTCTTGTCTGTCTCTGTGGGTGTGTCTGTGTGTGTCTCTCTGTGACTCTCTAATTATCTCTAACCTGTCTCTCTGTGTCTCTGTCTCTCTCTGTGTCTGCGTGTGTGTCTGTGTGTGTCTCTCTGTGACTCTCTATTTATCTCTAACCTGTCTCTCTGTGTCTCCGTCTCTCTCTGTCTCTGTGGGTGTGTCTGTGACTCTCTAATTATCTCTAACCTGTCTCTCTGTGTCTCTGTCTCTCTCTGTCTCTGTGGGTGTATCTGTGTCTCTGTGACTCTCTAATTATCTCTAACCTGTCTCTCTCTGTGTCTCTGTCTCTGTGTCTGTGTGTGTGTCTCTGTGACTCTCTAATTATCTCTAACCTGTCTCTCTGTGTCTGTGTGTGTGTCTCTGTGACTCTCTAATTATCTCTAACCTGTCTCTCTGTGTCTCTGTCTGTCTCTGTGGGTGTGTCTGTGTCTCTGTGACTCTCTAATTATCTCTAACGTGTCTCTCTGTGTCTCTTGTCTGTCTCTGTGGGTGTGTCTGTGTCTCTGTGACTCTCTATTTATCTCTAACCTGTCTCTCTGTGTCTCTGTCTCTCTCTGTCTCTGTGGGTGTGTCTGTGACTCTCTAATTATCTCTAACCTGTCTCTCTGTCTCTCTCTGTCTCTGTGGGTGTGTCTGTGTCTCTGTGACTCTCTAATTATCTCTAACCTGTCTCTCTCTGTGTCTCTGTCTCTGTGTCTGTGTGTGTGTCTCTGTGACTCTCTAATTATCTCTAACCCGTCTCTCTGTGTCTCTGTCTCTCTCTGTGTCTGCGTGTGTGTCTGTGTGTGTCTCTCTGTGACTCTCTAATTATCTCTAACCTGTCTCTCTGTGTCTCTGTCTGTCTCTGTGGGTGTGTCTGTGTCTCTGTGACTCTCTATTTATCTCTAACCTGTCTCTCTGTGTCTCCGTCTCTCTCTGTCTCTGTGGGTGTGTCTGTGACTCTCTAATTATCTCTAACCTGTGTCTCTGTCTCTCTCTGTCTCTGTGGGTGTGTCTGTGTCTCTGTGACTCTCTAATTATCTCTAACCTGTCTCTCTCTGTGTCTCTGTGTCTGTGTGTGTGTGACTCTCTAATTATCTCTAACCCGTCTCTCTGTGTCTCTGTCTGTGTGTGTGTGTGTGTCTCTATGAGTGTGTGTGTGTGTGAGTGAGTGTGTGTGTGTGTGAACCCCCCCTCTCTTTCTCTGACCCCCCCAGTTGCCCCCCCACCCCCCTGACAAGATGGCCTCGCTGGAGGAGAAGCTCCGAACCTATAAGACGGCTCCGTTCGACGCCCGCTTCCCCAACACCAACCAGACTCGAAACTGCTTCCAGAACTACCTGGGTAACTGTCTCAGTGTGTGTCTCACTCTCTCTGTGTCTCTCTGTGTGTCTCTGTGTGTCTCAGTGCGTGTCTCACTCTCTCTGTGTCTCTCTACCTCTCTCTGTGTGTCTCTCACTCTCTCTGTGTGTCTCTCACTCTCTCTGTGTCTCTCACTCTCTCTGTGTCTCTCTACCTCTCTCTGTGTGTCTCTCACTCTCTCTGTGTGTCTCTCACTCTCTCTGTGTCTCTCACTCTCTCTGTGTCTCTCTACCTCTCTCTGTGTGTCTCTCACTCTCTCTGTGTGTCTCTCACTCTCTCTGTGTCTCTCTACCTCTCTCTGTGTGTCTCTCACTCTCTCTGTGTGTCTCTCACTCTCTCTGTGTCTCTCACTCTCTCTGTGTGTCTCAGTGTGTGTCTCGCTCTCTCTGTGTCTCTCTGTGTGGGTCTCACTCTCTCTGTGTCTCTCTACCTCTCTCTGTGTGTCTCTCACTCTCTCTGTGTCTCTCTACCTCTCTCTGTGTGTCTCACTCCCTCTGTGTCTCTCTGTGTGTGTGTCTCACTCTCTCTGTGTCTCTACCTCTCTCTGTGTGTCTCAGTGTGTGTCTCACTCTCTGTGTGTGTGTCTCACTCTCTCTGTCTCTCTACCTCTCTGTGTGTCTCTCACTCTCTCTGTGTCTCTCTACCTCTCTCTGTGTGTCTCTCACTCTCTCTGTGTCTCTCTACCTCTCTCTGTGTCTCTCACTCTCTCTGTATGTCTCTCACTCTCTCTGTGTCTCTCTACCTCTCTCTGTGTGTCTCAGTGTGTGTCTCACTCTCTCTGTGTCTCTCTGTGTGTCTCAGTGTGTGTCTCACTCTCTCTGTGTCTCTCTGTGTGTCTCACTCTCTCTGTGTCTCTCTACCTCTCTCTGTGTGTCTCTCACTCTCTCTGTGTCTCTCTACCTCTCTCTGTGTGTCTCACTCCCTCTGTGTCTCTCTGTGTGTGTCTCACTCCCTCTGTGTCTCTCTGTGTGTGTGTCTCACTCTCTCTGTGTCTCACTCTCTCTGTGTCTCTCTGTGTGTGTCTCACTCTCTCTGTGTCTCTCTGTGTGGGTCTCACTCTCTCTTGTGTCTCTCTACCTCTCTCTGTGTGTCTCACTCCCTCTGTGTCTCTCTGTGTGTGTCTCACTCCCTCTGTGTCTCTCTGTGTGTCTCAGTGCGTGTCTCACTCTCTCTGTGTCTCTCTACCTCTCTCTGTGTCTCTCTCTCACTCTCTCTGTGTCTCTCTACCTCTCTCTGTGTGTCTCTCACTCTCTCTGTGTCTCTCTACCTCTCTCTGTGCGTCTCACTCCCTCTGTGTCTCTCTGTGTGTGTCTCACTCTCTCTGTGTCTCTCTCTGTGTGTCTCACTCTCTCTGTGTCTCTCTACCTCTCTCTCTGTGTCTCTCACTCTCTCTGTGTCTCTCTACCTCTCTCTGTGTGTCTCTCACTCTCTCTGTGTCTCTCTACCTCTCTGTGTGTCTCTCACTCTCTCTGTGTCTCTCTACCTCTCTCTGTGTGTCTCTCACTCTCTCTGTGTCTCTCTACCTCTCTCTGCGTGTCTCAGACTCTCTCTGTGTCTCTCTCTCACTCTCTATGTGTCTCTCTACCTCTCTCTGCGTGTCTCTCACTCTCTCTGTGTCTCTCTACCTCTCTCTGTGTGTCTCTCACTCTCTCTGTGTGTCTCTCACTCTCTGTGTCTCTCTACCTCTCTCTGTGTGTCTCACTCCCTCTGTGTCTCTCTGTGTGTGTCTCACTCTCTCTGTGTCTCTACCTCTCTGTGTGTCTCAGTGTGTGTCTCACTCTCTGTGTGTGTGTCTCACTCTCTCTGTGTCTCTCTACCTCTCTGTGTGTCTCTCACTCTCTCTGTGTCTCTCTACCTCTCTCTGTGTGTCTCACTCTCTCTGTGTCTCTCTACCTCTCTCTGTGTGTCTCTCACTCTCTGTGTCTCTCTACCTCTCTCTGTGTGTCTCTCACTCTCTCTGTGTCTCTCTACCTCTCTGTGTGTCTCTCACTCTCTCTGTGTCTCTCTACCTCTCTCTGTGTGTCTCACTCCCTCTGTGTCTCTCTGTGTGTGTGTCTCACTCTCTCTGTGTCTCTACCTCTCTCTGTGTGTCTCAGTGTGTGTCTCACTCTCTGTGTGTGTGTCTCACTCTCTCTGTCTCTCTACCTCTCTGTGTGTCTCTCACTCTCTCTGTGTCTCTCTACCTCTCTCTGTGTGTCTCTCACTCTCTCTGTGTCTCTCTACCTCTCTCTCTGTGTCTCTCACTCTCTCTGTGTCTCTCTACCTCTCTCTGTGTGTCTCTCACTCTCTCTGTGTCTCTCTACCTCTCTGTGTGTCTCTCACTCTCTCTGTGTCTCTCTACCTCTCTCTGTGTGTCTCTCACTCTCTCTGTGTCTCTCTACCTCTCTCTGCGTGTCTCAGACTCTCTCTGTGTCTCTCTCTCACTCTCTATGTGTCTCTCTACCTCTCTCTGCGTGTCTCTCACTCTCTCTGTGTCTCTCTACCTCTCTCTGTGTGTCTCTCACTCTCTCTGTGTCTGTCTCTCACTCTCTGTGTCTCTCTACCTCTCTCTGCGTGTCTCTCACTCTCTCTGTGTCTCTCTACCTCTCTCTGTGTGTCTCTCACTCTCTCTGTGTGTCTCTCACTCTCTGTGTCTCTCTACCTCTCTCTGTGTGTCTCACTCCCTCTGTGTCTCTCTGTGTGTCTCTCACTCTCTCTGTGTCTCTCTGCCTCTCTCTGTGTGTCTCTCACTCTCTCTGTGTCTCTCTACCTCTCTCTGTGTGTCTCTCACTCTCTCTGTGTCTCTCTACCTCTCTCTCTGTGTCTCTCACTCTCTCTGTGTCTCTCTACCTCTCTGTGTGTCTCACTCTCTCTGTGTCTCTCTACCTCTCTCTGTGTGTCTCACTCCCTCTGTGTCTCTCTGTGTGTGTCTCACTCTCTCTGTGTCTCTCTGTGTGTCTCAGTGCGTGTCTCACTCTCTCTGTGTCTCTCAGTGTGTCTCTCACTCTCTCTGTGTCTCTCTACCTCTCTCTGTGTGTCTCTCACTCTCTCTGTGTCTCTCTACCTCTCTCTGTGTGTCTCTCACTCTCTCTGTGTCTCTCTGCCTCTCTCTGTGTGTCTCTCACTCTCTCTGTGTCTCTCTACCTCTCTCTGTGTGTCTCTCACTCTCTCTGTGTCTCTCTACCACTCTCTGTGTGTCTCTCACTCTCTCTGTGTGTCTCTCACTCTCTCTGTGTCTCTCACTCTCTCTGTGTGTCTCAGTGTGTGTCTCGCTCTCTCTGTGTCTCTCTGTGTGGGTCTCACTCTCTCTGTGTCTCTCTACCTCTCTCTGTGTGTCTCTCACTCTCTCTGTGTCTCTCTACCTCTCTCTGTGTGTCTCTCACTCTCTCTGTGTCTCTCTACCTCTCTCTGTGTGTCTCTCACTCTCTCTGTGTCTCTCTACCTCTCTCTGTGTGTCTCTCACTCTCTGTGTCTCTCTACCTCTCTCTGTGTGTCTCTCACTCTCTCTGTGTCTCTCTACCTCTCTGTGTGTCTCTCACTCTCTCTGTGTCTCTCTACCTCTCTCTGTGTGTCTCACTCCCTCTGTGTCTCTCTGTGTGTGTGTCTCACTCTCTCTGTGTCTCTACCTCTCTCTGTGTGTCTCAGTGTGTGTCTCACTCTCTGTGTGTGTGTCTCACTCTCTCTGTCTCTCTACCTCTCTGTGTGTCTCTCACTCTCTCTGTGTCTCTCTACCTCTCTCTGTGTGTCTCTCACTCTCTCTGTGTCTCTCTACCTCTCTCTGTGTCTCTCACTCTCTCTGTATGTCTCTCACTCTCTCTGTGTCTCTCTACCTCTCTCTGTGTGTCTCAGTGTGTGTCTCACTCTCTCTGTGTCTCTCTGTGTGTCTCAGTGCGTGTCTCACTCTCTCTGTGTCTCTCAGTGTGTCTCTCACTCTCTCTGTGTCTCTCTACCTCTCTCTGCGTGTCTCAGACTCTCTCTGTGTCTCTCTCTCACTCTCTATGTGTCTCTCTACCTCTCTCTGTGTGTCTCTCACTCTCTCTGTGTCTCTCTACCTCTCTCTGCGTGTCTCTCACTCTCTCTGTGTCTCTCTACCTCTCTCTGTGTGTCTCTCACTCTCTCTGTGTGTCTCTCACTCTCTCTGTGTCTCTCTACCTCTCTCTGCGTGTCTCAGACTCTCTCTGTGTCTCTCTCTCACTCTCTCTGTGTCTCTCTACCTCTCTCTGTGTGTCTCTCACTCTCTCTGTGTCTCTCTACCTCTCTCTGCGTGTCTCTCACTCTCTCTGTGTCTCTCTACCTCTCTCTGTGTGTCTCTCACTCTCTCTGTGTGTCTCTCACTCTCTCTGTGTCTCTCTACCTCTCTGTGTGTCTCAGTGTGTGTCTCACTCTCTGTGTGTGTGTCTCACTCTCTGTGTCTCTCTACCTCTCTCTGTGTGTCTCTCACTCTCTCTGTGTCTCTCTACCTCTCTCTGTGTGTCTCTCACTCTCTCTGTGTCTCTCTACCTCTCTCTGTGTGTCTCACTCCCTCTGTGTCTCTCTGTGTGTGTGTCTCACTCTCTCTGTGTCTCTACCTCTCTGTGTGTCTCAGTGTGTGTCTCACTCTCTCTGTGTGTGTCTCACTCTCTCTGTGTGTCTCTCACTCTCTCTGTGTCTCTCACTCTCTGTGTGTGTCTCAGTGTGTGTCTCGCTCTCTCTGTGTCTCTCAGTGTGTCTCTCACTCTCTCTGTGTCTCTCTGCCTCTCTCTGTGTGTCTCTCACTCTCTCTGTGTCTCTCTACCTCTCTCTGTGTGTCTCTCACTCTCTCTGTGTCTCTCTACCTCTCTCTGTGTGTCTCTCACTCTCTCTGTGTCTCTCTCTCACTCTCTCTGTGTCTCTCTCTCACTCTCTCTGTGTCTCTCTACCTCTCTCTGTGTGTCTCACTCCCTCTGTGTCTCTCTGTGTGTGTCTCACTCTCTCTGTGTCTCTCTGTGTGTCTCAGTGCGTGTCTCACTCTCTCTGTGTCTCTCAGTGTGTCTCTCACTCTCTCTGTGTCTCTCTACCTCTCTCTGTGTGTCTCTCACTCTCTCTGTGTGTCTCTCACTCTCTCTGTGTCTCTCTACCTCTCTCTGTGTGTCTCACTCCCTCTGTGTCTCTCTGTGTGTGTCTCACTCTCTCTGTGTCTCTACCTCTCTGTGTGTCTCAGTGTGTGTCTCACTCTCTCTGTGTGTGTCTCACTCTCTCTGTGTCTCTACCTCTCTCTGTGTGTCTCAGTGTGTGTCTCACTCTCTCTGTGTCTCTCTGTGTGTCTCAGTGCGTGTCTCACTCTCTCTGTGTCTCTCAGTGTGTCTCTCACTCTCTCTGTGTCTCTCTACCTCTCTCTGTGTGTCTCTCACTCTCTCTGTGTCTCTCTACCTCTCTCTGTGTGTCTCTCACTCTCTCTGTGTGTCTCTCACTCTCTCTGTGTCTCTCTACCTCTCTCTGTGCGTCTCACTCTCTCTGTGTCTCTCTACCTCTCTCTGTGTCTCTCACTCTCTCTGTGTCTCTCTACCTCTCTCTGTGTGTCTCTCACTCTCTCTGTGTCTCTCTACCTCTCTCTGTGTGTCTCTCACTCTCTCTGTGTCTCTCTACCTCTCTCTGTGTGTCTCTCACTCTCTCTGTGTCTCTCTACCTCTCTCTGTGTGTCTCTCACTCTCTCTGTGTCTCTCTACCTCTCTCTGTGTGTCTCTCACTCTCTCTGTGTCTCTCTACCTCTCTCTGTGTGTCTCAGTGTGTGTCTCACTCTCTCTGTGTCTCTCTGTGTGGGTCTCACTCTCTCTGTGTCTCTCTACCTCTCTCTGTGTGTCTCTCACTCTCTCTGTGTCTCTCTACCTCTCTCTGTGTGTCTCTCACTCTCTCTGTGTCTCTCTACCTCTCTCTGTGTGTCTCTCACTCTCTCTGTGTCTCTCTACCTCTCTCTGTGTCTCTCACTCTCTCTGTATGTCTCTCACTCTCTCTGTGTCTCTCTACCTCTCTCTGTGTGTCTCAGTGTGTGTCTCACTCTCTCTGTGTCTCTCTGTGTGGGTCTCACTCTCTCTGCGTCTTTCTGCATGGGTCTCACTCTCTCTGTGTCTCTCTGTGTGTCTCAGTGCGTGTCTCACTCTCTCTCTGTGTCTCTCTGTGTGGGTCTCACTCTCTCTGTGTCTCTCTACCTCTCTCTGTGTGTCTCTCACTCTCTCTGTGTCTCTCTACCTCTCTGCGTGTCTCAGACTCTCTCTGTGTCTCTCTCTCACTCTCTCTGTGTCTCTCTACCTCTCTCTGTGTGTCTCTCACTCTCTCTGTGTCTCTCTACCTCTCTCTGCGTGTCTCAGACTCTCTCTGTGTCTCTCTCTCACTCTCTCTGTGTCTCTCTACCTCTCTCTGTGTGTCTCACTCTCTCTGTGTCTCTCTACCTCTCTCTGTGTGTCTCTCACTCTCTGTGTCTCTCTACCTCTCTCTGTGTGTCTCTCACTCTCTCTGTGTCTCTCTACCTCTCTGTGTGTCTCTCACTCTCTCTGTGTCTCTCTACCTCTCTCTGTGTGTCTCACTCCCTCTGTGTCTCTGTGTGTGTGTCTCACTCTCTCTGTGTCTCTACCTCTCTCTGTGTGTCTCAGTGTGTGTCTCACTCTCTCTGTCTCTCTACCTCTCTCTGTGTCTCTCACTCTCTCTGTGTCTCTCTACCTCTCTCTGTGTGTCTCTCACTCTCTCTGTGTCTCTCTACCTCTCTCTGTGTCTCTCACTCTCTCTGTATGTCTCTCACTCTCTCTGTGTCTCTCTACCTCTCTCTGTGTGTCTCAGTGTGTGTCTCACTCTCTCTGTGTCTCTCTGTGTGTCTCAGTGCATGTCTCACTCTCTCTCTGTGTCTCTCTGTGTGGGTCTCACTCTCTCTGTGTCTCTCTACCTCTCTCTGTGTGTCTCTCACTCTCTCTGTGTCTCCCTACCTCTCTCTGTGTGTCTCTCACTCTCTCTGTGTCTCTCTACCTCTCTCTGTGTGTCTCTCACTCTCTCTGTGTCTCTCTACCTCTCTCTGTGTGTCTCTCACTCTCTCTGTGTCTCTCTACCTCTCTCTGTGTGTCTCTCACTCTCTCTGTGTCTCTCTACCTCTCTGTGTGTCTCTCACTCTCTCTGTGTCTCTCTACCTCTCTCTGTGTGTCTCACTCCCTCTGTGTCTCTCTGTGTGTGTGTCTCACTCTCTCTGTGTCTCTACCTCTCTCTGTGTGTCTCAGTGTGTGTCTCACTCTCTGTGTGTGTGTCTCACTCTCTCTGTCTCTCTACCTCTCTGTGTGTCTCTCACTCTCTCTGTGTGTCTCTCACTCTCTATGTGTCTCTCTACCTCTCTCTGTGTGTCTCTCACTCTCTCTGTGTCTCTCTACCTCTCTCTGTGTGTCTCTCACTCTCTCTGTGTCTCTCTACCTCTCTCTGTGTGTCTCTCACTCTCTCTGTTTCTCTCTACCTCTCTCTGTGTGTCTCTCACTCTCTCTGTGTGTCTCTCACTCTCTCTGTGTGTCTCTCACTCTCTCTGTGTCTCTCTACCTCTCTCTGTGTGTCTCACTCCCTCTGTGTCTCTCTGTGTGTGTGTCTCACTCTCTCTGTGTCTCTACCTCTCTGTGTGTCTCAGTGTGTGTCTCACTCTCTCTGTGTGTGTCTCACTCTCTCTGTCTCTCTACCTCTCTGTGTGTGTCTCTCACTCTCTCTGTGTGTCTCTCACTCTCTCTGTGTCTCTCTACCTCTCTCTGTGTGTGTCTCACTCCCTCTGTGTCTCTCTGTGTGTGTCTCACTCTCTCTGTGTCTCTCTACCTCTCTCTGTGTGTCTCTCACTCTCTCTGTGTCTCTCTACCTCTCTCTGTGTGTCTCTCACTCTCTCTGTGTCTCTCTACCTCTCTGTGTGTCTCTCACTCTCTCTGTGTCTCTCTACCTCTCTCTGTGTGTCTCACTCCCTCTGTGTCTCTCTGTGTGTGTGTCTCACTCTCTCTGTGTCTCTACCTCTCTCTGTGTGTCTCAGTGTGTGTCTCACTCTCTGTGTGTGTGTCTCACTCTCTCTGTCTCTCTACCTCTCTGTGTGTCTCTCACTCTCTCTGTGTCTCTCTACCACTCTCTGTGTGTCTCTCACTCTCTCTGTGTGTCTCTCACTCTCTCTGTGTCTCTCTACCTCTCTCTGTGTGTCTCAGTGTGTGTCTCGCTCTCTCTGTGTCTCTCTGTGTGGGTCTCACTCTCTCTGTGTCTCTCTACCTCTCTCTGTGTGTCTCTCACTCTCTCTGTCTCTCTACCTATCTCTGTGTGTCTCTCACTCTCTCTGTGTCTCTCTACCTCTCTCTGTGTGTCTCTCACTCTCTCTGTGTCTCTCTACCTCTCTCTGTGTGTCTCTCACTCTCTCTGTGTCTCTCTACCTCTCTCTGTGTGTCTCTCACTCTCTCTGTGTGTCTCTCACTCTCTCTGTGTCTCTCACTCTCTCTGTGTCTCTCTACCTCTCTCTGTGTGTCTCTCACTCTCTCTGTGTGTCTCTCACTCTCTCTGTGTCTCTCTACCTCTCTCTGTGTGTCTCACTCCCTCTGTGTCTCTGTGTGTGTGTCTCACTCTCTCTGTGTCTCTACCTCTCTCTGTGTGTCTCAGTGTGTGTCTCACTCTCCCTGTGTGTGTCTCACTCTCTCTGTGTGTGTCTCACTCTCTCTGTGTCTCTCTACCTCTCTCTGTGTGTCTCTCACTCTCTCTGTGTCTCTCTACCTCTCTCTGTGTGTCTCACTCTGTGTGTCTCTACCTCTCTCTGTGTGTGTCTCACTCTCTCTGTGTCTCTACACTCAGACACTCACACACACACTCATAGAGACACACACACACACAGACAGAGACACAGAGAGACGGGTTAGAGATAATTAGAGAGTCACAGAGACACACACACAGAGAGACAGAGACACAGAGAGACAGGTTAGAGATAATTAGAGAGACACACACACACAGACACAGAGAGAGACAGGTTAGAGATAATTAGAGAGACACAGACACACCCACAGAGACAGAGAGAGACAGGTTAGAGATAATTAGAGAGTCACAGAGAGACACGCACAGACAGAGAGACAGGTTAGAGATAATTAGAGAGTCACAGAGACACACACGCAGACACAGAGAGAGACAGAGACACAGGTTAGAGATAATTAGAGAGTCACAGAGGCAGACACGCAGACATAGAGAGACAGATTAGAGATAACTAGAGAGTCACAGAGACGCACACACAGACACACACAGAGAGACAGATTAGAGATAATTAGAGAGTCACAGAGACACACAGAGAGAGACAGAGAGACAGGTTAGAGATAATTAGAGAGTCACAGAGATGCACACACAGACACACACACAGAGACAGATTAGAGATAATTAGAGAGTCACAGAGAAACACACACACAGAGAGAGACAGAGACACAGACAGGTTAGAGATAATTAGAGAGTCACAGAGACACACACGCAGAGACACAGAGAGACAGATTAGAGATAATTAGAGAGTCCCAGAGACGCACACACACAGAGAGAGACAGATTAGAGATAATTAGAGAGTCACAGAGACGCACTCACAGACACACACACAGAGACACAGAGAGACAGATTAGAGATAATTAGAGAGTCAGAGAGACACAGAGAGACAGGTGAGAGATAATTAGAGAGTCACAGAGACACACACACAGACACAGAGAGAGATAGAGACACACGTTAGAGATAATTAGAGAGTCACAGAGACGCACACACAGACACACACACACAGAGACAGATTAGAGATAATTGGAGAGTCACAGAGACACACACACACCCACACAGACAGGTTAGAGATAATTAGAGAGTCACAGAGACACACACACAGAGAGACAGGTTAGAGATAATTAGAGAGTCACAGAGACACACACACACAGAGAGAGACAGAGAGACAGGTTAGAGATAATTAGAGAGTCACAGAGACACACACACAGACACAGAGAGAGACAGAGACACAGAGAGACAGGTTAGAGATAATTAGTCACAGAGACAGAGAGACAGGTAGAGATAATTAGAGAGTCACAGAGACGCACACACAGACACACACACAGAGAGACAGATTAGGGATAATTAGAGAGTCACAGATACACACACACAGACACAGAGAGAGACAGAGACACAGGTTAGAGATAATTAGAGAGTCACAGAGACACACACACAGAGACACAGAGAGACAGGTTAGAGATAATTTAGAGAGTCCCAGAGACACACACACAGAGACACAGAGAGACAGGTTAGAGGTAATTAGAGAGTCACAGAGACACACACACACACACACACACACACAGAGACAGATTAGAGATAATTAGAGAGCCACAGAGAAACACACACAGAGAGACAGATTAGAGATAATTAGAGAGTCACAGAGATGCACACACAGACACACACACAGAGAGACAGATTAGAGATAATCTGTCTCTCTCACTCCCTCCCTGCCTCTCTCCCTCTCTCTCTCCCTGCCTGCCTCTCTCCCTCTCTCTCCCTGCCTCTCTCTCTCTCCCTCCCTCCCTGCCTCTCTCCCTCTCCCTGCCTCTCTCTCTCCCTCACTCCCTGCCTCTCTCCCTCTCTCCCTCCCTGCCTCTCTCTCTCCCTCCCTCCCTCCCTCCCTGCCTGCCTGCCTCTCCCTCCCTCCCTCCCTCCCTCCCTCCTTCCCTGCCTCTCTCCCTCTCTCTCCCTCCCTGCCTCTCTCTCTCCCTCCCTCCCTCCTTCCCTGCCTCTCCCTCCCTCACTCCCTGCCTCTCTCCCTCCCTCCCTGCCTCTCTCTCTCCCTCCCTCCCTCCCTGCCTGCCTCTCTCCCTCCCTCTCTGCCTGCCTCTCCCTCCCTCACTCCCTGCCTCTCTCTCTCCCTCCCTCCCTCCCTGCCTGCCTCTCTCCCTCCCTCTCTGCCTGCCTCTCTCTCCCTCCCTCCCTGCCTGCCTGCCTCTCCCTCCCTCACTCCCTGCCTGCCTCTCTCCCTGCCTCTCTCCCTCTCTCTCCCTCCCTGCCTCTCTCTCTCCCTCCCTCACTCCCTGCCTCTCTCTCTCCCTCCCTCCCTCCTTCCCTGCCTCTCCCTCCCTCCCTCCCTCCCTGCCTCTCTCTCTCCCTCCCTCACTCCCTGCCTCTCCCTCTCCCTCCCTGCCTCTCTCTCTCCCTCCCTCCCTCCCTCCTTCCCTGCCTCTCTCTCCCTCCCTGCCTCTCTCTCTCCCTGCCTCACTCCCTGCCTCTCTCCCTCTCTCTCTCCCTGCCTGCCTCTCTCCCTGCCTCCCTCTCTCTCTCCCTGCCTGCCTCTCTCCCTGCCTCTCTCTCTCTCTCCCTCCCTCTCTCCCTCTCTCTCTCCCTGCCTCTCTCTCTCCCTCCCTGCCTGCCTGCCTCTCCCTCCCTCACTCCCTGCCTGCCTCTCTCCCTCCCTCCCTGCCTCTCTCCCTCTCTCTCCCTCCCTGCCTCTCTCTCTCCCTCCCTCACTCCCTGCCTCTCTCCCTCTCTCTCCCTCCCTGCCTCTCTCTCTCCCTCCCTCACTCCCTGCCTCTCTCTCTCTCTCTCCCTCCCTCCCTCCCTGCCTCTCTCTCTCCCTCCCTCCCTCCCTGCCTCTCTCTCTCCCTCCCTCACTCCCTGCCTCTCTCTCTCTCTCTCCCTCCCTCCCTCCCTGCCTCTCTCTCTCTCTCCCTGCCTCTCCCTCCCTCACTCCCTGCCTCTCTCTCTCCCTCCCTCCCTCCCTGCCTCTCTCCCTCCCTCCCCGCCTCTCTCCCTCTCTCTCCCTCCCTGCCTCTCTCCCTCCCTCCCTGCCTCTCTCACTCTCCCTCCCTCCCTGCCTCTCTCTCCCTCCCTCACTCCCTGCCTGCCTCTCTCCCTCTCTCTCTCCCTGCCTCTCTCTCTCCCTCCCTCCCTGCCTGCCTCTCCCTCCCTCACTCCTTGCCTCTCTCTCTCTCTCCCTCCCTCACTCCCTGCCTGCCTCACTCCCTGCCTCACTCCCTGCCTCTCTCCCTCCCTCTCTCCCTGCCTCTCTCTCTCCCTCCCTCACTCCCTGCCTCTCTCTCTCCCTCCCTCCCTCCCTCCCCGCCTCTCTCCCTCTCTCTCTCCCTCCCTGCCTCTCTCTCTCCCTCTCTCTCCCTCCCTGCCTCTCTCTCTCCCTCCCTCACTCCCTGCCTCTCTCCCTCCCTCACTCCCTGCCTCTCCCTCCCTCACTCCCTGCCTCTCTCTCTCACTCCCTGCCTCTCTCTCTCCCTCCCTCCCTCCCTCCTTCCCTGCCTCTCTCTCTCCCTCCCTCCCTCACTCCCTGCCTCTCTCTCTCCCTCCCTCCCTCCTTCCCTGCCTCTCTCCCTCCCTCCCCGCCTCTCTCCCTCCCTCCCCGCCTCTCTCCCTCTCTCTCCCTCCCTGCCTCTCTCTCTCCCTCCCTCCTTCCCTGCCTCTCTCCCTCCCTCCCTCCCTGCCTCTCTCTCTCCCTCCCTCCTTCCCTGCCTCTCCCTCCCTCACTCCCTCCCTGCCTCACTCCCTGCCTGCCTCTCTCCCTCCCTCCCTCTCTCCCTCTCTCTCCCTCCCTGCCTCTCTCTCTCCCTCCCTCACTCCCTGCCTCTCTCTCTCCCTCCCTCACTCCCTGCCTCTCTCTCTCCCTCCCTCCCTCCCTCCCTGCCTCTCTCTCTCCCTCCCTCCCTGCCTCTCTCTCTCCCTCCCTCCCTCCCTCCCTCCCTGCCTCTCTCTCTCCCTCCCTCACTCCCTGCCCCTCTCTCTCCCTCCCTCCCTCCCTGCCTCTCTCTCTCCCTCCCTCCTTCCCTGCCTCTCCCTCCCTCACTCCCTGCCTCTCTCTCTCCCTCCCTCCTTCCCTGCCTCTCTCTCTCCCTCCCTCCCTCCCTCCCTGCCTCTCTCTCTCCCTCCCTCCCTGCCTCTCTCTCTCCCTCCCTCCCTCCCTCCCTCCCTGCCTCTCTCTCTCTCCCTCCCTCCCTGCCTCTCTCTCTCCCTCCCTCACTCCCTGCCCCTCTCTCTCCCTCCCTCCCTGCCTCTCTCTCTCCCTCCCTCCCTGCCTCTCTCCCTCCCTCACTCCCTGCCTCTCTCTCTCCCTCCCTCCTTCCCA
>JAYJKW010000363.1:0-42530 GCA_035084275.1 Hydrolagus colliei
TTGACTGTGTGTGTGTGTGACTGTGTGAGTGTGTGACTGTGTGATGTGTGTGTGACTGTGTGTGTGTGTGACTGTGTGAGTGTGTGACTGTGTGATGTGTGTGTGACTGTGTGAGTGTGTGTGACTGTGTGTGTGACTGTGTGTGAGTGTGTATGACTGTGTGACTGTGTGTGTGTGACTGTGTGTGAGAGTGTGAGAGCTCACCTGGTATTCTCCTGTGTGAGTGTGGCGGTGTGTGACTGTGTGAGTGACTGTGTGTGAGTGTGTTATGACTGTGTGACTGTGTGTGTGACTGTGTGTGAGAGTGTGAGAGCTCACCTGGTATTCTCCTGTGTGAGTGTGGCGGTGTAGCCAGCAGTGCGCCGCTGCCCACAGTGAGTCTGATGGTAACAGTCACAGTGCGGCGGCGGCTGCTGTGTTCCCGAGACGCTCTGATCCTCGGCCGCCGCGGCTCGAACCTCCATCCCCACCCACTGCCCGGTCCCCAGAGCCTCAGCCGCGGCTCCGCTCTGCGCCGCGCCTGGCCCCGCCCCCCCCTGGCCCCGCTCCCCCTGGCCCCGCCCCCCCCGACTCCATCCCGCTCCTCTCATTGGCCAGGCGGACCCCCCCGTGATGTCACTCCGCCCCTAGATCCCGCCCCAAGCCACAAGCCACGCCCCCTCTAGCCCCTCAACCCCCGCCCACGGACCCCACAACCCCGCTCCTCTCATTGGTCAGCCGGGACCACCCCCCCCCCCCCCCCCCACCCGTCCCCCTCTCCGCTCTCCCCCCCCACCCCTCCCGTGATGTCACTCAACCGTCCCAGATCCCGCCCCACGACCCGCCCCCACCCCACAGCCCCCAGACCCCGCCCCCAACCCACCCATAAGCCACGCCCCCTAGCCCCTCAACCCCGCCCACGACCCCCCCCCCCCCGCAACGCGCTCCTCTCATTGGTCAGCCGGACACCCTCCACCCCGTGATGTCACTCACACAACACCCCCCCCTCCCCCCCCCCCCACGCACCCATACAGATCCCGCCCATGCCCCGCCCCCAGCCCCATCAGCCCCGCCCCCAGCCCGGTATCCCCGCCCTCCCTCTAGCCCCCTCAGCCCCGCCCACGACCCCAATACCCGCCCCTCTCATTGTCACTCCCCCCCCCCTCCACTCCCCCAACCACAGACCCCGCCCCCTGCCACATCAGCTCCGCCCCCCCACCTCCAGATCTTTAAAGGGACACCCCACCACCCTGTGGTATATTCTTTGAAGCGCTTTGAGACGTCCAGAAGACGTGGAAAGCCCATTATATCGAGACGCAAGGATTGTTATCGCTGTTGTTATATTAATAACAATGTAATGATACGGAAACGACAATAATATGATCATGATATATAGAATGACACTATAGTAATGCAATAATATAATGATCTGATGATATGATACAGATATATTTAATAATTCAACAATAACAAGATAATAATATTATAATAATTTAGCAATAATATGACAACATAATAATTTAATTATAATATAATGTACAACATAATAATTTAATTATAATATAATGACAAATAATATTTATTAATTATAACATAGTAATATGAATAATAATCACCACTTCTAGCCGTCTCAAAAAGCTTCATGGGAATAGGCTGTAAAGTGAATTGACTGCGTATTTGTGGGCGAAACGTGGCAGCCAATCAAATATAATAAAAGAATATAATATAATAAAAGAAAGACATAATATAATATAATATAATAAAATAAAGACATCTCAAAGCGCTTCACAGAATTTACTGTAAAGTGTATTGACTGTACATATATGGGAGAACCACGGCAGGCAAATGTGCGTCGCAGTGTCCTACAAACAACCAGTTTTCCCGAGGGAATATTATCAGGCACGTGGAGTAAGGGAACTTGACCAAGGTTTCGACCTGCCGGGAATCGAACCAGGTTTCTCGCTTGCAAGGTGCGTGCTCTAACCATTGAGCCTCAGGGCGAATAATAATCCTTGTGAATGCAAAATACTGCAGATGCTGGAATTCCCAAACAAAAGCAGGCGTTGGGATCACTCAGCTGTAATAATCCTTGCGTTTGGGAATCGCACTTTACGGGGTTGTCGCGATGCCTCAAAGCGTTTCGCAGGAAATACCGTGTTCTTATCACTGTATATTCTCGTCGCGTTTGACTGTTTTCATCCACCAAATGTACTGCCAATTCACTTTGCAGTACTGTGCCACCGTTATTATTGTGTTGTTGTGAAATCCCTGAAGCCTCGTGGTTAGTTAGAGGCCATTATCTTTGCAATTCCAGGTGGACAGGGCGAAACCTTGGGCAAGTTCCTTACTCCACGAGCCTCTGTTTGTTTACCTATCAGTGTGGGGGCGGAGTGGGGGAAAACAGGGCAGATAGAAAATCAGTTCTTTCCACAGTATCCAGATTCACTAACTGGAAACTATGCTATAGCTCAACCTGGGTGGATTGTAAACGAAGAAGTCGATAAGATCGATTAAGAGCACTGAGTAATTTGAAGCCAATTCATTCA
Source organism: Hydrolagus colliei (assembly GCA_035084275.1). Lineage (NCBI taxonomy): Eukaryota > Metazoa > Chordata > Chondrichthyes > Chimaeriformes > Chimaeridae > Hydrolagus > Hydrolagus colliei. The sequence continues at coordinate 2,526 of JAYJKW010000363.1, forward strand.
ATTGCAAGTGAGAGCTTCATTGCTCGAGGGTTGCCTGTATATTTTGTGGGCAAAATGCACACAAGTTTTCAGTGTATACTGTACTTTGATCTCGTGTTTCATTGTTGGATTGAACCCGCACCTACTTGGCCAGAGTTGCACAGCACCGACTGAGCCAAATTGATTCCCAAGTCCAACTCTTGAAAGCTTCAGTAAACTTTGACCTTTAAATGTCCTGCTGTTTTGAATCTTTTGCTCTTTTGTCCCTAAAGTGGGGGTGGGGCCCACCTCCACATCCAAGGCACAGGTCCTGTTTGTCTGCCAGGGTTTCTGGTAACATCACGAGGAAAATCATTCGGGAGAACTAAATTAACGTGGCGATGAAGGGATGAAGTATTAATACCTCATTACGTTTATCTGTGTGTGTGTGTGTGTGTGTGTGTGTGTCTGTCTGTGTGTGTGTGCTTTTTATCTTAGGCAACATTAATCTGGAGTCTTAGAATCCACGACTGTTCACGGGACACTGCTAACTGTGCGCAATTGGCCGCTATTAATCTCGTCAACAAATACACAGTCAATTCACTCGACAGTATATTCCGTGAAGCGCTTTGAGAGGTCTAGAAGACGTGGAAAGGCGCCCTATCAAACGCAAGGATTATTATTATTACTGTATTATTATTATTATAGAGGCGATGGCTGTAACAAGGCAGATGTGGCAGCGTATTTGAGTCTTGTGGTGGCTGCGAGTACAGAAAGACTTTGAGCTGGGTTAGTGGGTGCTAATGAACAGTAGAGGTCCCCACAACTTAATTCATGCAATATTGACCCATGATCCAGAAAGGGGTGGGGCGGGGGGGGGGGGTTATTTTGGTGTGACTCTGTGTGTTTTGTGGCCCTGTATGTATGTAGACACATCATTCCAGGCGATGACAAGTGTGTAGGAGTTCCGCTGGCTTTAGACGCAACGTGCGATGTTTCCCACTGCCGTTGTAAAGTTGATGAAGAATTTTAAGAGGCGACGCCTCATCAGCTAGCGGGGTAAGAGCCTTGGTGTCTGGTTTAAATGCGAATAATGCTTACTAATCTAATCCTTGTCACGAGGATTGGAATACAGGAATATCCCAATTACGTCTTTCCCCACAGAAACACAAATTACCCACCCCCCCCACACACACATTGCAGCACTATCAGTCAAGATTCTCGGTGTGGCTTGTCACTCAATCTCCACATCAATAGGGTATTTATAGATGTATATGGGATCTTGCCGACGCAAGCAGTTGCTGGATTTGTCTACGGGAAACAATGAGTTCGCTCGACAGTAATTATCTTACGTGTGATGTGGCAACGTATAAAACTTGCGCGGAGATTGGATTGGGCCAGATGTCAGTCACACTGGCTAGAGTAGCTCCTGGCACTCTTCAATGCCGACAGTTTCGAAGCCTGTACTGTGTGTATCGCCTCGCCCATGACAGAACATCTGGGTGGTAATCGCATTATACGTTCCACCTGTTACCCGGCACTCTGGGAGACTTTATTACTTCTCTTAGAAATATCATTACGCGTCTCGACTGTCATCTCTTTCACTCGTCGGTGATCTTGTTACGATCTGTCGTAGATCGCGTTACAGATCTAGGATTATGGGGCTTCATAGCGGTAAAGCTCGTTGATCTTCTGGGCGCGATCTCATTACACGACGGGCATCGACTCGTCCACGCCTGTCCGCAACCCTTTTCCGCGCGACTGACTTATTTTAATGGCGCCTCACGGCAATCTCGGCCAACACCAAAACCTCAGGCTTTACACCGACCCACAACCGCTCTGCTCACCCAGCAGGAAGTAGGGACCCGGGTTTTCAGGCCGTTGGTGGATCACTGGCGGAAGAAATACACAAGGAATCCACTTTGCAGCAGCTTCTGCGAAGCGTTTTGAGAAATCGCAACCACCTGATAAGGCACTGTTATCAAATTCAATGGTTTTTTTAAATATAGTATCAGGGAAACATGATAATGATCCCCGCCGAGAAAAGACTTGTCCATCTCTTGCCACTTTTCCACCCGTTAATCAAACCGCAAAGGCATTGATTAATCTGGTGTTATTCATCGGGCTTCTTTGAAAGCTTTGCATTGCACAATCACTTTGACATTCGTGCCTTGCCCCCCCCCCACCCCCTCCCACCTATCTCTCCGACCTGCTGTCTCCCTGTCAACCTGTCCGTCCCCTCCGTTCGGCGGTCTCCAGCCTGCTCCCCGTCCCCCGCCCGAACCTCCCTACCAGCGGCGGCCGGGCTTTCAGCCTCTCTGCCCCCCCCCCCCCCTCCCCACTCACCGCCACGCTCTGGAACGCCATCCAGCAATCCCTCCCCCTCGCTTCCTCCCTTTCCTCCTTCAAGGCCGGTCTCGAGACCTTCCTCTTTGACCGTGTCTTCTGCTCCCCCTCCCAACTCTCTCCCCACCTCTCCTACTCTGTCCTTCCCCCTTCCCGGACCGACTCGGGACTACTCGGGTCCCGACCTAACACCTTGGGACATCCTCCCGACATAAAAAGGCATTTTATAAAGGCCTCGGTGGTTTTTTGGGGTCATTTTGGTGGTTGTAGCTCGAAGCCTCTGCAAAAGATATCCCATATTCCTCCATCCGCTAATCATGGCCTGATCCTATTGCTTCTAAATCCACCCTGTTCCATTGACTGCCTCGTGTGCTTTGCCTTCTGTACGTTGAGTACGCGCAAAACGAATGGGACACAACTCAATCTTGTCGGAAGACCGGTTGACCCGAGTCCATCTCGGTATCATCTCCCGTACATGCCCAGTACGTACTGACTAATGGATAGCTCATTCACATATGCCCTAGTAGTTTTTTGTTTTGAAGCGCATTTCGGAATCGATTGCTGTACTGACTCAGATGAGTTTCAGCGAAGGAGATGCACAGGCCAAGTCAGATTGAGTTACAGTGAGAGAGACACGATGTCCCAGACAGGATGGGTATCAATTTGAAGAGCAAATTGGCGCAGAGGATAGGTTTCTTGTGTGCGATTTGCACCACTGTTGTTACGGCTGCTTCCTTTCTGTGACAATAATAATATTAATGATCAACCTTGCGGTTGATCCACCGGCGAATCACACTTTTGCGACGGCTTAAAGAGCCTCACGGAATATATTGCAAAGAGGATTTCACTGCGTGTTTGGTGGGGAGAAACCTGGCAGCCAATTGCGCACAGCAGTGTCCCACAAACAGTCGTGGATTGAGTGACCAAATTTTGGGAGGGATGGGATTATTACCCCCAGCAAATCGATCCACCAATTGACTAACAACAACAACAACAACAACAACAAAATTACATGCGTACAGCGCCTTTCACATTGGGAGGTACTGCCCAAGGCACTGGACAGCCAATGTTTCGGACCTGAGCTGGGGTCGAAGGCACAGTCGAAGAGGAGGGTCTTCAAGTGGGATTTGGAGAAGGCTGGGGAGGGGGTGAGGCGGAAGGATCGCACGGTAGAATTCCAAACGTTGAGGGCAGAGCGGCTGAAGGCTCCCCTGCCAGGTTCCTTGTCACCGCTCGGTAAACAGAGGCACGTGGAGCAAAGGAAACGTGGCTACGGTTTCTCCCCACCCGGGAATGGAACCCAGGTCTTCTCACTTGCGAGGCGAGCGTGATCACTATTACGCTACAAACTCTTTAGATGCCGTCTCTCTCTCTCTCTCTCTCTCTCTTTCTCGTATTGGATACAAGGCTGGTAAAAGTCGAAACAGTTTTAAAAAATATATAAGTTACCCCTCATAGATTTGCCCGAACCTGCTCTGTGATAAACAGCAAAACCTCGTCTAACGCAGGAATTCCTACCCTAATGTAATTTTTAACAACAGGTTCTGGGGGCTCGCCCACATATAAACCCTCACCCTTATCTCCTTCGCTGGAAGCAGAAAGTTCCAGCGAAGGAACTAATTTGCTCCGAGATGTGGAAAATTCAACTCATCTGGCCTGACATGAGAGATGGAATTCTAATCATAGAACTTTGACCTGTGAGCACCAACCGCAGAGATTGATAGCCGTAGACTTCAGGGCAAGACTTGGCACTTGGAATGACTCCTAATGATAGTATACATCACCAGTCATTGATTTATTCTCCACGGAGGTAAGAGATTGCAAACAGTGTGCGTGCGTGCGTGCGTGCGTGCGTCCGAGGCACTTTAGGCACTTCCACAGTCTGCAAACGGTTCATTTTATATATCTGTCACAAAGCATTTGACCATTTGAAAATATATATGTATATATAGATATGCATGCGATGCCTTCGCAAGGTGTAATACATTGATGCTGCAAGTGATTTTTATCAGTTTCCAATAACTGGCTGGATTTCTGACTCCCTCACCTTTCCCATGACAACGTAATAAGAGAATACAGTAATAATAATCCTTGCATTTGATGTCGCGCTTTTCACGTCTTCGCGACGTCTCGAAGCGCTTCACAGAATACGCTGTAAAGTGAATTGTTTGTGGGCGAAACGCGGCAGCCGATTGCGCACAGCAGCGTCGCCCCCCCCACAAAAACAGTCGTGGATTGAAATGATCAATTTATTATTGTTTTTTTGAGGGATTAATATCAGGCGCGTGGAGTAAGGAAACTTGCCTCACCATCTTGAGCCATGCAACTCTCTCACAGAGTCCTGTAGCTCAGTGGGTTAGAGCGCTCGCCTTACAAGCGAGTGAAACCTGTGTTCGAATCCAGGTAGGTCAGTCCGAAACCTTCAGCAAATTTCCTTACTCCACCCACACACACGCCTAATAATAATAATCCCTTAAAAAGAATTGGTCATTTTTTAATCCACGAGTGTGTGTGTGTGGGGGGGGGGGGGGGGGGGGTGGAACGCTGCTGCGCGCAATTGGCTGCCGCGTTTCACCCATAAATATACAGTCAATTCACTTTACAGTACATTCTGTGGAAGCGCTTTGAGACGTCCAGAAGACGTGAAAAGCCGCGATATCAAATGCAAGGATTATTATTGTTATTATTATCAATATCATTTGTACCCACTCACTCTCACTTTGAGCACCTGGGCCTCAGAAACAGATCGAGTTGGGTTGAGTACGTTTGCAGCATAAAACAAGGTGTATATTGTTACCCTCGACTCCGCACTTCCAGGGCTGTGCCCTGCGACAGTAAACGGGTATAAACAGTCGTGACTGATTCTCTCGTCTTGAAAGGGTTAAAGGCCGCTGTAGCCCTACAGTGCTCAACCCTGAAACCAAATATATTTCATTAAGTAATTAGAGTCTTCTTACCCCCCCTCCCACCCCCATCTGCTGTGGCTGGATTTGTTCTGTATCTGTTTATTAGGTCTGAAGTAGTTGCCATTTAAAAAAAACCTATGAATAATTTATTTATCTTTGGTCTTTTATCTAAACCGCAGCCTTTAATAGTCCGGATGGACCCTATCTAAATATAGCCCGAGAGTCACATTGTGTAGACTCGACACAGAGAGTTCCCCTTGCCCCCCACTCCCCCCCGCCACCCCCCACCCCACACCACCAAAAAAATGTCGGGATTAAATTAAGACAGTTGAATCTTTAAGTAGTTTCTCTGCCCGGGGAGAGATAGGAAGAAAAGCTCTATTCTTAGCTGTAATTTTATTTTTCTAGTTTGTTGATAGTATCAGCGCTCGAAGCGGTGAGATTCTTAATTTTTTTTTGGCTAAAACTGTTTCAAATCCTTTTTCAAAGTTCCCCCGTACATTGACACAGCGAGTATAGACCTTCGCGGAGCCCGTAGCTCTGCGGATAAAAGACTCGCCTCATAAACGAGAGGACCCGGGTTTGATTCCCGGGCCGGGGTGAAACCCGAGGCAAGTTTCCTTAAACCTGCGTCTACCAAGCAGTAAGTGGAATCTTACCAGTTGTCCGGCAATTGGCAGATCACTTCTCTGAGGGGGTACGGGGGGGAAGTAATAATCCCTCCAATAAAATAATATTAATTTGACCACTCGATCCATGTACCTTTGTGGCAGGGACACCTCTGTGCTTAATTGGCTGCCTCGAGTCGCCCGCAAAATGAATTTTACAATGAATTTTACAAGTCTAATTATTATTATTATTATTATTCTGTGAGCACGCTCCAGCCCCACGAGTTAGCACATTCGGGAGAGGGGCTTGGGAGAAATTGTCGGGATAGAGAGAGAGAGGAAAGGCTTCAAAGAGGAATGCCATTCGCTCATGAAGCATTCAACAGTCTTGCGGTTTATTTTAACTAGAGAGGAGTGTCTGCCTGTTTGCTCTTTACTGCGAATGTAACACAATCCCAGTGGGGGAATCCTTCTGGTTGCATACGCACAGATGCATTATGTATTATTGCCGCTGAGATATTCTCCGTCTGGGTGTCTCTGGTGGGGGTAGGGGGACACGAAAGGGATTTCCCACGTGTTTCCACCGGAGTGCGGGAGGAGGGAGATGGGAGAGCAGGTGATGTGTGTTGCCAAACCTCAGCCAGAGAACAACAGCGAGAGGCTTTGTCTTTGGGGGATGTAGCTCGGGGGTTAGAGCACTCGCCTGACCTGTGTTCGATCCAGGCAGGTCAGGGCAATAACCGTGGGCATGTTTCCTTCCCCCACACGCCTAACAATAATAATAATAATAATCCCTCCCCCAAAAAAAACAACAACAATAATAAATGGGTCATTTCAATCCACGACTGTTTCACCCACAAATACACAGTCAATTCACTTTACGGTATATCCCGTGAAGCGCGGTGGGGCGTCCGGAAGGCGTGAAAAGCCGCTATCTCAAATGCAAGGATCGTTTATCATTATTATATTATTACTATCGTTATTTTTAACATGGCTGGGGGGTTGGTGGCAGCAAGGCGGATGGATTGAGAGAGAATGTACCAAGAGTTTTAGGACGTAGTGGCTAAAACCTCGCCCGCCAATATTGCAAATGGAACGGGGAGAAGGATAAACCACGACGGGTGTGTGTGTGTAGGGGGCTGTGTGTGTGTGTGTGTGTGTGGGGGGGGGGGGGAGGTTGTGTGTGTGTGGGGGGTGTGTGTGTGCGTACGGAGGAGTTAGAACATCAGCTCACAGATGTAGGGTGGGGGATAAGGCCATGGATCTGAGGGATCAGCACTTTGAGAGGTCTCAGTGCCTGCCCTGATAAGGCTCTGTGTCTATTGTGAGAGGATGATCGCAGTGTTAGTCTTCCTCGTGCTTGACAGAGATGTTTAATGCGTGTTTCAGCGCAAACCGTTCCCTGCATGTTGCGCTTGATCGATCCGTCCCGTGTTTTCTCCCACCTCCTCCCCCAGCTTACTGTAATTATTACAGCCGCTCTAACAAAACCGAAGAGCCAAGCAAATTTCAGCAGCGTGCGAGCGAGCGAGTGAGTCAGTGTGAAATCGCAGTTCACCCAGCAGTGAATCCGTTCAGGAAATCCTGGAGTGAATCCCTGGCTGTCACGGATGCTATATTTGGTTGCCGAAGGAGCTGGTTGCAGTGTAGTGAAGAAGCGCTGGACTCGATCAGCCTCTCCGAACATCGCCCTCGTCGGGATTAGTCACCCCTTTGTAAATGGAGCCACCGCACAGTTTAGAGTAAAACCATAATAATCCTTGCGTTTGACATGGAGCCTTATCGTGTCATTCAGCTGACTCAAATACTTTAGGGAATAATGGTAATATTCCTCGCCTTTGTTGCAATGGATTGTAAAGTCCATCGACTGTATATTTCGTGGGCGGAACGCGGCAGCCAATTGCGCACAGCAACGTCCCCCCACATAGAGTGGCCAAACTTCTTCTGTATATTTTTGGTGGAATTATTACCGTTATTAGCGAATTATTATTAAGCGAACCGTCAATCGACTGAGTTCCTTAGTTTTTACCCTGGGTAACCAGAGGCGTGCGGAGGCAAGGAAACTTGCCTAAAGCTTTGCCGTGCTCGGGATTCGAACCCGCGAGTTCTCTCGCTTGCGAGCTGAGTGCTCTGACACCACCACCACCACCACCACCAACAACAACAACAACAACAACAAAATTGCACTTATATAGAGCGCCTTTCACGTCAGGAGCTTGGGAGCTATGGGGCTCCAAGAATCTTCAGAGGTCAAGTCTCTCCACCAAGACACGGGGTTATCTTTAAACGTTACTCCTCATGAATTTGCCCAAACTTGCTTCAACTGTTCAAGTTGTTATTGTTGTTCTCCAACTGACCTCCGCACCCCCCACCCCCCCCACCCCCCACATCTCCCACTCCCAACCCCCCCCCCTCCCCAAAGCTATAGGCCCTACCCCGGGCAGGAGAAAAGTTTTCGCCAGCATACTCTCGTGAATGCCATCTGTGAAACAGGCTCATTCGTCAGATGGATGGGCCCTATAATTCAATTCAAATTAGCAGCAAGTATCCATTTATATTAACGCCATTAAGAGTGGCAAAAGGGGATGACATTCGCGGCTGGGATCATCTGTCAGAATTGGTGGCTGTAGGGTTTCATCCATCTTCCGCGATCCCAAATGGAATTAAAGGTATTTTCTTACAATGGGCAGGCAGGCTGACAAAGAGGTTATGTTTCAACTCCGAAGAGTCTGCAATCCTACCGGTAGTTTTTCCCCTCCCAATGGATTATGTCAATGGATTATGTACAGTACTATTATCTCATATTAACTTTCCACCGGGTGCAAACTACACTGTGTTACCAATGTCTTACAACCGCACACCCACCCACACACACACACCCACCCACCCACACACACCCACCCACCCACACACACACACCCACACCCACCCACCCACACACACCCCACCCACCCACACCACCCCACCACACACACCCACCCCCCACACACACCCACCCCCACAGACACACCCACCCCCACACACACACCCACCCCCACACACACACACACCCCCCACACACACACACACACCCACCCCCACACACACACCCACCCCCACACACACACCCACCCCCACACACACACACACACCCACACACACACCCACCCCCACACACACACACACCCCCACACACACACACACACCCACCCCCACACACACACACACCCACACACACACACCCACCCCCACACACACACCCACCCCCACACACACACCCACCGCCACACACACAACACACCCACCCCCACACACACCCACCCCCACACACCCACCCACCCACACACACCCACCCACCCACACACCCACCCCCACACACACACTCACCCCCACACACACACCCACCCCCACACACACACACACACACCCACCCCCACACACACACACACCCCCACACACACACACACCCACCCACCCCCCCACCCACCCCCACACACACACCCCCACACACACACAGACACCCCCACACACACCCCCACACACCACTTGCGCTCGAGGGTGAGAGTGTATGAACGTGGGGATCTCTCATACAAAGGGTGACGGATCGATGTCAGACAACAGGGATCACCGGGATCTGAAATGGACTGACCATTTTCAAATGCGTACAGCTCCCCACGGCTGTTTTTTGTGTGTGGGTGGGGGGGACGCTGCTGTGCACAATCGGCTGCCGCGTTTCGCCCGCAAATATACAGTCGATTCACTTTACAGTACATCCTGTGAAGCGCCTTGAGACACAGTCTAGAAGACGTGAAAAGCTCTGTATCAAATGCAAGGATTATTATTATTATTATTATATCAAAAGTAGCGATCATTATAATCATTGTAATTATTCTTATTATTTTGATTACCACCATCCCTCTCAACCCCTCTCTTTTACTGGTCCGAGTTACGGCAACTGTGTCTTCAGCTGGCCTCAAACCACTCGGAAATCCCCAACAATCAGCCTCGCAAACGGTTTCCCAGTTACGTTCGCAAATTTTCGTCTGATAACGCCACGGCTCGTTTGCATTCTCGATTCGTTCTCGGCAAAGGCTGGGAAGAGGAACTTTAAACATCGGGCGTATTTCACCGCTGGGATTATATCCAGTCCAGAGTTTGTTTGCCTCCCCTCCCCTCCCCTCCCCTGCTGATGACTCATCCTTTTACGGAAGATAAGTAAATAATTGAAATGGATTTATTTCTAGTTTTCTTGCTGTTCCTGCACAATGTCCTCTGGGTGTTGCTGCGAAGGTTCAAGATGTTAAAACAAAACAAAGCTGATGCCTTGCGAGCCAGCAACACATTCACGTAATCAAAAAACAGGGGGAGCTACTGCAAACCCTAACCCCAACAATAATCCGTGCATTTGATAGACAGAGCCTTATCGTGTCGTTGGAGGGGGTGGGGGGGGGGGGGCGTCTGGAAGCGCTTCCACAGGACACACTGTACAGCGGAGTGACCGTATTTATTTCGTGGGCGAAGTGCGGCATCCCAACTGCGCACGGCCGCGGTCCCGCAGGCCAGCCGGGAAAGTACGTGGCTCCCACCCGACGCGAACCAACTTTCAGCACGCAGCAGCCCGCGTGAAAAGAACACCTTGAAGTGCTTCGTGAAATGGGATGAATGCGAAACGGACTGAGTTCTGATGCGGGGAAACCTCAGCGGTTATTTGGCTCCCAACTAACTTTTGACACATCGGAAAAGTGCTGTCGGTAATTAACGCGGATGAATCCGAACGAGGGAGAGTTTGAGGCCGAGGCATGAACTCGCAGGAGCAGGACTAGGCCATTCGGTCCCTCAAGCCTGTTCCGCCGCTCGACTACCCAAGATCATGGCTGATCTGTCCCTCGACCTCCAATTACTGTAACTGCCCCTTGCCCCATATCCCTCGATTCCTCTTTTGTTAACAAATCCAGTGTCTGCGCGTGTGTGTCTATGTGGGGGGGAGGGGGGGGGGGGGGTGGGGGGGGCCTAACGCCCACCTGAAATGTTAGCCAAACGACGGAGTTTGGCTTTGCTGAATTGGTGGGGGGAAAATCGTAGAATTTTTTAAAAAACAGAGAAGATTCTGGGAAACAAAGAAAGAAGTGAATAAATATATATATATATATTTATATAAAACTAAATAAAGCCACATGGTTCACCTCAGTATGAGAAGTAAACACCATCTGTGTGTAGTGATGCCTCCGTGTGCAGCTTTGATGCCTAAACGCATAAATCCACAAATTAAAACCCAGCGGGGGCTTTCTCTGATGAGCTGAATAATTGGACACTTGACTGAAGGACTTGAGTTAATGCAAATGAAAGACACACATAAACACCGCCGAAAGGCACAATGGGTCAACTGATCTGGAAGAGCTGTGTTTTTTCAAAAAAAAAGCAGCTTTGTTTCATCCTGAATCAGACAAGTTGCTTTGTTTGCGCTTTTTGAGACGTCTCGAAGGTGTGATAAGGCGCTACATCCCACCTTTCCCCTCCCTCTCCCCTCCCTTACCCTCTTTTCCCCCCTTCTCTCCTGGCCCCATTTTCGCGGCTGTCTGCTGGACGCTGCCACGCGCTATTTGGCTGCCGCGTCTCGCCCACAAATATACAGTCAAATGTGTAAACTCCCATTTCCCTTGCCGGCTTTATCGAGAGTGTTTCCTCAAAAGTGACCCGAAGCCATTTGCTACTGAACCATTTTCTGTGGGAGTTGCTCTATCAAGATCATCTGAAAGACAAGCAACTCCACTGCTCAAATTGCTCGCTCTTTCACTCTCTATTCCGTCCTTTGGACTTTATCTCCCGTTGGTAAATGTCAGGACTCGTTTCAACTTCCTTATCTATTGGGGGGGGGGGGGGGGGGGGGAAATTGGATTTCGAGCTCTCGCCTCGCGAGTGAAAGGACCTGGGTTCGATTCCTGGGCCAGGGCGATACCTTAGGCATTTAAACCCTGCTAACTATTCAATCAAACCTAACCATTTAAACCATCGAGAGGTTTTATCCCTTTAACGTGAGGTTCATATACATGGTCATAGTTCATGTCTATTTGTCGTCACATTTGGTCTCATCTTTGTGGAGAAGGTCATAGCCCAGGGCAACCGAGTCTACCCTGATCCCAGTGATAATGGGACGACGACGACGACAACACCTTGCATTTATATATCGCCCTCCACACGGGGTACAACAACAACAACAACAACAACAACAACAACAACGGCAACAAAATTACATTTGTAGAAGAGGGACTTTCGTGTCGGGAGGACGTCCCAAGGCGCTGAACAGTCAGGGGTCGGGATCCGAGCAAGGGAGAGAGTTGGGAGGGTAAGGGTGAGAGTTGGGAGGGGAGGGAGAGAGTTGGGAGGGTAAGGGTGAGAGTTGGGAGGGGAGGGAGAGAGTTGGGAGGGGAGGGGGAGAGTTGGGAGGGGAGGGAGAGAGTTGGGAGGGGGGGGAGAGAGTTGGGAGGGGAGGGGGAGAGTTGGGAGGGGAGGGAGAGAGTTGGGAGGGGGGGGAGAGAGTTGGGAGGGGAGGGGGAGAGTTGGGAGGGGAGGGAGAGAGTTGGGAGGGGAGGGGGAGAGTTGGGAGGGGAGGGAGAGAGTTGGGAGGGGGGGGAGAGAGTTGGGAGGGCAGCAGAAGGCACGGTCGAAGAGGAGACCGGCCTTGAAGGAGGCGAGGGAGGCTCCAGAGAGCTTGACAAAAGCAATGAAGCTACAGTTCCTCTTTAACCTCAGCCACATTCAGCTCTGAGCAGTCTTTATGCAGGGATCGCTCTTGAAATCCCTCCTCTAAACGAGCAAGGAACATCAAACCCCAACACGCCTGTGTTATATCTGCAAACCAGCCCACTATTTTCTGTTTAAAGTGCTCCGCCATCAATCTAGTAATGTACCAGACATGAAAAGACGCTTATTCTAACAACATTCTAGCAACATCTTTGAAATGCTAAAAAAAAAAAATCTGAATTAGGCGGCGGAGAAGATGGACCAGATCACTCAGACAATCTCTGAACAAAAGCGCTAACCTTTTGAAGTGCAGATAATCAAGTTCTCTCGTTCGACGCAGGCAAAGGCGGCAGGAAGGTATCAATCTGAGGCCCCATTATTTTATTCCGGGTTTCGGCATTGACATTTGTTGAAGGGCAAAGGCACTTTTCTCATTGACAGTGCGACCTCAGGCTCCGATATTCCATTGAATAACTCTCGAGTCTCAGCCGGGGAACGATACCAGTTTCTACCGATTCAATCCTTGCGTTTTGATTAATAGCGCCTTTTCACGTCTTCTAGACGTCTCAAAAGCGCTTCACGGGATAGGCTGTAAAGCGAATCGACTGTGTATTTGTGGGCGAAACGCGGCAGCCAATGGCGCACAGCAGCGTCCCCCACAAGCAGTCGCGGATTGAGTGACTGGTTTTATTTATTGGGGTTTTTTTTTGTCCCCGAGTGATTATTATTAGGGTGTGCGGAGTAAAGGAAACTTGCCCGAGGTTTGAAATGACCTGCCTGGGATCGAACCCAGGGCTCTCTCTTGCAAGGCGAATACTCTAACCACCGAGTTACAGGACTCCACGCTTATCAACCGTGAGTCCGTTTCACAAAATCCCCAATTTGTTGGGTGGCCCTTGATCCTCTTGACCTCCCCCCCACCCCCCCACCCCACTCCCCACCCCCCACCCCCACCCGACTTGATCCCCCGATATCAAGCGCTAAATTCTCACGTCCCTCAATCACAATGTTCGCGAAGGTGTCTTTGTTACGCGGCTCTCTGTTGGTTGTTGTCAAGAACGACAGGCGTTCGTTCGTTCGTTCGAGCAGGGCCGCTGTATAGGGCAGCATCCCAGGGGGCGCTTAGCGTTAATCCCTGACAATATGAGGAACGCAGCTGCGTGTTTCGGGAAACTCTGTTGATCAACGAGGCTTTGGAGGCACGGCCGACTCCCCGGAGGAACCCGACACAAACCAAATGACACCGAAGGTCTCATCCGCGTCATCTCATTAACAGCCCGCGCGCGGGAAAGAAAACCGATTGATAGATAGAGAGAGAGAGAGAGAGAGAGAGAGAGAGAGAGAGAGAGAGAGAGATCCCGTGGAGTAGTGTTTGGCATCGGCTAAGTTGGGGTGTGGGTTGAGATTATTTGTAGATGATGTGGGTAAGTAAGGAAACATTGCATTTAAAAAAAAAAAAGAAACTCCCCCCCCACGGGGAGGGAAGGTGATTTTCAGGAGAAACCGGCTTCGTATTTAATTGATGATAATGATAATAATAGTATCAATCCTTGGGTTTGAAGCGGCGCTTTTCACATCTTCACATCAGCGTCTCAAAAGCGCCGAAGAGAATTTACTGTAAAGTGAATCGACTGTCTATTTGTGGGCGAAACTCGGCAGCCAATTGCGCACAGCGGCGTCCCCCACAAACAGCCATGGATTGAAAATGACCAATTTTTACTACAATACAGTATTGTGTTTTTTTTGGAGGGATTATTATTAGGCCTGTGTGTGTGTGTGTGCGCATGTGTGGAGTAAGGAAACTTGGCCAAGGTTTCGCCCTGATCTGACCTGCCTGGATTCGAACACGGGTCTCACTCACGTGTTGGAAGGCGAGCGCTTCAACCACTGAGCTTCCTCGTCACCTCGTCAAGACGCCTGAAACCCCTTCGCATGAATACACACCGTAAAGTGAAATTGCCTGCGTTTCTTTTGTGGGCCGACGATGAGGCAGCCCGGGGAACACAGCAGTGCCCCACCCAATGACCTCAGCCAACAGCCTTGCTGTGAACTGCAAAGGTTCTCACCAAACTCCGCGTCAAGGCAACTCAACATCAACCTCGCACATCGATACCCAGCCAACACCAATACCTTCGCAGGTTGCCTGTGCTAGTTTAGTCCCTGGAAACATTTCCTACTCAGTGCGAAACGCGGTCACTAAGTGCATGTCGCACAGCTCGGATCCAGCGTTTTGTTAGATCTCGGTAGAATTCTTCCTCGGGCCGGCCTACGCTATCTGACAGCTGCGTTCCACTGAGATTCAGCGGCTTTTTAATAAGTCAGAAAATGCCTTCGGGGAAATCTCGCACTCAATCCAATCCTTTGGCTCGGGTCAAAAATCCAAGTTTAAAAAAAAAAAAAAATCTTAATGTCCTTCCACAGTTGACTGTGCAGAACGCTTGCATTTGATCACGTTGCTGAGATGTCTCAAAGAGCTTCAAGGAATATACAAGCGACTGTGTTTTCTTGTGGGCGAAACTTGGCAGCCAATTACTCACAGCGCAGACCCACAAACAGCGGATTAAGTGACCAAATTATTATTGATTTTATTGAAGGTCTTATCACTCTGGCGAAGGGATCGACTGACAACCGGGTTCCTACTGACCGCGAGGTGAGCGGAGGCGAGTGGGTGGAGTAAAGAGACCTAAGCCTAAGCTTTCGCTCTGGTCCAAGAACATGAGTGAGGATTGAGAAAAATTAAGCCATTCGACCCAACAAAGTTCATCTCTTTCACAAGCCCTGTGCAATCCTCTATCGCGGACTCCTGAGCAAAGATTCATTACTCCCTTTCCGTGGATATAATTGATTGGAAAAGACCTTTGTGGGAAGGTCCCCAGAGGTCCCCATTCCTAAAGTAAAGTCACCCCCGCACCCCCCACCCACCTCCAGCCCTTTAATAGACCTTCTTCATAAACTGGGTGGGGGGGTGGGGGGAACCTCAAAGCATCGGTGGGAATAGTTCTTCGGGGAATAATAGCCATTAGGGGCTAGTGATTGCTGCCGAGATGGGAGCGAAATCATCGACTTGGACTCGGAGACCAGAACCCGCCTCTACGGTGTAGAATGCCTCTCGTTAAAAGCTTAGCTCTCTCTCAAAAACTAACTCACGGCCCCATCCTCATTTCAAGCAGGTTAAGGATAAAAAAAAAACTCTGAAAAAAAGAGATCTGAAACGGCCGTCTATTTATTAGGCAGGATTTCCCTGGAGCGCAGTCCGAAAAAGAGTCTCCCATTGCCCACGGTAACAACCAAACCATTAGTCTTGTTTTTATGTATTCTTGCTGCTTGCCGCTCACTTGATAGTCAAGTAACTGGCTCAAACAGTGTATTAATGTGGTCTGAGCCAATGCGCCACTAATCCACCTGAATCTGAAAAACGCCTGGCTCCAGTCCCAGAGCGAGCATTAACCATTGTAAAAATGGTTTGCTTTCTGCGGGCGCAAAATGAATGTGCGTTGAATGAATGCAAGTGGGGGGTGGGGTGGGGGGGGGGGGGGGGGGGGGGCTCTCATTAGGCCGTGGCCGTGCGTAATTGCGTTAAAACACTCCGAAGGATTCAGCAACCGGATTTCAGAAGGGACGCAATCTACGACACTCCACATCGGGTTCTTCGCGAGACGTAATAATAATAATACTCCTGATCCTTGCCTTTGATAGAGCGCCTGATCACGCCTTCGAGACCTACTCAAAGCGCTCTCCCACAAACATACAGCCAACTTCACTTTACAGTATATTCTGCGAAGGGTTTAGAGATGTCTCGGAGACGTATCGTATGGAATGCGAGGATTGTGATCGTGTGAGAGCAGCGTAATGTTATTTTCTGACCGTCGGTCAGTCGATCCAGGCTCTTTCCCTTTGTTGTGCAATATCCCCCAGAGCAAAACAGCAATCGCAACTGTGACTTCTGGTACCCTGCATTGTGTAATCCGTCTGTCACTGAGATCCCCCCCCACCCTCCATACCATGTACCATAGCTGTAGGTAACAGTGCGAGTGTGTAATTCTATCACACAGCCTTTGTCACCAGCCTGGAGATCACTGACACAATCTGGATCCGGTGAATCTAATACAGAAACAAATCTGTCCTCGTCTTTAAATAAAGGGCTTCGTCCAGTTACACAACCTTTTCCAGTCGCGATAACACTTATTTAGGCACTCAATCCGCGACTGTTGTGTCAGCGACCTGCGCAATTGGCTGCCGCGTTTCGCCCACATACATACGGTCAATTCACTTTTACAGTGTATTTTGTGAGGCGCTTTGAGACGTCTCATCAATGTGAGAAGGCGCTATATCAAATGCAATTATTATTATTATTATTATTATTTTTCACACTCCAGTATTTCCTTTCCTCCTCAAGCTTAAAATAGCAACAATAATCCTTGTATTTGAGATACAAAAAAGCGCCTCATCATGCCTTCGCGATGTCTCAAGGCGCTTTGCAGGATATGGTGTATTTCACCCACAAACATACAGTCGATTCGCTTTACAGTATAATCTCTTTCCTCCTTCGAGGTCGGATCCAAGACCTTCCTCTCTGACTGCGCCTTCTGCTGCCCCAACAACTCTTCCCCCCTCTCCCACTCTCCCTCCCCTCCCACCCACCCCCCCATTTGGGTCCCGACCTGACTATTCAGGGCTTTCCCGACGTGAAAGGACCATTTATTTTGTTTTGTTGTTGTTGTTGTATTCTGTGAAGCGCTTTTAAGACGTCGATAAGATGTGAACAGCGCCACATCAAACGCAGGGATTATTATTATTATTATTATTATTATAGTTAAAGTACATTAACTGTACAATTGGTGGGTGAAACGTGGCAGACACTTGCGCACAGCGGCATCCCACATCGGTTTTCCCTTGAAAAATACATCGCAATAACACGCACACATTAATTGCCGGTGTTCCATTAACATTCCCCCCCCCCCCCCCCGCCGTCCTCCCTTCTCCCAGGACAATCCAGGACAAATAAAACGCTGGTGTAATGCAGTCCGGGGGGTATTCCCGGCCCCACGGTTGCTTTAAGGCGTACCTTCAATCTATCGTGTGCTGTTAAAGAGCTCTCGAGGGTAGTTCGCAAGGAGCCCGGCCGGTTGCCACAGCAACTGGCTTCACGGATGACTGAAACATAAGGTTTGACAGGAGTTTCACACAAACAAGGAGATTGGAATTTAAAGCGCGGGATTCCCCTGTCACTCAGGATTCCCAGCGCAGCGGGAAAGGCACAGACTATATGGAATATACTGCCGAGAGGGGGCATTCCTTCAGACTCACTGAAGCTGATCACTGGCTCTGTGTGTGTGTGTGTCTGTGTGTGTGTGTCTGTGTGTGTGTGTGTGTCTGTGTGTGTGTGTCTGTGTGTGTGTGTGTGTGCGCCAAAAAAAAATCAATGGTCGGTGTCAGACTCGGAATTTAAATGCACGGGCGCGGAGGGAAAAGGCAAACTGAACTCTCTCTCTCCCTTTGTGGTGGGGGAGGAGAAACGTTTCTCTCTCCCTCTCGTTTTAAAAAAAAGAATGGATTCGTTTGTCGCTAAACCTAGCAATGCATTGTTCAGTGCGCTGTCGTGGAATGACATCATTGTCGTTGTGATCTCCACACGGTTTATACACAAACGATAATATTAATAATAATCATCCTCGCATTTGACGTAGCCCCTGATCACATCCTTGGGACACCTGAAAGCGCTTCACGCTATACACTGTTAGGCGAATTGATCGCGTATTTTGTGGGTGAAACGCGGCACGGCATTTGCGCACAGGGGTGCATTGAAGTGACCAATTTATTCTTGGCCTGTTTTAAAATTTGATTTAAACGAGATTTCCCTGATTGTTTACCGACAGACGCATCCCTGCTGGCTGCGGACACGAACAAAATGCGTGCGGAGTGAGGAATCCCACCTCGCGCTTCTTTGCCTTTCCCCGGGGGGGGTCACGAAAACAGCGTCCCTCTCGGTTTGCGAGGCAAGTGGACCAACCACAGAAACGCTCCACAAATGGCAAGCGGAGGAGAAACCGCAACGAAGTTAACGAGGAACCCGGAATTAGTACGACCTTACCCGAGTGACCGAGAACCAGCGACGATTGTTGGCTGATTAATTTTTCCAATGATTTACACTCACATCATCAATCCATAAAACGGCATCAAATATTTACGAAGGGGGAGGGAAGACACACTTCAATTAGCCTTAAAACCGCGGAATAAATCACGTCGAGCGTCTGGAAAAGGAGCCGGGAAAAGCAGACTGAACAGGAGGTTTGATGTTAAAGTGAGTTAAATATATACCTCAGCAGCCACACGCTAGAGTCTGGGCTGAAAGGTGAAGAGATGGGGCCCAAAGTGGATGGAAATCAGGACACGGCAAGGATGAACAAAAATTATAATTATCCTGGCATTTCATGTAGCACGTCACTGAGATGTCTCAAAGCGATTCCCAGGATATATATATATATACATCCTATATTAAATCCTATATATATATGTGTATATATAGTGTAGAGTGAATTGACTGTGTGTTTGATGGGCGAAAGGCAGGAATAAAAAAGACAAAATAAAACCCAGGTGCAGTCTTGGGTGATGGCAAACGTGGCAAATTTAAAAGCCTGTCGATTGTAATTCACCCCCATGAGATTCAACAGTTCCAGCCTTGAAGGAGTAGATTCACAGTGCAGACAGTAGTGTAAAGTGAATTGACTGTATATTTTGTGGGCGAAACGTGGCAGCCAATTGCGCACGGCAGCGGCTCCCCCGCAAACAGTCGTGGGTCGAGATGACCAATTTATTACTTGACTTTTATTTCAGTTCAGAATAACAATAATTCAGCAATCCTTGCGTTTGATATAGCGCCTTTGATATAGCGCCCTTCATGTCCGCAGGTTACGTGCTGGCAGTGCTTGAGATGGGATGAGATAGGAAGAGCTAAGAGCAGGGAACCATAACAGACACCTGGACCTGTTTTTCGAGGAGCAGAAAGTTTTTTTTTGTCGCCCTGTGTGTGGACATCAGCCGTCTGGCTGTAATTTGCTGGTTGGTGCCTTTGTTTTCCCCCTAAAACTTAGTTCATCCGCCTCGTCACCTCCTCCATTAACCAGCAGCTGCCTCGGTCCCCACACTTCGCCAGGGCCCTGTCACTCTCTCTCTCTCTCTCTCTCTCTCTCTCTCGCACGTCGCAGGTTCTTGGACAAAGGCTTTTTGCTGGGCCATTAATCTCTCCTTTCATTTTTTTTGCTTTGTAAAATTCAATACAATTCTCCTCCCCGAGACCGTTAGTGTCAAATGAATTCATGTTGGGCGCCACAGAACTATTCCAATTAATGCCATTAATTCACATCAATTTTATTGGTGTTTAAATTTATTCTGTGTAATCTCCAGCCAGTGTCTACAGTGCCATGATTGTCTGCCTGTCTGTCTGCCTGCCTGTCTGCCTGTCTCTCTCTCTCTCTCTGCCTTGACTATTTTATTTTAAAAAAATCTTCAATTCTTTCAAAACAGATTTCATTTCATTCCCATTTCCGCACCCAATTTCTACTTCAAGCCCATTTCCTAAACATCGCTCGCAAAACGCGCAGTCACTACACTTTACAGGATATTCTGTGAAGCGCTTGGAGGCGTCTCGACAACGTGCAAGGATTATTCTTGTGACTTGTTAAATACAAAGGCACGCCCCCCTGACAGGAAATCTCCAAGATGGATAGTCTTATTATAACCTTTCACTCTTTGTGTCCAGAACAGTTCTCCTTAAGTCATCAATTGCCCAAACTGTGCAATAATAATAATAATATAATAATAATAATCCCTGCATTTGATACAGCGCTTTTCACATCTTATCAACGTCCTGAAGCAGAATATACTGGTAGAGTCATATATATATAGAATATACTGTAAAGTGAATTGACTGTACAGTATATTTGTGGGCGAAATGCGGCAGCCAATTGCGCACGATAGTGTCCGAAACACACCCACTCGTGGATTGAAATTACCAATTTTTATTACTGTGTTTTTTTTATGGATTATTATTAGGCGCGTGTGTGTGTGTGTGTGGAATAAATAAACTTGCCCAACGTTTCGCCCTGATCTGCCTGGATTCGAACACAGGTCTCACTCTTGAAAGGCGAGCGCTCTAACCCACTGAGCTCCAGGAGCTCCACAATGCCATCGGCCTGGATAAATAATAATAATAATACCCCTTGTACTGCACAAGGCACCTTATCATGTCTTCGAGACGTCTCAAAGCGCTTCGCAGAATATACACTGTAAAGTGGATTGACTGTATATTTGTGTGGGCGAAACGTGGCAGCCAATTGTGCACAGCATTGTCCCCAGAGGCTGTGAACTGTCTCTCACATCACTGAGCGTCGAGCCAGGAACAAACGGAAGCTCTCTCACCAGAGAAATCTGGAGCAGCAGGGTCAGTAACTGTGCGGGTCTGTTAAGTAGAACACGTGGCGAGTTTGGCCAGTTCTTCATTAGGAATCGTTTTTAACACTGTGAGAATATTTAGGCTTTTAATTAGAGCAGACCAAGGGAGAATGGTACTTTACGCTCATTAATCTGGGACGCGTGCGTGGATCAGATTTCTGTGATGCCTTGAAAAACCGTTCGGAAAATAACCCTGTGAGTGAACCTGTGCGTGCGCGTTGTTTGGTTGCTGGCATTTGCGCAAAGTCCCCTCAACGAGCGATGGGAAGGCCACGGCGAAATAAAGTTCCCTCGTTCTCGTCGGGTGGTTTAATTCGATCGGGTCGCTTCGGACAAACGCAACGCAATCTTTGCGTTTGAGATAGCGCCTCATCAAGTTGTCTAGACTTCTCGAAGCGCTTCAGGGAATGCGCTGCAAAGCCAACGGACCTTCACGTTCGCTCTGTGGGTGAAACGGGGCAGCCGAGTCCCAGAGAAACACTCTGACTGACTGAGCAAATCACTCTTCGATTGTATCTCGACTCGTTTTCAAACTGGGATTATTATTATTACCCTCGCAAACGCGATCGGCCAATGGACTAACCGCTGGGGAAAGACAGAAGGGCGCGGAGCGAAGGAAACTTGCTCCTGAGGTCCGTGCCCGGACGCGGAATGAGAACTCGGGCTCCTGTTTTAAGGCCGCAGACCTTTAAACGGGTAAACAAGCCCTGGCCACGCTTTGATGCCTTTCATTTTGAGGCAGTTCAAGGGGAAGCCTTCCGGCGTCCAGGCGATTCTGGTGATTTCTCTATTGATGGCACTCCGTCTCCTCCACCCTCGGAGTGCGTGCGTGTGTGCGATTTCTGATTGAATCAGCCGAGCTTTAAATGTGACGATTCATCAAAAAAAACAAAAAAAAGACACGCAGAAGGCTGTACCATTGCTCGGCGTGGGTGGGTGGGTGGGTGGGTGGGTGGGTGGGTGGGTGGGTGGGTGGGTGGGTGGGTGGGTGGGTGGGTGGGTGGGTGGGTGGGTGGGTGGGTGGGTTAAGGGGGGGAAATATATGATTAACTATTTAGCTCCTGTTTATCATTCCGTTCCGTAATATTCTGTCGCATCCTTTGCTCTTCCGGCTTCTATCTACTGTGGTCCAGAGACTTAGCCAAGACACACACGCGCACATACGCGCGCACACACAGACACGCACGCGCATGATTCACCGTCTACCAACGTTTTCTCGCGTCACCGTACTTCATAACGCACGGTACACAAGAAACAGGGACACCCTTAGCCCCCCAAACACACACAACGTTACACAACGGGTTTAATCACAGGCAGTTTTCGCCCACAAAACGCGCCCGTGCGTTGCCACTTTACAGTCGATTACCCCCCGACCCGCCCGGAGACGCCTCAGCGACGCGATGAGGCTCTGGGATCGCACGCCAGGGTTCCTAACACCGCTGCCGGCGGCAATGCTCGAAGGTTGGCGCTTCGAGGGTTAAGCGGCGCTCGAAGGGTTAAGCGGGGGTTCCCTCTGTTTACCAAAGAGAGGGTGAAATATAATAGAGAGAGAGAGAGCGAGAGAGAGAGAGAGAGAGAGAGACCTGTGCATCTGGCGCTAGACAGATGGGAGTGAACTCAACTCTCAAAAGCAAGGTTTGCCTGCAATTCTTTGCATAAATGAGCCCGGGGATGGTGAAATAGTCCAGAGCGCGCACACACACACACACACACACATACGCACACACATACACACACACACACACACACACACACACATCTGTTTCCCTGTGCAACAAACAACAACACAAAACCGACAGCAATACAAGGCAGAATCATACCTGCTCCTATAGCAACAGCCAGAGATGCGAAACTCAAACACACGCCTCTGTTACGCTGAGCTTAACCGCAGTTAAACACGTGGATCTCAGCTCCCGGGCTCCCCCCCCACCCACCCCCCCTCTCTCCCCACCACAGCCAGAGGCTGCCTCTGATCGGTGGCGGGCGTGAAAGGGCATCTCAGGCAGCCTGCGGAGAGGCAGGGCTGCTGGGACAAGCCGTTTCATTGCCAACTGCCTCGTGTGACCAACCGCCGACATGGGTGTGTGTGGGTGAGAGAAAGAGAGAGACAGTTCGGCTCTCGGTTGGTAGCTCTCACTCACCACGGAGCTCAGTGGGTTAGAGCGCTCGCCTCACACGCGTGAGACCTTGTGTTTCGAACCCAGGCAGGTCAGGGCGAAACCTTGGGCAAGTTTCCTGACTCCACACACACCCAGACACACACACACACACACACACCCAGACACACACACACACACCCAGACACATATACACTCGTCTGATAATAATCCCTCCCTCTCCCCCCCAAAAAACACACAATAATAAAATTGGTCATTTTCAACCATGACTGTTTGTGGGGACACTGCTGTGCGCACACTCTAGCACAGTAAGGGATGTATGTATGGAAAATGATACCCCCCACAATTGATATGGTACTCGATTATGTCGTTGACCCTATTCAAAGCGCTTCACGTAACACACAGTCAAGTGAAACTGTGCAGTTATTGCTGTATTGCCTGGTTTCGAAGGAGAGCTATGGACGAGAGATTCTCTTTGCTGCTTCTTCAGGTGGATGTTAAACAGCCCTATTGGACAAAAAGCAGAAAAGGAGTTTTCCCCTGGTGTCCACATGAACTAGTCATTCATCTCGTGGCTGTTTGCGGAAGCTTTGTAGCTATAAAAGCCGCTTAGTCTGTCTACATACACAGTCAATAGGCCTCACACTAATAGCTGATAAAGAGCTTTGGGAAAAAAAAATTCACAGGACATGATAAAAGGCACAAGTACATTTTGTATTCTGGAAGAACGCTTGTGTTCAACGCAGGGCCTCGCACAATGGGTTGCTTAAGAAAATCAATTTCCTTAAAGAAAACCGGTTTGATTCCCAGGCCGAGCGAAACCTCAGGCAGGTTTCCTTACTCCACACGCCTCTGTTCACCCAGCAGTTGGAAGTCAGTTGTTAGATTGGTGGAATTATATATATATATATATATATATGTGTGTGTGTGTGTGTGTTTGTATAAATAAAACAGTGAATTGTCAAGTCCTTTGCTCAGTGGTTAGAGTACTTGCCTTGCAAAGCGAGAGACTTGGGTTCGATTCCCGGCAGGGCAAAACCTCGGGCAAGTTTCCTTACTCCACACTCCTGGTGATAATCCTTTAATTAAAAACAATCAGAAATTGGTGACTTTGATCCATGACTGTTAGTGGGGACGCTGCCGCGCGCAATCGGCTGCCGCGTTTCACCCGCAAATGTGCAGTTAATTCACTTCACGGTATATTCAGTACGTACGGTATATTCCGTGAAGAGTCTTGAGACGGTCTAGAAGACGTGAAAAGTATTATTATTAAGACGTGGGTAAGACGTGGAAGTTAAATGTGAGTCACGTGAATGACAACGCGAAGCGCAAATCTAATCCGACGATTTTCTTTTTTTTAAAAGGCTCAATTTGGGAGGGGTGGGGGGGGGGGGGGAGGGAGAAAATTGCCGGAGATACCGGGCAGAACCCTCCTGAAAAGGGAAAGAGCGGGTTCGTCTTGACCGAAGAGACTCCTGTTCTGGTTCCCAGCTGCGGAGAAGGTCACACGTTACATTAAAATACATAACGATAATTACTTTTTTTTCCCCCTCCCTTTTAATTACAGGGTAAAATCTATCTTTTAATTAAATGAATCTGCACATGTAAATGAGGCTGGATTAGCATAATTCATTGTTGCTGTCCGGGACCAGCACTGGGTAAGGACGTTTGGGTAGCTTCCTCGAGAGATAGATTAGAAAGGAGCAAATTAACACAAAGCAAGGAGGTTAATTTCCCCCCTTTCCTCACCTCACAATCGAGTCTTGTTTTTTTTTCCTGATCCTCACCGGGTGCCGGAGCATTCACCTCCCTCCTGGACCTCGTGATCTTCAGCGTTAATTAATCGCTGCCTTTCGCCCAAAACACAGACAAAAAGTAAGTCCACTTTGCTGCGTATCCTGAGATGGGAGATCTCAAACACGTGACATCAAATGCAAGCATTATTATTGATTGATTGATTGATTGATTATTATTATTAAGGACGTAACCTTCCAATTACAAATTGGGCAGGATTTTAGGAAATTGCTGAAATCGTGTTGTTTTTGTACGAGAGGGAGAGAGAGAGAGAAAAAAAAACACTGGGGTCCACTTTCGGAGTGAAAATCTGCTCGATCTTAGATCATACGTCCCGAGGGGATGACCAGGTAGAATTTTCAGGCCTCAGAGGCAATTTTTTCGCAACCTTGTGTGTGTGTTTTTATTTTTAAAAACTGCACGATTTGAACCCTTGTAACTCCCAGCACGGCAGCAGATTCTATTTAAAGAACAAACCAAAGCCTTCAATTCAAACACACACGCATATACACACACACACACACATTCTCAACGTAGAATTTACTGGCAGTCTTTTGTGAGTCACTCACACACTCACACACACACTCTCAGAAACAGCTGATAACCCAAAAGTTTATTCCTCAGCCCTCCCTCCCTCCTTCCCTCTCCCTCCCACTCTCTCTCTCTCTCCCATCAGCTGCACAAGATACGCTGGTGGAGGAAATTTCCATCTGAGTTTAATGACCCTTTAAGTCATCAGGCCCTGAAGGGAATTCTTTCAAAGGGGGAAAGAAAAAAAAACAGCCCAAAGGCAAGGACGCAACCTCAATTCCATTCCGGCTTGTCGAGCAGCTACCTGTTTAATTGCTGGCGAAGGTCAAAAAACAACGTAGGGAAAAGAAGAAACGTTCTCTCTCTCTCACGTGTGTGTGTGTGTGTGTGTTGTGTGTGTGAGACACCCTTTGAAAATATAACGCCAGGTTTAATCGCTGGAAGAGTTGAATTTGATTTGAGAGCTCGCTTTGATCTGGGAGCCGACAGTTCCCTTAAATAATAATACACACAATTACTATTATTATTATTGATAATAAGGACCATGTTTCTTAAATGATCACTGGCAAGACAAGGATATTCAAACGCCTAATGCCTCGGAGGTCTGTTAAGCCAATTTCTGGAAGAATTAGCTCGACCCCCCCACCTCCCCCACCCCCCCATCCCCATCCACCACCTTCCTGCCTATCTCCCATCGAAAATGATCTGAAATTACAGTTCACTCTCTGGTTTAGTTGTTTAAGAGTCAATATCACGCAAAGCCTCACTGTAGACGGGAACTCCATCACACACACACACACAGACAGACCCAGTTACAGAGACGAGGCTCAACTTTAGGCCAGAGCCAAATTTGCGTTCTCTCCGCTGACCGTCACATTCAATCGGCTCCTGCTCCAACCCACACACACCTTCTCACCGGGCCAGAGGTCGTGTTAATTCTCTCGAAGAGCGGCGAGACCTCACTCTGCACCCCCCCCCCCAAACAGATTTGAAATCAATCACCCTGAAGGGTAGAGACTGTGTCTGCCTCCTCCCTCCCTCCCTCCCTCCCTCCTCGGCATTGACTTCCTTCCAAAAATCACACACTTTTTTTTTTTTGCTTTTCAATTTGTGAATCGTTTAGCCATCAGGGCCCAGTGTACACACAACAGCTGGCCTCCCGCTAATGGCCATTAATGTCGCCCTCGGCTACCGGTGGCCGTTTGCCGTTGGCTGAGGCTCATGATGATGGATGTGTTGAGAGGAGGCTGGAGCCAGGGTACCACCAGTGCCAGATGGTAAACCGCGACAGCGTTTGAGGTGGACTTTGTTTCCAATGAAAAGTCAACCCCACATCCCCACATCAAGCCACTGCCTCCGCTTGTCCAAAGCTCTTCCCCCCTACTCCTCCGTCTTGAAACCCTTCCTTCCCATCCCCCATCTTCAGGTGGTCCCATCAGTGTCTGGGATCCACGCTAACCTGCGTGAAGTGCAGTATAAACGCACACATTTTTTTTGGGTTGATGTCGTATTTTATTGCGAATTTTCAACCCAATCGATTGGTGCTGGATTCCTTTCCATATAATATCCACCCACTGCCACCTCCCCCCCCCCCCCCCCCCCCCCCCGCTCCGCCCCCCACAGCTACCCAATCTACAACGACGCGGTTTTAATTTCTACAAAATTAAAGCGGTTAAAAATTAATCTAAAAGGAAACTTGGAATTAAAACGTGGGCGGGGGCATTGTCACAGGTAGAGATCAGGCCCAGGTTTATTCGGTTGTAATTGTTTTTTTTTTATTCACCTCTTTATTTGAAATACTCACTGAATCACGAATACAAGGGCAAATTTATTATCTTTTTTAATACAAAAAAAAACTACCGAGGCAGAGGCACCCACATAAAACATTCTCCTCCTCCTTCCGTGTAAGGGGCCAGGCCGAGGGAACTGACAAAACGTCCCTTTGCTCCCAACAAAAACCAAATCTGCTTGTAGCTCAACTAATTCTCTTCCCCCCCCCTTTCCTCCTCCTCCTCCTGCAAGGGTAAAGTCACTGTATTTGTGCCGAAACGGCAGTTACCAAAAATGACAAGTCAGAGAGAGAGAGAGGGAGAGAGAACCCGTGCGGGTTTAAATAACTTTTCCCAAACCGCACAGACCCAGGAAAGTGGCAGCCAGGAGCCAATTTACATCTGTTGTAAATTGAGATTACGCTGCTTAATACAGTTTCAACCTCCCACCAGAACGGCAATACAATTCCTCCCCCTCCCCCCCCCCCCCCATCCCCACACACACCCCTCCACACTGTACTGCTATTAAAATAAATTAAGTGTCACTAACTACATCTGCCTCGGCCCAAGGAGATCTGTAGCTCAGCCCCTCGAGGAGGCAGTCGCGTAGAAAATATTTCAAAAGTTGCTAAGAGAAAGAAAAGATAGGGTAGAACAGGGGTTATGCTTCCTCTCCGCCCCCCACCCCACCCCACCCCCAAATGTTTTACACTAAATATTAATATACCAGAGGTCAAAATAAATGACCTTTTATTGGTGCATTGGTAACATTTCTCCCCAAAAACTGACTCCGATGTGAGGAAACTATTCATTCCCAGGCCGGGCTCCCAAATTCGGTCACTCTCTACCTGGAGTTAAAAACCCACAACACACCAGTTCAAGCCAATGTCCAAAGTGAGAAGGTTCATTTAATGGAACTCGTTGCCAAAGCAAAGTTGTCAAAGATGAGAAGAGGTCACCTATCTGATGGGCGGCGGGTGGGGGGTGGGGTGGGAGGGGAGGGGGGGAAAAATGGAGTGGGGGGAGAGGGACACACCAAAGATGGAGCCAGAAAGTATAGCGATTGCAAACGGGGGAAGGCCACTGAGTCCTTGTGGAAGGCATCGATCTCTCGGGAATCTTGCACCGATTTCAGATCGCAATTCAGCTTTTTTTTGTGGTTTTGTTGTTTCCATTTTGAAATGAGTAACGACAGGAGTGGGAAGGAAGGGTGGGGGTGGGGGGGAGGGGGGTAGAAGAGAGGTTAAAAAGGCCCGGGGACAGGATGGGACGGGGGGGTTGGCAACTCTCTCCCGGTCCCCATCTCCCTCCCTTCCCTCCCTCCCTACTTCGAGTTGAAGGCACAGTGCCTCTGGTTGAAGGGATTTTCGGGCGATTTCATCCATTCCTTTTCAGCAGATGCTTGAGCTGTGACAGACGCATGTTAGGGTTGTCCCTTTTCATGCGCTCCATGTTGAGCTCTTCGAAGGCCTCGTAGGCGGCTTTCATCCTGCGCTCTGGGTGGTGATCCACGTTCTCGCCAGTGCTGAAACCCAAGGAGAGAGAGAGAGAGAGAGCGAGAGAGAGGGGGGTGAGGGGGGAAAACGCCCAAGCGGTCAGGCTCACTTTGTGGTGAATATTCACTAGTCGATTTCACTTTACAGTACGGTTCGGTAGCTCAGTGGATTTTTTCAGAGCACAAGCAAGCAAGACCTGCGTTTCGAATCCAGCCAGGTCAGGGCGAGTTTCCTTACTCCACACACACACACACACACACATACGCATACGCGTATAATAATTATGCCTCCAAAAAAACAAACAATAATAAAATGGGTCGTTTCAACCACGACTGTGTGTGTGTTTGTGGGGGGGACGCTGCTGTGCGCAATTGTCTGTTGCGTTTCGCCCACAAATATATACAGTCAATTCACTTTACAGTATATCTGTGAAGCGTTTTGAGACACAGTCTGGAAGACGTGAAAAGCGCCATATCAAATGCAAGGATTATTATTATTATTATTATCTCAGCGTTGTTGATTTTATTGGCTGTTTAAGCACCAGATTTAATGGCGAATCCTTCCCGATGCCCATGACCCAGGCCCTGCTTTCACCTCGCGCTACACCTAATTGTCGCTTGTGCCATTAATTCAGATGATGAATGAAACGTTTCCTATAATTGCACTCCGCATACCAGCACATGGATTATTAAACCCTGCTCATATTTTTAAACCCCCCCCCATTAGCAAGGAAACGTGCCTAAGGCTTCGCCCTGCCCTGCCCGGAATCGAACCCAGGTCTCTTCGCTTGCAAGGCGAGTTGTTCTAACCACTGAGCCACGGGACTCCGTAAGGCGTTGTATCAAATGTATGGAGCTCCTGTAGCTCAGATCCAGCCGTGTCAGGAAGAAACCCGGGGCAAGTTTCCTTGCTCCACCCGCCTGATAATAATCCCTCCAAAAAAGAACTCTAAATAAATTGGTCATTTCAATCCGCGCCTGTTTGTGGGGGACACTGTTTTGGGCAACCGGCTGCCGCGTTTCGCCCACAAATATACAGTCAATTCACTTTACAGTACATTCTGTGAAGTGTTTTGAGACAGTCTAGAAGATGTGAAAAGCGCTGTATCAAATGCGAGGATTATTATTATTATTATTAAATGCGAGGATTATTATTATTATTATTAAATGCGAGGATCATTAACTCGATGCGCAGATGTGCTGACCTAGAAACGCGGTCGGTCGGTCGCTCACTGGGACTTTGCCGGGAACTCTTCGCGATGTTCGCAGGCGACGAGGTTTGAGGATCGAGTACGATTTTTTTAAACATTATCGTCAACCGTGTAGGAAAGAAAAGGACGTCAGCAGCCAGGCCTGTCACTCACCTCAGGATAGAAATGGCGTCCTCAATACTCCTGGCGTCCACAGCCCCCTCCTCGGCCAGAAGATGGTTGATGTTTTCCTCCAGAGGCACCTCCAAGTGGCTCTGCTGTCTTGGAGCTGTCGATGGAAACACATTCCTTCCATTAATGGCACTGAGGGGGTGGTGGGGGGTGGGGGGGAACCTCACTTACAACGCTTGGCGAGGCAAGCCATTTGAATAGGAAGGGATTCATTCATTCCCTGCCCTGGGCAAGGCAAGGCAGGGCAGTGAGTGGACTTATACATGAGGTCTCAGTCGACCCAGAGACAGTACTAGAGCAATTCTGATGAACACGACTCTCTGTACTAAACTACAATGATTGGTGATCGTTCACTCTCTCACTAATTCACTCGCCCGTTCACTCACTCGCTCCCTCACTCACTCACTCGCTTGTTCACTCGTTATTATAGGTGATTTAGTGTGGGGGACTGATTGTTAGTGGGCGTATATATATTTTACATATGTTATATACAGTAAAGGCCTGTTTATCCGGGACCCTCGGGACCTGGCCCATGCCGGTTAAAGAGGGTGCCGGATATTCGGCCGAAAACACACACAAAAAAAAAATTTTTAATCTATTTTTCTGGATAAATTCTGGTTAATCAAATGTGGAACTTTTTTGGGGGGAGTTGCCGGTTATACGGAAGTTACGGTTGATCGGGTCAAAGATAAACAAGGTTTTCTTTTACTGTATTTATGCACAATATGTATTTTAAAATAAAAACATCCGGCAAACACCCAGCCAGCACCCACTCTTGTCAAGAAATTGCTTAGAAAATGTCCTGTAAAAAGTCTTATTGGAAAATCAAATCAAATCAAACCATTGATGGCAGTTCCCTTGTCAAGCTTTGCTCTGGTACCTTTTGCCTCAAGTGGCTGCTTGACCCCATTCTCCTTCTTGATGGTTTCCTCGATCTGGGCCCGGGTGATCTTGGCAGGGGGGACGGGTTTGCCCACTCTGGCCTTCGGCGTGGCATCCTCCTCGTCTAGAAGCTTTTGGATTTCCTTCTTCCGCTCCATCTGATCCACCCGTCGCTTCTCCTTCTCCACCTGCCCGGGGCAGAGAGAGAGAGAGAGATCCGGTGACAACTTACACCACCACCAACAACAACAACAACTTGGGATTTATATAGTTCCCCCCCCCCCCCCCCCCCCCCCCACCCCACGTTGATCGGCGTCTCAGAATGCTTCATGAAGGGGGCAACAAGGTTGTCAACTGTGTCCCAAAGGAACATTGGTGCAATCCCAGGACAGGTGCAATGTAATCGATGATAGCGATCCTTGCATTTGATTACAGCACCTCAGCGTGTCGTCGAGCAGCCCACCCCCCCCACCCCCCTCCTCCGCACCCACCTCCCTCCCCCCAGCCCCAGAAGCACTGGGCAGAAACACGATACAATCTGCCAACAACCCTCGTGGGCGTTAGGGAATTAGTGATCAGCTTACAATGGAAAAGTGATTGTAACTTTGCCTCAGAGCGGGTGGTGGTGGTGGTGGTGGTGTCGATGCGGGGGGGAGGATTTGGAGGAAATGTAAACCTGTGTCTCTCTCTGCCTCGCATCTTATCTGCAATCCTCTGCATGGAAAAACTCTTAAACAAGCTGGGGGGGGTGATGTGAGCTGGCTCTTTAAATGTTGATAGGTAATGGTGGGCGGGCAGACGTGTGTGTGTATGGTGGGGTGAGGGTGAGGGTGGGTGGGGAGTGGGGGGGTAGATGTGGGGGAGGGTTGGGGGGGGGGGGGTCTAACTTTACAGGGCAGGTTGAGAAGGTGCCCGAGTCACCAGACGGAGCAGCTTTGCCCAATCCGTGTTGGATTGCAGGAATTTAATTTGATTGAAAGGAATGTGTGGGGAAGGGCTCTGGAAATCTGCATTGCATATTCATGAGGGTTCGGGGTATCGCTTGCATGGGGAGTGCGGTGAAACGCGAGTGGTGTTTTGTACTCGCTGCTCCTGAACCCTGAGCTGTGGGGTGATTAAAGCAGCCGCTGGTTACCCTGCGATTGAGGCACCCAGCGCAGACTCCGGCCGGGCCTCCTTCCTTTCAGCCTCTGAAAAATTTACGGACAAGAGATAGCGGCAGACACAGTTACACAGATAGGAGGCTAAGTCTCACTGCTTTTGTTTAACAGGGAGCCGGGGGGGTGGGGGGTCAGGGTCAGAAGCCTGGGGGGGGGGGAGGTCAGGGATTCGCCCTTTGCAATAACTCTATGCATTATCCTCCCCTCCCATCCATCATTCCCTCACTCCCTCCCTCTAACTCCGCAGGGAACACCATCCTGACACTCGTGATAGGTGTGCCCCTACCTTCCCTCTCGCTCTCTCTCTCACACCCCCAATCACAGACTGTGGAACCACTGTAACAAGGTCTCACCCCATTCAGTCCGGTGAGGAGGGAACTGACCGGTCTGGGTTAATGGCTAGATTTCTCCTGTCACTTCTCAGTCCCACTGCAATCTGCCTCTGTCTCCAAGTCGTCTCCCTCTCCCTCTCTCTCTCTCTCTCCCCTCTCCTCACAACTTCTCACAAGCTGCTTTCACGTTCCATTTAGCTGCTCATGAGGTGTGGAAACAGCTGAACGGCAGATTTGAGCACCTTGAAGCTAGGGTCACCATCTGCCTGAATGGGTCCTTCAAAATTCGCACAGGCCCAAAGGCATGCAGGCGCGCACACACACACACACTTATTTGCACATGCTGCACTCACATAAGTCGCATACGCACATGAACGGACACCCACCCCTCTCCCTCCCTCCCACACACGCACACACACGCATGAACAACAAAGCTAGTTCAGAATCTATTCTGAATCCAGCTGTAAGTGATAATGGCGAAAGTCACTCAAGTAAGCAACTACCTGACCCGAGTCATGGCTGACTGATTTTCTCCCCTGCCTCAGCTCAGGCGCACACACACACACACACGGCTAATTGTAACAGCCCTTTAACTATTGCTTAGCTGGGGGCAAACTGGTCAAGTCAATCCTAGGGCCACACAAAGCTATGAAATCAATGGAACAATTTATCAGGGTTAAAAACCGGGGATCTTGTGGGTCTGTGGGTCACAATTGATATAAATAAAACATAAATGAACCCACAGAAGATCTCAATTCCCCCGTTACAGACGTTTAGACCTTGTTGTTTAGACCCACTGGGGTTGACGTTTGTAATAATAATAATCTTTTGCATTCGCTGCAGCACCTCTCGAGGTCTCCGAGACGTTTCAAAGCGTTTGGCAGAATACAGTGTACCGTCAAGTGAATCAGGTGTCAAGTGACTCGATTGTCCCTCGGTGAAAAAGAGTTGTGTCTCACTGCTGTAGCTCGGCAGTTAAGAGCACTCGCCTTACAAGCGAGAGACCTGGGTTCGATTCCAGGCAGGTCGAAACCTTAGGCAACCTTTCCTTACTCCGCTCCCCCAATATTTAATCCCTCAAGAAAAATAATCAACTGGTCACGTCAGTCCACAGCTGTTTATGGGACGCCGCTGTGCGCAATTGGCTGCCCCGTTTCGCCCACATACATACAGTCAGTTTTACTGTACATCCCACAAAACGCTTAGAGACATCCAGAAGGCGTGAAAAGCGCTACATCAAACGCAAGGATTATTATTATTATTATTATCGATGCACTGCGCACAGCTTGAGCACATGGAGTATCTCTGCCACCTATTGGTGGCTCTCCGTAACTGCACCGATCCGATCAATAACCCTGCTCTGTTGCTCGCTCTCGCGGCCGACTGAACCCAGGGATCTCCCGAGGACAGAGGAGCGAATGCTCTGTCCAGAGTCAAAGGTGGGTTCGGCCGAGGAGCCTGTCCTTCCAACAAAAGGATCAACTGATCCCGTTTGCCTGTTGGAGTGATCGCATTGGCATTAACAGTGTGTGTGTGTCCCTGTTAAAGGCATTGATCCACTTTGATTTTGGAGGCTAGGTTATATACAATGCACCCCCTTTCTCTGGCACCGATGCCCTGGCCTGGTACTGCCCCCCCACCCCCCCCACCCAACCCTCCCACCCCCACTGGTTAATAAAACAACAAGAACAAAACTTGGCTTCTCATCCCCCCCCCCCACCCCAAAACAAAATACCCACCGACACTCAACGCTGGGGCTCAAGTAGCCAGAGGACATGTGATGCCTTTAGACACCCTCACCACCTCCCCCCCCCCACCCCCCACTCCTCCAAACCCCCCCCTCGCGTGAGTCAGCCTCCACGAGAGTAGAGATATTCAGGAGACGCGAGGGAAGGTGGGGGCGGGGGTTTGATTTCCTAGCCTGCGCGCGAGGACCTGTGTGAGAAATGGAGAGTTCTGACCAGAGAAGCCCATTCATCGGCCTGATCTGTAACCTCGGCCCAGCCCAAGATCCACAGTGTTTTGTCTTCACGGGGCCTCTCTCCGTATTTAAAAGGCATTCCTGCTTCCTCCGGGCGACTGGTCTCCGAGATCAAAACACGCACCCGCTCCACACCACACTTGAAAAGCTCTCGCTGGCCGTGTGTGTGTGTGTGTGGGGAGGGAGAGAGAGAGAGAGAGGGAGAAAGAGAGAGGGGGGAGCAGAGGAGAGGAGAGGAAAGAGAAGAGTGTGGTTCGAAATGGCATTGCGTGACTGTACTCCGTTCATGTGAGACCGCCATACTTCATTCTGACAAGTAATCACCCTCCAGCAGGTGATGAATGGGTGGTAATGTACGATTCTGACTCGAGGGCTGGAGGGGATAAGATTGTTTCAAATGTTTTTTTTAATTTTTTATAAATTATTTCCAATTGCTAGTTGGGGGGGCGCGGGTTGGTTCTGAGCTCTGCGCTATTATTTATCTCAGGCAAAGGATAACCCGCTCGACACCGAACAGTCCCCTCGGCAGCCGCTGATCTTGGCAAGCGAGGCTGTCTCTGGGGACCGGGTTCAACCTCAAGAGGGTCAACTAAATACCCGGCAGAACAGGCAGAAGCGCGGACATTGGATTGGAGACACAACATAGAATAACCCTCGCGTTCGACATGGCGCTTTATGACGAGATTGGCGGGTGGCGGGGAGGAGTGAGGGGGGGAGGGAGGGGGGGAGGGAGGGACACGGGGAGGGTGGGGGGCAGGGGAGGGAGGAGGGACACGGGGGAGGGGGGGGGGGGGAGGGGAGGGACACGGGGAGGAGGGAGGGACACGGGGGGAGGAGGGAGGGACATGGGGAGGAGGGAGGGGGGGGAGGGAGGAGGGAAACGGAGAGGTGGGGGGGGGGGGGGGGGGCGAGGGGAAAAAGGAGGACAAACCTTGCGTTGCTCCTTCCTCGCCACGTGTTTGTCGTCATCTTTCCAGAAGGCGTCCTCGAGCTCCTGCTGCCGCTTGGCGTCGGCCGCCGCCTTGGTCTCTGCCTTCCGAGCCCTGGCGGCCGCTGACTTGCTGTTCTCGCCCTGAAACTTCTTGGGCATTCCTCCTGCTGCGCGGCGCCACCTGCTGGGGGGGAGGAGAGAGAGAGAGAGAGGATGACAACAACAACGACGACAACGACGACAACAGCATTACGTTTGTATGGAGCTTTCCCCATGTCCCAAGTTACTGACCAGTTAAGAGGGAGGGAGAGAGACAGAGGGAGAGAGAGGGTGGGGGGGATTGTTGCCTTAGTTACTGCACTTGGCTTGAAAGGCGCTGACAGAAATGTGATTTTGTTGTGGTTCACCGAGTGACTCTGGTGTTATCTCGAGCTCCCGATATTCTTTTCTCCCCGAGACTGTTCAGTTTGTCTTGTCTAGTCTTCTATTCCTGCTTCAATCCGCGAGGTTTTCCTCTCACCAAAACCACAACGTCTCGATTCATCTCATTTTCTCGGTGGGCCGTTTCTTGACTGCATCCTATACGTGTGTGTTGGCACATCAACAGACCTACCGTTGCCTTACCCCCACCCTTCCTCTACCATCACCCACCCAGTCCCACACTCTCCTAAAAACCCACATCTTCAATCGCACATGAAGTCTCCCCCTCACCCCCCCCCCCCCCCCCCCCCCACGCTCTCCCCGAGCTACTTGTTAAGTGCCCTAAGCCACAATCCAGGGAAACAAAAGGCGCTATAAGCGCAACATGTGGTTATTGACGGCAAATAAAATACAACCCACGTACACACAGTCACTTCACTTTACCGTATTCTCTGCGAAGCGCTTTGAGACGTCGGTAAGATGTGAAAAGCGCCACATCAAACGCAAGGATTCTTCTTCTTGATTAACCCCCCCCCCCCACCCCTTTCTGTGAACTTGAATAAACACAATGTAGAGTCAGGGATGTAACAAGCAACACTACAGCGGCTTCACCCACAAAATATCAGCTCAATTCACGTTTAGAGTGTGTTCTGTGAAGTGCCTTTTGAGACGTCTCGAAGATCTGATGTGTCTTAATATTAACTGTAGGGATTTGTTGTTGTTGTTGTTGTTGTATTGTAACCCAGGCTATGAAACAGACGGTCCTCGACACACAAGGCCGACACCTGCTTTGGCACGGGACCCCCCCCCCCCCCCCCCCTCTCTCTCTCTCTCTCTCTCTCTGTAAATACAACAGCTGTAAGCGCAACCGAGCCCCAGAAACTTCTGTTGGCAATTTCCACAACAAAGAAAGTTCCGGTCCAATCCGAACAATCCCGACGAGCCTCTGGGAAAACAAACCCAGATCCTCGATCTGCAACAGCGTCGGTGTCCTGAGGCTTTTACGTTTACCAGGATGATGTAAAGTTACTATTACAGTAGCTCCCTCTCTCCCTCTGTCTCTCTCTCTCTCTCTGTCTCTCTCTCTCTCTCTCGTGAGGTTTCCACCCTGTCTCGTCTCTTCCCTTTCCTCTTTCAAGGCCGGTTTGAAGACTTTCCTCTTCGATCGTGCCTTTTGTTCCCCACCCCCCGAACTCTCTTACCTCCCCCTTCGTGTCTCACCCCTTCCCAAACACTCCCCTCCCAGCTCGGGTCACACGCCTCCTGTTCAGCGCCTTGGGACGTCCTCCCGACGTGAAAGGCGCTCTATAAATGTAAATTGTTGTTGTTGTTGTTATCTCAGCGCCGGCCGGCCGGCAGGATCCGCAATTATTCTAAACAGACATTCCACGTTCGGCCCCACACTAAACCCCGTGAATCCGCTTCACGACAGGTTCCCGCGGAAGCGCTTTGGGGGCGTGACAGGAGGCGGCCGTAACAAACGCAAGGATCGTTATTAGGATGTGAACCTCACTCACTCACTGACTGACTCACTGACTGACTGACTGACTGACTCACTCACTGACTCACTCACTCACTGACTCACTCACTCAAACGCCTCAATTGCCAGCCACGGGTACAGATACTCTAAATTTATAGCAGGGAATCTGATATTCTATATATAGCAACTTCCCTCCCTCCCTCCCTCCCTCTCCCCCCCCTCCCTCCCTCTCTCTCCCTCCCTCCCTCCCTCTCCCCCCCCCTCCCTCCCTCTCTCTCCCTCCCTCCCTCCCTCTCTCCCTCCCCCACTCCCTGCCTCCCTCTCTCCCTCCCCCACTCCCTGCCTCCCTCTCTCCCCTCCCCCACTCCCTGCCTCTCTCTCACTCCCTCCCTCCCTCTCTCTCCCTCCCTCCCTCCCATGGATGCAAGGATTACTATTCTACTATATATATATATATATACACATGTTATACTATATTAGACTTGACACACAGATCAACCAGGAGTTAATAGACTAGGAACTGGCTCGATGGGCTGAACGGCCCCCAGTCCCTGTCCCTGATCTCTCTCTAACCCCCGTGAAGCGCTTTGAGACGCCTCGACGCTCCCTCCCCCCCACACAGATCATTGTCAGTGTCATCGCCAGCATTGATATCAATGTCATCAGGTATTGTTGTGAGATTGTTGGAGGAGGGGGTGGGGGGGGGGGGGGGGGGGGGGGAGTGACAGACAGAGAGAGAGAGAGACAGAGAGAAGGGACTCACTCTGACCCGCAGCCTCACGCGGGATTATTCCTTGTCAGAGTTACTGATCACGGAGAGGTCTGCACGGTGGATGGTCCGGTGATGGCGGGAACTCTCTCTCTCTCTCTCTCTCACGGTGAGGCGACAACAGCTGACCGACCGACCGACTGACTGACTGACTGAGGCCCTCCCTGTTACTGACGCTTGCTGATGACGTCGACAGGCTGGCCGCCTCACTGCCTGCACAGAAATTCTGTGTATTTATTTTCTTCATTATCATTATCACGTAACTGGCGGGGGGGGGGGGGGGTTTCCCCCACCCTCAAACAAAAAGGCTTGTTTTCTGTTTGTGTGCGTGTGTTTATATATTTCCAACAATGGAAGGCACTGTATTTGGGTTACAACGCTGACATAATCGACCGCCATCTTTGTGAGGGGCACACACAGGTGGGAAGGTAGGGGAGTGGTCGCCATGTTTATGAGGGGCACAGACTGTTGTTGGTGGGTGGGAGGAAGGAGGTGGGGGGGGGGGGGGGGGGGGGGCGTTGTGTGGAGGGCCATGGGAGTGTCCGCCATCTTTATGAGGGGCACAGACTGGTGGTGGGTGCCATGGGTGTGGCTGCCGTGAGAGTGCCCCGCACCAAGATGTCTCCGGCCTGAGGTTGACCATTGAAGCTGCTGTGTGTTGTGTTTTGTGTGTGTGTGTGTTAGTGTGTGTGTGTGTGGTTGGGGGGGGGGGGGGATGGAGAGGCCTCCTCCCTTCAGCAATGACAGCAAGTGGTGTAAGGAGATGGAGAACGTGGCGCTTCAGACCAGCCTCTTCCTGAACCTGTCCGGCAGAGAGGGTCACGGTGGGGAGCCTGACCCCGCGTCTCCTCCCGGCCCGACCCTCGACCCACCCGACCCCAACTCAACCGGGCCCGAGCGCTCGCCCCGGGAACCCTCCGCGGAGGAGCCCGAGGAGCCTCCGGTCCCGCTGACCCAAACCGACCACCTCAACAAGCGCCTCCTGTCCTCCTTCCTGGAGAAGCTGAACCAGTGCGACCGCGGCTTAGCCAGCCCTCCGCAGCCGCAGGGTCTGGGCCCCCAGCCCGAGGACTCCAACAAGGCGCAGGAGGACTGGTGAGGAGTGAACGGTCTCCTCTGCGAAACGATGGCCTGAGCCGCGGGACCGCGGCTCCCCTTCTACACCCGGGCTCTGAGGGACGGCGAGCAGGGTCGAGGGTCGAGGGTCGAGGGTCGAGAGTCCAGCCCTCGGTCCCCATTTCAAGATGAGAGTCCCATCTCGAATTGTTCTGGAATTCCCTTCCTCGCTCCCTGTGCCTCTCGTTCCCCCCCCACCCCCCCCCTCCCCTCCCTCTCTTCCTATTTTCAGGTCACGGCTAAAGATCTCTTTTCTTTTCCGACCGCGCTTTCGCCTTTCGTTCAGCTTTCCCCCCCCCCACCTTCCCCCACCTCCCCCCATCACCCCCCTCCCCGGCTCGACCCTGGGATCTGTTATTGGGAAGCGCTCTGAGACGCCGTCTGGCGTGGACGTAGGGAGGGAGGGAGGGAGTGAGGGAGGGAGGGATATAAATCCAAGTTGTTGTTGTTGTTGCTCGTGTGGCGCGGCGTCTAACGCAGCTTTTAACAAGACAATGTCAATCTTTTAAATTTGGTATCTGTAGTTATTTTGGACGAGCTGTGACCTGGCTCTTTCTGAAGACCATAAAGCGATCTGGTTACCGGAGTCAACCCTCTTTCCCAGCCTCCGTGCTCTTTCCCCCCCCCAATGGACTAATCGTGTTTGGGATTTGTTCGAGAACCTGTTTGTTTAATTCGCAGATTTGTATTTTTCATACGCAGAAATCTCTCGCAGATCGAGGAAGGTGTTTGAATTGAAAAAGTCGTAACCAAATTCCTATTGCTCTCCGTCAAAATTAATTCTCAAAAGAATTGAACCTTAAAGTAATACAGCTGTGATTTGAAAAAGATATATTGTACTTTACACTTAGAGTGGA
>JAYJKW010000309.1:0-2500 GCA_035084275.1 Hydrolagus colliei
TTCTCTCTCAGTCTCTCTCACACTCTCTCAGTCTCTCACACTCTCTCAGTCTCTCTCACACTCTCTCAGTCTCTCTCACACTCTCTCAGTCTCTCTCACACTCTCTCAGTCTCTCACACTCTCTCACACTCTCTCAGTCTCTCTCACACTCTCTCAGTCTCTCTCACACTCTCTCAGTCTCTCTCACACTCTCTCACTCTCTCTCTCAGTCTCTCTCACTCTCTCTCAGTCTCTCTCACTCTCTCTCACACTCTCTCAGTCTCTCTCAGTCTCTCTCACACTCTCTCACACTCTCTCAGTCTCTCTCACACTCTCTCAGTCTCTCTCTCAGTCTCTCTCACACTCTCTCAGTCTCTCTCTCACTCTCTCAGTCTCTCTCTCAGTCTCTCTCGCTCGCGAGCGATCGAGCGAGTGAGGTGTGAGAGACTGAGAGAGGAGAGAGAGAGAGAGAGAGAGATACACACCTCTGCGCATTTGATGGCTTCGAACAACTCCTCCTCGAGGGAGAGGGGAGGTTTGGAGGGAGGGAGGGGGAGAGAGGGAGGGAGGGGGAGAGAGGGAGGGAGGGGGAGAGAGGGAGGGAGGGGGAGAGAGGGAGGGAGGGGGAGAGAGGGAGGGAGGGGGAGAGAGGGAGGGAGGGGGAGAGAGGGAGGGAGGGGGAGAGAGGGAGGGGGGGGGAGAGAGGGAGGGAGGGGGAGAGAGGGAGGGAGGGGGAGAGAGGGAGGGAGGGGGAGAGAGGGAGGGAGGTTGTCACTCTGTGCAAATCCGTAATCTCTCTCCGAAGGGTTGAGCGAGGGATTGAGACACATAGAGAGAGAGAGAGAGAGAGAGAGAGAGTGTGTTAGAGGGAGTGAGAGAGACTGAGAGAGTATGAGAGAGACTGAGAGAGTGTGAGAGAGACTGAGAGAGAGTGTGAGAGAGACTGAGAGAGTGTGAGAGAGACTGAG
Organism: Hydrolagus colliei; assembly: GCA_035084275.1. Lineage (NCBI taxonomy): Eukaryota > Metazoa > Chordata > Chondrichthyes > Chimaeriformes > Chimaeridae > Hydrolagus > Hydrolagus colliei. The sequence goes on from JAYJKW010000309.1 coordinate 948, forward strand.
AGTGTGAGAGAGACTGAGAGAGTGTGAGAGAGAGACTGAGAGAGTGAGTGAGAGACTGAGAGTGTGAGAGAGAGGGAGAGAGAGACTGAGAGAGAGTGTGAGAGAGACTGAGAGAGACTGAGAGAGTGTGAGAGAGACTGAGAGAGAGGGAGAGAGAGACTGAGAGAGAGTGTGAGAGAGACTGAGAGAGACTGAGAGAGTGTGAGAGAGTGTGAGAGAGACTGAGAGAGTGTGAGAGAGACTGAGAGAGTGTGAGAGAGACTGAGAGAGTGTGAGAGAGACTGAGAGAGTGTGAGAGAGACTGACAGAGAGACTGAGAGAGTGTGAGAGAGACTGAGAGAGACTGAGAGAGTGTGAGAGAGACTGAGAGAGTGTGAGAGAGACTGAGAGAAAGTGAGAGAGAGACTGAGAGAGTGTGAGAGAGACTGAGAGAGTGTGAGAGAGACTGAGAGAGTGAGTGAGAGAGTGTGAGAGACTGAGAGAGTGTGAGAGAGACTGAGAGAGACTGAGAGAGTGTGAGAGAGTGTGAGAGAGACTGAGAGAGAGACTGAGAGAGACTGAGAGAGTGAGTGAGAGAGTTGTGAGAGACTGAGAGAGTGTGAGAGAGACTGAGAGAGTGTGAGAGAGACTGAGAGAGAGACTGAGAGAGTGTGAGAGAGAGACTGAGAGAGTGTGAGAGAGACTGAGAGAGTGTGAGAGAGACTGAGAGAGCGTGAGAGAGACTGAGAGAGAGACTGAGAGAGTGTGAGAGAGACTGAGAGAGTGAGAGAGAGACTGAGAGAGTGTGAGAGAGACTGAGAGAGAGACTGAGAGAGTGTGAGAGAGACCGAGAGAGTGTGAGAGAGACTGAGAGAGACTGAGAGAGTGAGACAGAGAGACTGAGAGAGAGTGAGAGAGACTGAGAGAGTGTGAGAGAGACTGAGAGAGTGTGAGAGAGACTGAGAGAGTGTGAGAGAGTGTGAGAGAGTGTGAGAGAGTGTGAGAGAGACTGAGAGAGTGTGAGAGAGACTGAGAGAGTGTGAGAGAGACTGAGAGAGACTGAGAGAGTGAGAGAGAGACTGAGAGAGTGTGAGAGAGACTGAGAGAGACTGAGAGAGTGTGAGAGAGACTGAGAGAGAGTGAGAGAGACTGAGAGAGTGTGAGAGAGACTGAGAGAGACTGAGAGAGTGAGAGAGAGACTGAGAGAGTGTGAGAGAGACTGAGAGAGACTGAGAGAGTGTGAGAGAGAGTGTGAGAGAGACTGAGAGAGTGTGAGAGAGACTGAGAGTGTGAGAGAGACTGAGAGAGTGTGAGAGAGACTGAGAGAGTGTGAGAGAGAGACTGAGAGAGTGAGTGAGAGACTGAGAGTGTGAGAGAGAGGGAGAGAGAGACTGAGAGAGAGTGTGAGAGAGACTGAGAGAGACTGAGAGAGTGTGAGAGAGTGTGAGAGAGACTGAGAGAGAGGGAGAGAGAGACTGAGAGAGAGTGTGAGAGAGACTGAGAGAGACTGAGAGAGTGTGAGAGAGTGTGAGAGAGACTGAGAGAGTGTGAGAGAGACTGAGAGAGTGTGAGAG
>JAYJKW010000309.1:25000-35000 GCA_035084275.1 Hydrolagus colliei
GAGGGAGGGATGGGTGTGTGTGAGGGAGGGAGTGAGGGAGGGAGTGTGGGAGGGAGGGAGGGAGGGAGGGAGGGAGTGAGGGAGTGTGTGAGGGAGGGAGGGAGTGAGGGAGGGAGGGAGGGAGGGAGGGAGTGTGTGAGGGAGGGAGGGAGGGAGGGAGGGAGAGAGAGTGGAGTGTGTGAGGGAGGGAGGGAGGGAGGGAGGGAGGGAGGGAGTGTGTGAGGGAGGGAGTGTGTGAGGGAGGGAGGGAGGGAGGGAGGGAGGGAGTGTGTGAGGGAGGGAGGGAGGGAGGGAGGTGTGTGAGGGAGGGAGTGTGTGAGGGAGGGAGGGAGGGAGGGAGTGTGTGAGGGAGGGAGGGAGGGAGGGAGGTACTCACTGTGAGATCCTCCAGTGTGGCTGGCAGTGGGTCTGGTTGGTTGGGAGGGAGAGACTGAGATGCAGTTGTCATTTGGTCTCCACGGAGTCTAGACAGGGGGAGAGAGGGAGGGAGGGAGGGGGAGAGAGGGAGGGGGGGGGGGGGGAGGGAGGGGAGGGGGGGAGAGAGGGAGGGGGGAGGGGAGAGAGGGAGGGAGGGGGGGGAGGGAGGGAGGGAGGGGGGGGAGGGAGGGAGGGAGGGGGGGGGGGGGAGAGAGGGAGGGGGGAGGGGAGAGAGGGAGGGAGGGGGGGGAGGGAGGGGGAGAGGGAAGGAGGGAGGGAGGGAGGGGGGGGAGAGAGGGAGGGAGGGAGGGGGGAGGAGGGAGGGAGGGAGGGAGGGAGGGAGGGAGGGAGGGAGGGAGGGAGGGAGGGAGGGAGGGAGAGAGGGGGGAGGGAGGGGGAGAGGGGGAGAGAGAGAGGGAGGGAGGGAGAGAGGGAGGGAGTGGGGGGGAGAGAGGGAGGGAGGGGGGAGAGAGGGGGGGAGGGAGGGGGGGAGGGAGGGGGGGGAGAGAGGGAGGGAGGGGGGGAGGGAGGGGGGGGAGAGAGGGAGGGAGGGAGGGAGGGAGGGGGGGGAGGCAGGGAGGGGGGAGAGAGAGAGAGAGGGAGGGAGAGAGGGTGGGGGGAGGGAGGGAGAGAGGAGGGGGGGGAGAGAGGGAGGGGGAGAGGGGGGGAGAGAGGGAGGGAGGGAGGGGGGGAGAGAGGAGGGGGGGGGAGAGAGGGAGGGGGAGAGGGGGGGAGAGAGGGAGGGAGGGACGGGGGGGAGGGAGGGAGGGGGAGAGAGGGAGAGGGGGGGAGAGAGGGAGGGAGAGAGGGAGGGAGGGGGGGGGAGAGAGGGAGAGGGGGGGAGAGAGGGAGGGAGAGAGGGAGGGAGGGGGGGAGGGAGGGGGGGGAGAGGGAGGGAGAGGGGGGGAGAGAGGGAGGGAGGGGGGGGGGGAGAGAGGGAGGGAGGGGGGGGGGGAGAGAGGGAGGGAGGGGAGGGAGGGAGGGAGAGGGGGGGAGAGAGGGAGAGAGAGAGGGAGGGAGGGAGGGAGAGAGGGAGGGAGGGAGAGAGGGAGGGAGGGGGAGAGAGGGAGGGAGGGAGAGGGGGGGAGAGAGGGAGGGAGGGAGGGAGGGGTGTGAGAGAAGGGAGGGAGTGGGGGAGAGAGGGAAGGGAGGGGGGGGAGAGAGAGGGAGGGGGGGAGGGAGGGAGGGGGGGAGAGAGGGGGGGGGGGGGAGAGAGGGAGGGAGGGGGAGAGAGGGAGGGAGAGAGAGAGAGAGAGGGAGAGACTAAATTCACATGCACATTCAGAAGCTGACTGGGCGGGGTGGGGGGGGGGGAGATGGACAGAGACTTCGAGAGAGAGACAGAGACTTGGGAGAGATGGGGAGAGACTTGGAGAGAGTGTGAGAGAGAGACAGAGACTTGGGGAGATGGACAGAGACTTGGGGGGGAGATGGAGAGAGACTTTGAGAGAGAGACAGAGACTTGGGAGAGATGGGGAGAGACTTGGGGGAGATGGACAGAGACTTGAGAGAGAGACAGAGAGAGACAGAGTCTTGGGGGAGAGATGGACAGAGACTTGGGGGGGGAGATGGACAGAGACTTCGAGAGAGAGACAGAGACTTGGGGGAGATGGGGAGAGACTTTGAGAGAGAGACAGAGACTTGGGAGAGATGGGGAGAGACTTGGGGGAGATGGACAGAGACTTGGGAGAGATGGGGAGAGACTTGGGAGAGATGGGGAGAGACCTGGAGAGAGTGTGAGAGAGAGACAGAGACTTGGGGGGGAGATGGACAGAGACTTGGGGGGAGATGGACAGAGACTTGGGGGAGATGGACAGAGACTTGAGAGACTGTGAGAGAGAGACAGAGAGAGACAGAGACTTGGGGGAGATGGACAGAGACTTGAGAGAGAGACAGAGAGAGACAGAGACTTGGGGGAGATGGACAGAGACTTGGGGGGGAGATGGGGAGAGACTTTGAGAGAGAGACAGAGAGAGACAGAGACTTGGGGGAGATGGACAGAGACTTGAGAGAGTGTGAGAGAGAGACAGAGAGAGACAGAGACTTGGGGGAGATGGGCAGAGACTTTGAGAGAGTGTGAGAGAGAGACAGAGACTTGGGGGAGATGGGGAGAGACTTGGGAGAGATGGGGAGAGACTTGGAGAGAGAGACAGAGAGAGACAGAGACTTGGGGGAGATGGAGAGAGACTTTGAGAGAGAGACAGAGAGAGACAGAGACTTGGGGGGGGGGGGATGGACAGAGACTTGGGGGGAGATGGACAGAGACTTGAGAGAGAGACAGAGAGAGAGACAGAGACTTGGGGGGGGGAGATGGACAGAGACTTGGGAGAGAGGGACAGAGACTTGAGAGAGAGACAGAGAGAGACAGAGACTTGGGGGAGATGGACAGAGACTTGAGAGAGAGACAGAGAGAGAGAGACTTGGGGGGGGGATGGAGAGAGACTTTCAGAGAGAGACAGAGAGAGACAGAGACTTGGGAGAGATGGGGAGAGACTTGTGGGGGAGATGGACAGAGACTTGAGAGAGTGTGAGAGAGAGACAGAGACTTGGGGGAGATGGACAGAGACTTAGGGGGAGATGGGGAGAGACTTTGAGAGAGAGACAGAGAGAGACAGAGACTTGGGGGAGAGATGGACAGAGACTTGAGAGACAGAGACAGAGAGAGACAGAGACTTGGGAGAGATGGGGAGAGACTTGGGAGAGATGGGGAGAGACCTGGAGAGAGTGTGAGAGAGAGACAGAGACTTGGGGGGGGAGATGGGGAGAGACTTGAGAGAGAGACAGAGAGAGACAGAGACTTGGGGGAGATGGACAGAGACTTGAGAGAGAGACAGAGAGAGACAGAGACTTGGGGGAGAGATGGACAGAGACTTGGGGGAGATGGACAGAGACTTGAGAGAGAGAGACAGAGAGAGACAGAGACTTGGGAGAGATGGGGAGAGACTTGTGGGGGAGATGGACAGAGACTTGAGAGAGTGTGAGAGAGAGACAGAGACTTGGGGGGGAGATGGACAGAGACTTGAGAGAGAGACAGAGAGAGACAGAGACTTGGGGGAGATGGACAGAGACTTAGGGGGAGATGGGGAGAGACTTTGAGAGAGAGACAGAGAGAGACAGAGACTTGGGGGAGATGGACAGAGACTTGAGAGAGTGTGAGAGAGAGACAGAGAGAGACAGAGACTTGGGGGAGATGGGGAGAGACTTTGAGAGAGTGTGAGAGAGAGACAGAGAGAGACAGAGACTTGGGGGGAGATGGGGAGAGACTTTGAGAGAGTGTGAGAGAGAGACAGAGACTTGGGGGGGAGATGGACAGAGACTTGAGAGAGAGACAGAGACTTGGGGGAGATGGACAGAGACTTGAGAGAGAGACAGAGACTTGGGGGAGATGGACAGAGACTTGAGAGAGAGACAGAGAGAGACAGAGACTTGGGGGGGAGATGGGGAGAGACTTTGAGAGAGTGTGAGAGAGAGACAGAGAGAGACAGAGACTTGGGGGAGATGGACAGAGACTTGAGAGAGAGACAGAGAGAGACAGAGACTTGGGGGGAGATGGGGAGAGACTTTGAGAGAGAGACAGAGAGAGACAGAGACTTGGGGGAGATGGACAGAGACTTGGGGGAGATGGGGAGAGACTTGGAGAGAGAGACAGAGAGAGACAGAGACTTGGGGGAGATGGAGAGAGACTTGAGAGAGAGACAGAGAGAGACAGAGTCTTGGGGGGGGGGGAGATGGACAGAGACTTGGGAGAGAGGGACAGAGACTTGAGAGAGAGACAGAGAGAGACAGAGACTTGGGGGAGATGGACAGAGACTTGAGAGAGAGACAGAGAGAGACAGAGACTTGGGAGAGATGGGGAGAGACTTGTGGGGGAGATGGACAGAGACTTGAGAGAGTGTGAGAGAGAGACAGAGACTTGGGGGTGGGGGGGGGGGAGATGGACAGAGACTTGGGAGAGATGGGGAGAGACTTGGAGAGAGAGACAGAGAGAGACAGAGACTTGGGGGGGAGATGGACAGAGACTTGGGGAGATGGACAGAGACTTGAGAGAGAGACAGAGAGAGACAGAGACTTGGGGGGGGGGGGGGGGGAGATGGACAGAGACTTGGGGGGGAGATGGACAGAGACCTGAGAGAGAGTGTGAGAGATGGACAGAGACTTGGGGGGGGGAGTGTGAGAGATGGACAGAGACTTGAGAGAGAGACAGAGACTTGGGGGAGATGGACAGAGACTTGAGAGAGAGACAGAGACTTGGGGGAGATGGACAGAGACTTGAGAGAGTGTGAGAGAGAGACAGAGACTTGGGGGAGATGGACAGAGACTTGGGGGGGAGTGTGAGAGATGGACAGAGACCTGAGAGAGAGACAGAGAGAGACAGAGACTTGGGGGGGGAGTGTGAGAGATGGACAGAGACTTGAGAGAGAGACAGAGACTTGGGGGAGATGGACAGAGACTTGGAGAGAGAGACAGAGACTTGGGGGGGAGATGGGGAGAGACTTGAGAGAGTGTGAGAGAGAGAGAGAGAGAGAGAGATGGACAGAGACTTGGGGGGGAGATGGGGAGAGACTTTGAGAGAGTGTGAGAGAGAGAGAGAGATGGACAGAGACTTGGGGGGGAGATGGGGAGAGACTTTGAGAGAGTGTGAGAGAGAGAGAGAGAGAGAGAGATGGACAGAGACTTGGGGGGGAGATGGACAGAGACTTGAGAGAGAGACAGAGAGAGACAGAGACTTGGGGGGGAGATGGGGAGAGACTTTGAGAGAGTGTGAGAGAGAGAGAGAGAGAGAGAGATGGACAGAGACTTGGGGGGGAGATGGACAGAGACTTGAGAGAGTGTGAGAGAGAGAGAGAGAGAGAGAGATGGACAGAGACTTGGGGGGGAGATGGACAGAGACTTGGGGGAGATGGACAGAGACTTGGAGAGAGAGACAGAGACTTGGGGGGGAGATGGGGAGAGACTTTGAGAGAGTGTGAGAGAGAGAGAGAGAGAGAGAGAGATGGACAGAGACTTGGGGGGGAGATGGGGAGAGACTTTGAGAGAGTGTGAGAGAGAGAGAGAGAGAGAGAGAGAGAGAGAGATGGACAGAGACTTGGGGGGGAGATGGACAGAGACTTGAGAGAGTGTGAGAGAGAGAGAGAGAGAGAGAGAGAGATGGACAGAGACTTGGGGGGGAGATGGGGAGAGACTTTGAGAGAGTGTGAGAGAGAGAGAGAGAGAGAGATGGACAGAGACTTGGGGGGGAGATGGACAGAGACTTGAAAGAGTGTGAGAGAGAGAGAGAGAGAGAGAGAGAGATGGACAGAGACTTGGGGGGGAGATGGACAGAGACTTGAGAGAGTGTGAGAGAGAGAGAGAGAGAGAGAGAGAGATGGACAGAGACTTGAGAGAGTGTGTGAGAGAGAGAGAGAGAGAGAGATGGACAGAGACTTGGGGGGGAGATGGACAGAGACTTGAGAGAGTGTGAGAGAGAGAGAGAGAGAGAGATGGACAGAGACTTGAGAGAGTGTGAGAGAGAGAGAGAGAGAGATGGACAGAGACTTGGGGGGGAGATGGACAGAGACTTGAGAGAGTGTGAGAGAGAGAGAGAGAGAGAGAGATGGACAGAGACTTGGGGGGGAGTGTGAGAGATGGACAGAGACTTGAGAGAGAGACAGAGACTTGGGGGAGATGGACAGAGACTTGAGAGAGAGACAGAGACTTGGGGAAGATGGACAGAGACTTGGGGGGGAGTGTGAGAGATGGACAGAGACTTGAGAGAGAGACAGAGACTTGGGGGAGATGGACAGAGACTTGAGAGAGAGACAGAGACTTGGGGGGGAGATGGACAGAGACTTGGGGGAGTGTGAGAGAGAGACAGAGACTTGGGGGAGATGGACAGAGACTTGGGGGGGAGTGTGAGAGATGGACAGAGACTTGGGGGGGAGATGGACAGAGACTTGGGGGGGAGATGGACAGAGACTTGGGGGGGAGTGTGAGAGATGGACAGAGACTTGGGGGGGAGATGGACAGAGACTTGAGAGAGTGTGAGAGAGAGAGAGAGAGAGAGAGATGGACAGAGACTTGGGGGGGAGATGGGGAGAGACTTTGAGAGAGACAGAGAGAGACAGAGAGAGACAGAGACTTGGGGGAGATGGACAGAGACTTGAGAGAGAGACAGAGAGAGACAGAGACTTGGGGGGGAGATGGGGAGAGACTTTGAGAGAGTGTGAGAGAGAGAGAGAGAGAGAGAGATGGACAGAGACTTGGGGGGGAGATGGACAGAGACTTGAGAGAGTGTGAGAGAGAGAGAGAGAGAGAGAGAGAGAGATGGACAGAGACTTGGGGGGGAGATGGACAGAGACTTGAGAGAGTGTGAGAGAGAGAGAGAGAGAGAGAGATGGACAGAGACTTGGGGGGGAGATGGACAGAGACTTGAGAGAGTGTGAGAGAGAGAGAGAGAGAGAGAGAGAGAGATGGACAGAGACTTGAGAGAGTGTGAGAGAGAGAGAGAGAGAGAGATGGACAGAGACTTGGGGGGGAGATGGGGAGAGACTTGAGAGAGTGTGAGAGAGAGAGAGAGAGAGAGAGAGATGGACAGAGACTTGGGGGGGAGATGGACAGAGACTTGAGAGAGAGACAGAGAGAGAGAGAGACTTGGGGGAGATGGACAGAGACTTGAGAGAGAGACAGAGAGAGACAGAGACTTGGGGGGGAGATGGGGAGAGACTTGAGAGAGTGTGAGAGAGAGAGAGAGAGAGAGAGATGGACAGAGACTTGGGGGGGAGATGGACAGAGACTTGAAAGAGTGTGTGAGAGAGAGAGAGAGAGAGAGATGGACAGAGACTTGGGGGGGAGATGGACAGAGACTTGAAAGAGTGTGAGAGAGAGACAGAGAGAGATGGAGACTTGAGAGAGATGGAGAGAGACTTTGAGAGAGTGAGAGAGAGAGACAGAGACTTGGGGGAGATGGACAGAGACTTGAGAGAGAGACAGAGAGAGACAGAGACTTGGGGGGAGATGGGGAGAGACTTTGAGAGAGACAGAGAGAGACAGAGAGAGACAGAGACTTGGGGGAGATGGACAGAGACTTTGAGAGAGTGTGAGAGAGAGACAGAGACTTGGGGGAGATGGACAGAGACTTGGGGGGGAGTGTGAGAGATGGACAGAGACTTGAGAGAGAGACAGAGACTTGGGGGAGATGGACAGAGACTTGAGAGAGAGACAGAGACTTGGGGGAGATGGACAGAGACTTGAGAGAGAGACAGAGACTTGGGGGAGATGGACAGAGACTTGAGAGAGAGACAGAGACTTGGGGGAGATGGACAGAGACTTGGGGGGGAGTGTGAGAGATGGACAGAGACTTGAGAGAGAGACAGAGACTTGGGGGAGATGGACAGAGACTTGAGAGAGAGACAGAGACTTGGGGGGGAGATGGACAGAGACTTGGGGGAGTGTGAGAGAGAGACAGAGACTTGGGGGAGATGGACAGAGACTTGGGGGGGAGTGTGAGAGATGGACAGAGACTTGGGGGGGAGATGGATAGAGACTTGGGGGAGATGGACAGAGACTTGGGGGGGAGATGGACAGAGACTTGGGGGAGATGGACAGAGATGGAGAGAGACTTGGGGGAGATGGACAGAGACTTGGGGGGGAGATGGACAGAGACTTGAGAGAGAGACAGAGACTTGGGGGAGATGGACAGAGACTTGGGGGGGAGTGTGAGAGATGGACAGAGACTCACCCCTGACCCAGAGAGGCCTGGTCTCTGTTGACCAGCTGCAATCGGAGGAAGATTTGTTGCTGCTCAAGTAGCCTGGAATAGTCGGGGTCTGGCTGGGATTGAACCCTCGAAGATCTGTGCTCGGGAGGGATGTACTGGTGATACTTCAACTGCCTCACTCCTGCTCTGGTCTCTTTGGGTTTCTTGACTGTGGCGATCCTGGCAGGCTGGGGGGGGGGGGGGGGGGGAGGTTAGAGATAGTTGAGAGAGAGTTACGGGGAGTTTAGAGGGTTTAGAGAGAGTGTGGGAGAGACTGAGAGAGAGTGAGAGAGAGTGTGAGAGAGACTGAGAGAGAGTGAGAGAGTGTGAGAGACTGAGAGAGTGTGAGAGAGAGTGAGAGAGACTGAGAGAGAGTGAGAGAGACTGTGAGTGTGAGAGAGACTGAGAGAGTGTGTCAGAGAGAGACTGAGAGAGACTGAGAGTGTGAGACAGACTGAGAGAGTGTGAGAGAGAATGAGAGAGTGTGAGAGAGACTGAGAGAAGTTAGAGATAGTTGAGAGAGAGTTACAGGGAGTTTATAGGGTTTAGAGAGATTGTGAGAGAGACTGAGAGAGTGTGAGAGACTGAGAGTGAGAGACTGAGAGAGAGTGTGAGAGAGACTGAGAGAGTGTGAGAGACTGAGAGTGAGAGAGACTGAGAGTGTGTGAGAGAGACTGAGAGAGTGTGAGAGAGACTGAGAGAGTGTGTCAGAGAGAGACTGAGAGAGACTGAGAGTGTGAGACAGACTGAGAGAGTGTGAGAGAGACTGAGAGAGAGAATGAGAGAGTGTGAGAGAGACTGAGAGAAGTTAGAGATAGTTGAGAGAGAGTTACAGGGAGTTTAGAGGGTTTAGAGAGAGTGTGAGAGAGACTGAGAGAGTGTGAGAGACTGAGAGAGTGTGAGAGAGACTGAGAGAGTGTGAGAGAGACTGAGAGAGTGTGAGAGAGACTGAGAGAGTGAGAGAGTGTGAGAGAGTGTGAGAGAGACTGAGAGAGACTGAGAGAGTGTGAGAGAGACTGAGAGAGTGAGAGAGACTGAGAGAGAGTGTGAGAGAGACTGAGAGTGTGAGAGAGAGAGTGTGAGAGAGACTGAGAGTGTGAGAGAGAGACTGAGAGTGTGAGAGAGACTGAGAGAGAGTGTGAGAGAGAGTGAGAGAGACTGAGAGAGAGTGAGAGAGACTGAGAGAGTGTGAGAGAGACTGAGAGAGTGTGAGAGAGACTGAGAGTGTGAGAGAGACTGTGAGAGAGACTGAGAGACTGAGAGTGTGAGACAGACTGAGAGAGTGTGAGAGAGACTGAGAGTATGAGACAGACTGAGAGAGTGTGAGAGAGACTGAGAGAGAGAATGAGAGAGTGTGAGAGTGAGAGAGACTGAGAGCTGAGAGAGCGGGAGAGAGTGTGAGAGAGACTGAGAGAGAGTGTGAGAGAGACTGAGAGAGAGTGTGAGAGAGACTGAGAGAGTGTGAGAGAGACTGAGAGAGTGTGAGAGAGACTGAGAGAGTGTGAGAGAGACTGAGAGAGTGTGAGAGAGACTGAGAGAGTGTGAGAGGAGAGACTGAGAGAGTGTGAGAGAGACTGAGAGAGTATGAGAGAGACTGAGAGTGAGAGAGACTGAGAGAGTGTGAGAGAGACTGAGAGAGTGAGAGAGAGACTGAGAGAGTGTGAGAGAGACTGAGAGAGTGAGAGTGTGAGAAAGACTGTGAGAGACCGAGAGAGAGTGCGAGTGATTTCGAGGCCGTTTTCAACCCCAAAACATGTATTTTAAGGCAATTTCTTGAGTTCAAAAGGACGAATTGAATGATTTCTGATTAATCTGGGTGATTTGGGGGGATTTTCAACCCATTTTTCG
>JAYJKW010000309.1:40000-42130 GCA_035084275.1 Hydrolagus colliei
TCTCACACTCTCTCAGTCTCTCTCACACTCTCTCAGTCTCTCTCACACTCTCTCACACTCTCTCAGTCTCTCTCAGTCTCTCTCACACTCTCAGTCTCTCTCACACTCTCTCACACTCTCTCAGTCTCTCTCACTCTCTCTCAGTCTCTCTCACTCTCTCTCAGTCCTCTCTCACACTCTCAGTCTCTCTCACACTCTCTCAGTCTCTCTCACACTCTCTCAGTCTCTCTCACTCTCTCTCAGTCTCTCTCACACTCTCTCAGTCTCTCTCAGTCTCTCTCACACTCTCTCTCAGTCTCTCTCTCTCGCTCTCTCAGTCTCTCTCACACTCTCTCAGTCTCTCTCACACTCTCTCAGTCTCTCTCACACTCTCTCAGTCTCTCTCACACTCTCTCTCACACTCTCTCAGTCTCTCTCAGTCTCTCTCACACTCTCTCTCAGTCTCTCTCACACTCTCAGTCTCTCTCAGTCTCTCTCACACTCTCTCAGTCTCTCTCACACTCTCTCAGTCTCTCTCACTCTCTCTCAGTCTCTCTCACACTCTCTCAGTCTCTCTCAGTCTCTCTCACACTCTCTCTCAGTCTCTCTCTCTCGCTCTCTCAGTCTCTCTCACACTCTCTCAGTCTCTCTCACACTCTCTCAGTCTCTCTCACACTCTCTCAGTCTCTCTCACACTCTCTCTCACACTCTCTCAGTCTCTCTCAGTCTCTCTCACACTCTCTCTCAGTCTCTCTCACACTCTCTCAGTCTCTCTCACACTCTCTCAGTCTCTCTCACTCTCTCTCAGTCTCTCTCACACTCTCTCAGTCTCTCTCAGTCTCTCTCACACTCTCTCTCAGTCTCTCTCTCTCGCTCTCTCAGTCTCTCTCACACTCTCTCAGTCTCTCTCACACTCTCTCAGTCTCTCTCACACTCTCTCAGTCTCTCTCACACTCTCTCTCACACTCTCTCAGTCTCTCTCAGTCTCTCTCACACTCTCTCTCAGTCTCTCTCACACTCTCTCAGTCTCTCTCACACTCTCTCAGTCTCTCTCACGCTCTCTCAGTCTCTCTCACGCTCTCTCAGTCTCTCTCACGCTCTCTCAGTCTCTCTCACACTCTCTCAGTCTCTCTCTCTCTCTCAGTCTCTCAGTCTCTCTCACACTCTCTCAGTCTCTCTCACACTCTCTCAGTCTCTCTCAGTCTCTCTCACACTCTCAGTCTCTCTCACACTCTCTCACACTCTCTCAGTCTCTCTCACTCTCTCTCAGTCTCTCTCACACTCTCTCAGTCTCTCTCAGTCTCTCTCACACTCTCTCTCAGTCTCTCTCTCTCGCTCTCTCAGTCTCTCTCACACTCTCTCAGTCTCTCTCACACTCTCTCAGTCTCTCTCACACTCTCTCAGTCTCTCTCACACTCTCTCTCACACTCTCTCAGTCTCTCTCAGTCTCTCTCACGCTCTCTCAGTCTCTCTCACGCTCTCTCAGTCTCTCTCACACTCTCAGTCTCTCTCACACTCTCTCAGTCTCTCTCACTCTCTCAGTCTCTCTCACGCTCTCTCAGTCTCTCACGCTCTCTCAGTCTCTCTCACACTCTCTCACACTCTCTCAGTCTCTCTCACTCTCTCTCAGTCTCTCTCACTCTCTCAGTCTCTCTCACACTCTCAGTCTCTCTCACACTCTCTCAGTCTCTCTCACACTCTCTCAGTCTCTCTCACTCTCTCTCAGTCTCTCTCACACTCTCTCAGTCTCTCTCAGTCTCTCTCACACTCTCTCTCAGTCTCTCTCTCTCGCTCTCTCAGTCTCTCTCACACTCTCTCAGTCTCTCTCACACTCTCTCAGTCTCTCTCACACTCTCTCAGTCTCTCTCACACTCTCTCTCACACTCTCTCAGTCTCTCTCAGTCTCTCTCACACTCTCTCTCAGTCTCTCTCACACTCTCTCAGTCTCTCTCACACTCTCTCAGTCTCTCTCACTCTCTCTCAGTCTCTCTCACACTCTCTCAGTCTCTCTCAGTCTCTCTCACACTCTCTCTCAGTCTCTCTCTCTCGCTCTCTCAGTCTCTCTCACACTCTCTCAGTCTCTCTCACACTCTCTCAGTCTCTCTCAGTCTCTCTCACACTCTCTCAGTCTCTCTCACACTCTCTCTCACA
>JAYJKW010000314.1:0-42041 GCA_035084275.1 Hydrolagus colliei
TATATTCACAGTGTATTGATTGTATTTTGAGGACAACAACAACAACAAATTGCATTCGTATAGTGCCGATCACTTCAGGAGGATGTCCCAAAGTACTGGGCAGTCAGTGATTCGGAATCGGGCTTAGGTCGGGTTTGTGCAGGGTGGAGGGAAGGTGGTATAAAGAGGGTGACTAATGGCACGGTCGAAGAGGAGGGTCTTGAGGCGGGACTTAGAGGCTTGGGAAGGGGCGAGGTGGACAGATTGCAGGATGAAATTTCAAAGATTGAGGGCAGAGTAGCTGAAGGCTCGTCTGCTTATGGTGGAGCTGGTGGGGCTGGGGACGTGGAACTGGCTGGAACTTGCTGGTGGGGAGCGAATTGGCAGATTAATAGGGGTTAGGAGATCACAGAGGTTGGTGGGGTGGGGGTGGTGGAGGGAGCAAGGCCATGGAGCGCTCTGAAGGTGAACACCAGGAGCTTGAATTGAATCCTCTGTGTGATTGGGAAGCCCATGGAGTCGGGCGAGAATGGGGGTGATAGGTTCATGGAGCCTGGTGCAGTAAAGTATATGACCTGCAGAGTTCTGGATGATCTGCAGCCTATGGAATTCAAAAGGCCAACAAGCAGGGCATTGGCACAGCCGAGCCTGAATGTAATGAAGGCATGAATGAGAATTTCAGCAGTCTGAGGGTTAGGTATTGGCAGAGTCGTGCGATGTTGCAGAAGTGAGGGAAGAACGGGTTATGGCATGGATGTGGGAGAGAAAAGACAGTTGAGGACTGAACAAGACACCCAGGTTTGTGACTGGCTTGGTGAGGTGGAGTGTGCATCCGTGGTGGTTAATTCAAAGCTCTCCACGGTCTTGCCTCACCCTACCTCTGAGACCTACTAACCCCTTACCAACCTGCTCACCCCCTCCACTCAGCAGGTTCCAGGACCACGTCCCCCGACTCACCCGCCCCACCATTGGTTGGCGAGCCTTCAGCCACTCTGCCCTCAACCACTGGAACTCCATCCCACAGTCCTCCATCTCACCTCCTCCCTGGCCTCCTTCAAGTCCCATCGGTCACCCCAAATCCCGCCCTTTCCCTCCGCCCTCCCTGACCCCAGCTCGGGTCTGAAACAATGACTGTCTAGAGTCTTGGGACGTCCTCCTGATGTGAAAGGCGCTATACAAATGTAATTTTGATGCTGTTGTTGATGCTGCCAGTGCCTGAGTTACGGATGCTCTTGTGCTAGCCAATCAGTAAGGCCTTGGTCTCGTTGATATCAACTGTAGGAAGTTAATTCTCTCATCCAGGACTTGATGCAGTACTATTTGTGGACACCATTACAATTTTCTGCCAGCAAAGACTGATTTCGGGATGACAACTGTAGCTAGCTAGAATAAATAGACAAAAAAGGTTTTCCTGTGTGGAAGTATAATTAAACATAGACCCATGTGTGATCAAACTATATTATAATTAGAATTAATATTGTGATAATTACTAACCTCATTAAAGTAAAACAGACACATATACTGATCTAGTTGAACTAAAAGAACTCTCAGTATCTTGGTATTCAAAGAAGGTCCGGTCAACACTCATTTCTCACAGGAACAGACAGACCTTGAGCCGGGTGGTACCACTGACGCCAGCTACTATACCTATATCCATGTGACTTTGATAAGTAATTACGTGTGTCAAGATAGCATTCATTCTGTCTATTCCCTCTGTAATTCAACTAATACATGGTGTATTGTTTTAAGTGTATAAAAGGAGGAGTTGAACTGTTCCAAACTCAGAGGACAAGAGCGACTCCCATTGAGAGACGCATATTCTCCTCTCCTTTACTAGTATCGTATTAATAAAGCGCATTCTAATTATCTGTTTGAAGAGTTGTTTTCTAATAGATAGAGAAATAATACTACACAAATATCAGATTCAACACCTGAAAGCCTGAAGTGCAGGACTTTGAAGAATAAACTATTTGTATTTGAATTTAAATGCATGTAAAAGAGCATTTTTTAAAAGTACCATTTTCCAATTTAAAAAAGCCTTCCTACATTGATATTTCTAGTTTTTGTATGCACTTGAGCGAGCAAAGTCTGACTCCCTGACATCTGGTAACAATGCTAGTAATGATTTCCCCTGAACAATCAATGGGCTCCATGGTGTGAATGGAAAATATCCACTTTGAAAGATGTTTTCAATGTGCAGATAAAATGCTAAAAAAAGAATGAGCACTGGGAAGGAAACTAGTTATTCATAAAACCCAACTGTATTATATTAAATATAAATTGTTTGGAGCCTGGAATTTTCCTGTAAACATGCAATTCTTAACTTTACTTTCATACAAATGTTGAGATTCACAGCCTCATTGTTATTCGGGGCTAAAGATCAAATCATGTCTGTGATCAAGGGTGGAACATGCTTTAAAGAGGAAATTTTCCAAAGAAGCTCACACAGCAAAAATATTATTGTTACCAAATGGAATCAGTGGATGAATGGAAAATCTAATCTCCTGTGTGTTTCAGGACCAAGTTCTGGGACTGTGCTTGCAGAAAAAGACCAGCATATTACAAATGGTAACTATGATGAGATTGAGATCACTGAGACACAAGAAAAGGCTGTGGGAAAAGAGAGGGCAGATATGTTTGAAGTGTTTTTAATCATGTGGAAAATTTATCATTAGATAAGTAAACATACATTTGTGAAAGGAGGAAAGTTTGAATGTTGTAAACATCAAATGATCTCTAGATCTCGTTGGATAAACCTGTAAGCCCATGGAATACATTGTCACCAAGTTAAATGAATGGAGAATGTGTAAATGTTAGAGGTATATAGATATCCAGTGGAATTACACAGTCTAAGAGTTAGGCAGAGAAACGGCTGGAATATAGGGAAAATCCAATCGGATTCAACCAGAATAAGTTACAGAAGTAAATGCCCCTTTTCCATCCATTGCTATCCTCTTGTCTGCTGTTCTATAGCGTAATTCAACTGAATCTGTGTTATCTTTAATTTGTTGTTCTCAAACCCTTCACTGTCTAGTGCTTTAGGAGGTCCTCCCAACATGATTGGTGCTTAAAAAATGCAATTTGTTGTTGTTGTCATGAACTGCATATCATTCTCAGGTAGTAATAGTACAAAAAGTGCTATTTTGGGGGGGATATAAACCTACCTTGACAATCAATTCGTTAATATTCCCACTTGAGTGCATTTCTACAGACAATGATGTAGGAAATCAGAAAAACAACAAAAAAGAAAAGATGTTCATTTTTGTAGGATCTTACTGCTGTACCTCAAAATATCTCGAAGAATTAAGAATTACTTCACAGATAATTGTGAAATAGTGACTATAGCCGTAAGCAAAAAACAGCAGCCATATGCTCCATTATAATCATCATAATAATAATAATCCTTGCATCTAATATAATACCCTATCCGTCTTCAAGACATCTCAATGTGTTTTAAGAGCTCCGAGACGCCATCCAGCGTGGAGGGCGATATATTAATCCAAGTTGTTGTTATTGTTTAACCAAATATACTGTAAAGTTAATTGACTATATTTGGTGGGCAAACGAAACATGGCAGCTGTCAGTTGTGTACAGTAGTGTCCCACAAAAAGTTGTGGATTGAGTGACTAAATAATTTTTTTTGAAGATGTTATTACCCTTGCAAATGTGATCTGCCAATCAATGAAACACTGGGTTCCTACTTACTGTTAGGAAAACAGAGTCATGCAGAGTAAGGGAACTAGCTCATTGTTTCACCCTAAACAGTCATAAGGTGAATAACCAATTTATCTGAGAATTCTTAGTCTGAGATGCATTGGGAGAATCCCCCTTCTCTTTTTGAATCATGCTGTAGGGTCTTTCACATCCACAAAAATGACCTTTGTTGTTCTGACCACAAATACTCTAGTGAGTGTTTATCCGCCATCCATGTTTAGCCACAAACTATAGTCACTGCACTTTATGGTAAAATCCTGAGAAGCGCTTTGGCACATACTCCCAATGTAAAAGGTGCTGTTTCAAATGTAAATACAGTAAAAGCTCCGGCACCCAACCAACTGGAACGCTCAACCAACCTGTACCTCCCAATACAATTCACTATTCCAGCAACCAGATCTCAGAGCGGAGCCATCCGCCATCCAGCATGCGCACTTGTTAAACTTACCAAACACTGGAATTTTTACTTTACCAATCATTTTACCGAGTGTGCTGGAATACTTTATTGATAAGTATCCATACAATATTCTGTTATTATTTAGTCTATTATTAATATGGTATGTTTTAAAATAAGTTAGTTTTTTGTGTAGGATTTTCGGCAACTTGCCACTCTAGTATCCAGCGTATTTGATTAACTGGCACCGGGCAGGTCCCAAGGGTGCCGGATAACAAAGCTTTTACTGTATTATGATTATATCCACCCTGACCTTGCAAGTCATCGCCTACCACTGAGAGTTAAAAATAAACAAAACAAAGTTAAAAAACAAATTCTTAAACTAAACATTTAACCGTTTGAAGCATTATGTTCCTATCTCATTAAATGCTATTATAGTATTTCTACACCCTGAGGCATTTCCTATAATAAATAGTCTAGGTATTCCAACGCCCAAACTGCACGCATTTGAAAGTTGAAAAGCGTCTTGTTAAACTTCAAGGAAATATATAAAAGAAGTTTGTTATGAAAGGAACTGCAGACAGCCTGGTGCCATTGTGCATTGCTTTACCAAAGGCATACATCACAATGTGTTGAGCTGCTCGATGTTAAACAATGGTCCTGGCTGCCTGCTCAGGTGGACATTAAAGATCCTGTGGCAGGGCTCAAAAAGTGAAGGGAGTTTCTCCCATCTTGGCAAACTGATATTAAAAAATTGGTCCTTCACTTCATGGGACTTTACCGTACACAAATTGGCTGCCATTTTTGTCAACAAATACATAGCACTACACTTTACAGTAAATCCTATGAAGTGCTTTGAGACGTTTCAATGACGTGATAAAGCGCTGTATCAAATGGAAGGATTATTAATATTAATAGTAATGATTCCCATCCACTGAGTCCTTGAATTCTTCTATTGTGTCTAGGAATGTCAGAGTTACAGTTCAAACACTTCACCACAGCAAGAGTGGTTAGATCGCACAATGAGTCACCTCTTATGTATTCTTGACAGTTACACAACAGCAAGATGAGTGCTTGGAAATGTACTACTCGTACTAGTCACCCTTGTCGACCGCGACTTTCTCGATAGGGAATTCAACCATATGAGAATAAATAAATGCGTCACTTTTTTGCGTAACGCGCGTAAAACTTGCCTATACGCGCTAGCTGGCCCCGCGCACATGCACATGTGGGAGTTCGCCGGCCTCGTTCGATGCACCCTTGGGAGAAGGAGGGAGAGGAGAGCGATCGATGAGAGAAGGGAGAGCGGAGCAATCGATGAAAAAGGGAGAGCAGAGCGAATGATGAGAGAAGGGAGAGCGGAGCGAGCGACAAGATAATACTGTAATAATATATAATTTAGCCAAGCTGTGGCCGTGTAAGGTGCTGTTTTATTGACTCCAGTGAGAGCGGGGAGAGCGGGAAGCGGGGAGAGCGGGCCAGCCGGCTGTAGCCTGCCTCAGTACGTACCTTGCATTAGTCGAGTGTGGATGTTCCTGGAAGCTTGAGGTGGGTAGCCCGTCGCTGGATTCCCTAACCCGCCTTTTCCCATTACTTGTTAAGCTTACCGAATGCGATTTTACCGATTGCGCAGTTTTCCAGAAACGTAACCCCCGCATTTGATGAGGGCCTACTGTATATGCTAAAAGGGGAAAAACTAATTTTAAAAAGGTGAGATGTTAAATAAAAGATGTAAAAACTGAAATATGAATAAAATGCAGCAGATTATTTTTGCAAATGCCTCATTGGAGATGGTAACGTGGTTCCTATTACAGTACTCTAACTAGAATTATATTCAATGAGGTTGGCTATTGGTACTCTGTAATCAGTAGTCTATGATGCATAATATCGGCATTTCGTCCAGATATATACAGTCAATTTACTTAACAGTAGATTCTGTGAAGCACTTTGAGACATCTAGAAAACGTGAAAAGCGCTATATCAAGTGCAAGGATTATTATTTGCTTAGATGACAAATCCTATCTACCAATGCAATGTCCCATCTCACTCAGGTCTGACATGACCAAATACTATATTACAAAAAGCACATGAACATGTCATGCCTGTTTCCACAGCTGAACCACATACAGACACCGTTAAAGAAACAGAAGGAAACTATCCAATATCTCAAACTGCAGGATCCTAATGTAAAACGTAGTGATGTTTTGTTCTTTGCATGCAAACAAACATCTTGGAAAATGTTTTATTGCAATTTCTAGTCAGCTGCAATCTGAGGTGACAAAGCATCTGGAATTAAACTAATTACAGCTTAAGTACTGTTGAAAATTACCACTGATGTCAGTTACGACCAGAACTAACGTATGTTTCCATTTTGCAAATACAGTACTTGTACAAAATCGAAACTCCAGGACCACTGATGTCCTGACAGAATGTCTGTCAGACAAGTACTAGATGACTGCTAACTTTCTACTGTTGAAAGTCAACAAGATCGAGGCCCTCCCATCAGCGCCTCCACACCTCATGCACTGACAGCATCACCATCCAAGGATGCACATTGAGCCAATCTGTAAACTTGGCATCTCGTTTGACTTTCAACTATCCTTTCTACCCCACATCTGTGCCATGATCCGCTCTGCTTTCCCCCACCTCAGTAACATTGCCTGGCTCAGCCACTGCTTCACGCCTCATGCCACCGAAACCCTCATCCACTCATTCATCACATCTAGGCTTGACTACATAACTCCCTGCTTATTGGTATCAGAACTTTGCAGTCCTATCCCACACGAGCCTCTGTGACCCCAACACCTCGCCTGGCTCCACTGGCTTCTCCAGAAGATAGAGTTCAAAATCAAAATCCTTGTCCCCACCTTCAAGGTCCTCCATGGCTTTAACCCTCCCTACCTCTTCAACTTGCTGATCCTATATAAACCTGTCCACTTCTTCCCCTCAGCAGAGTCACCATTGGGGATGGGCTTTCAGCCTTTCTGCTCCCCACCCTATGGAACTCCATTCCACATTCCTTTTATCTCGCACCCTGCCTTGCCTCCTTCAAGGTGTGTCTCAAGTGTGTCATCTTCGGCTGAGTGTTCAGCCACCCTCCTACCCTCCCTGTGTTCTACCCTCCCAATCCCGACCCCCAGCTTGGGTCCAAATCTCTGACTGTCCAGAGCCTTAGGACATTCTCCCGATGTGAAAGGCACTATACAAATGTAATTTTGTGTTGTTTTATATTGTACAACCTTTAAAAACAATATCTGTAAAATGTATATGGCTTTGCTGATCATAGTTATAAAGCCAAAATGTGACATTCTGTATTTGAGTGTTACAGTCGTCACTACTGTATTTTGATATATGAAGAATTAATCTAGCCACATTTACAATAGAATAGCAAAAATAATAATCCTTCCATTTGATAGCACCTTTTGCATCAGTAGGACAGCACAAAGCAATTCTCGTAATGTTTATTGACTGTGTATTTTGTTGGTGAACGTGACAGTTTTGTATGAAGGGCACTTGTTTATAGCGGAGGCTGTTTGTTTTAGTGGATTCCGCAGACAAATTGGAGCTGCGATTTTGTATTGGCACAGGCTATCAACAACAATTAGACCAGCCAGTTCTCTGCAGTCTGAGAGAAGATGACTCACAAATGATAAAGTTCTATATCATTTTTAATGGAACTGAAAAAGAAAACCCAGAACTATAATTTAGGGTACACCAAAAGAGTTGAACAAGATGGCATAAGTTTAAAGTTGCAAAGGGCCATTTCAGGAAAGACACCTGGAAGATTTTCTTTATTCAGAGATTATGTAACACCTGGAGCAGGTTGTCAAGAAGGGTGGTTGAGGCCAGGACACTGAACTCATTTATAGAGCTTGATACTATGATGGGAAGCCAATACGGTGAGTATTCTGGAGGGATGAGATCAGATGTGCTGCAGGGCCTTCGTCATTAAAATTTCTTAAATCTCTAATCTATGATTTTAGGAAAAGATCACACATTTTATTCACTTCCGTTTTCCTTATTTTGAAGCTACAGCCTTCGTTTCTGAGATAGATGTTAATTTACTCTATGTACCTCAAATAGAGAAGCAAGTTTCTCCTGATGTTCTGGCCAACAGAGCCCCAAATAAAATTGGTAATTTGTTTCATGGCTGTTTGTAGGATATTGCCATGAGCAATTGGACTGCTGTGTTTGCCAACAATATGCAGCAACTCCAATTCACTGTAAGCTCTTTGAAACATCCTCCCATCATGAAAAGCACTGTATCAAATGTAAATATTACTATTCATTATTATAGTCAACTTTGATTGATTTGGGTTGTTGGATATTTGAACAAGTCTGAATGTGGAGTACTGTAACATATTGGTTAGAGCACTCACCTTGCAAGCGAGAGACACAGGTTCAATTCCCCAGCAGGGTGAAATCTTAGGCAAATTTCCTTATTCTTATTCTATTCTGTGTCTCTGTTTACTTGGCAGTAAGTAGGAATCCATTTGTTCGTCAATTGGCAGATCACTTTTCCTGTGTAATAACACCTTCAAAAAACAATAATGATTTAGTCACTTAATCCATGACTGTGTAGAATACTGCTGTGAACAATTGGCTGGCGCGTTTCGCCCACAAAATATACGGTCAATTCACTTTACTTATGTGAAGTGCTTTGAGACGTGTCAATTACATAGTAATTCTCTATATCAAATGTAAGAATTATTATTATTATTGTTAACTACCTAAGTATCTCACACTTAGTGTACAGTCAATGTTTGACCACTTAGTGATCACTTTGTGGTCAAACTATTAAATATGTCCTAGAATGCAATGATTATTCTGCCGTCTATTTATAGGGGTCTTAGTTGCTTGAAAAGAAAGTTTATTTTCCTTTTGACTCATTGAAGAACAGTAAGATATGAATTCCACAGGAAATGCATCAGCCAGTGCACATAAGTAATACAAACAACACAAATACCATCATCAGAAACACACATACTTGTTAACTGTACCAGCTCCTCAATAGACTCTTAGGAATTATGCTTCTTCCAGGTATTTTTCTCATGTTACTTCTGACATTTTGTTGAAATTACGTTGTCAGAGACAGTCTTTATTAAATAGTTTGTGTTAAAAGAGAGTGAAACACTTTTTCCACTATTTTTTTTCATCCGATATGTTTTCCCTGGATGTATTTAGCTAAATCTGGATGAGTTCAAATGATTAAGACAGGACCAAAGGAATGCTGTTTGACAGTTCAGCAGCTGGCTGGAGATTTGCCATTACCTTCAGAATATAGATCTCCTGCTCCAGAGCTTTATTCTCAAATGCAGAAATGCTATTTAATGGAAATGATTATATGTGGTACAGTTCACCTGAAACCTTAAAGTGAGGATCAAAATTAATTCCAATTTCAGATCATAACAGTTCAACTTCCACCTCCTACTCTTCTGTGATACATCATCTGGGTCCCACAAATAACTTTACATCCTCTGGTCTGCGTGTTTTGTTGCAATCCCCCCCACCACCACTCCTGCCCGCACACCTTGCATTATTAACACCTCCTTTTTGTTGTAATTCCCCCTATGTTTTGCACCATTTGCAGTATACGCTGTTAAGCGCTTTGAGACATCGTAAAGATGTGAAAAGCGCTAGATCAAATGCAAGGATTATTATTATTATTAATACCTGTTTAACCCATCATCTTCTATCCTCTACCTCATTTTCTCCTTTGTCTTCCTTACCCCGCCTCCCCCCTCTCTGTTGGTCCTTAAAAGCCTCTCTCTCCCAATATGCCCCAGTTCTGATGAAGGGTTGTGGACCCGTAGCATTGACTCACTTTCCTTTCTCTGTAGATGCTGCCTGACCTGCTGAGTGTTCCCAGCAATTAATTGCATGCCTGGGGATATGTTTCATGAGCAATGCAGAGGTTATTACATAAACAGCAAAAACAACTATCATTCATATAGCGCCCTTCACAGATGTCCAGAATCATCCTCTGAGAAGAAAGCATAGACAATCATTAATTTCTGGTCCCCAACCTTGAGGACAAATGGAAGGTGCGGTGTGGTTGAATTAGATGCCCTAATCATCATCTTGTTCCTTTCACCTTACCTTGACAGAGCCTTCAGCTCCTTGGATGTGATCCATATGGATATGTGGAACCACTGGCATAATTTGCCTTGTGCATGATGACTACTAACCAATCATTCCTCCTTCATCTGTACTGGGTATAGGTGCACTGGCCCCAAAAAATACATTTTCTACAGCTCATGGTACAATAAGCAGGAATCTCAGCTTCATTCTCCTGCTTCCCCTCTCCCCTTCTGTCACTGTCTGTCTCAATGAGGTTTGCGCATCCATTTCCTATTCAAAGTTGTGTTTATATATGGCCGCTGTGTCCATGTGGCATTTATCACTTCATTGGATCAGGGTCTGGCCTCCATTTGGCTAGTAACCAACTGTCATTTTTTTGACCCGTGCCAGAGACTAACACTAAACAACTAAATATTTTATAGAAACATCCAAAGCTCATAAATCAAAGATAGACTAAAGGAATTTCCATGGCTAATGGAATTTTGACCCCTGTGAGAAGCCCTTACTTAATAATAATAATTATCATTACATTTGATACAGCGCCTCATCCTGTTGTCAAGTTGTCTCAAAACACTTCACAGGATATACTGTAAAGTGGATTGACTAAGTATTTTGTGGATGAAATGTGGCAGCCATTTGCTTGTCAGCTTTAACTGTGAGTTAAAATGTAGGAATAGAGGGGAA
Organism: Hydrolagus colliei; assembly: GCA_035084275.1. NCBI lineage: Eukaryota > Metazoa > Chordata > Chondrichthyes > Chimaeriformes > Chimaeridae > Hydrolagus > Hydrolagus colliei. The sequence goes on from JAYJKW010000314.1 coordinate 10,853, forward strand.
TATATCTAAATTCACTGAAGACACAGAGTTGGGAGGTGTTGTAAACTGTGAACAGAACTATTGAAAAATTCAAAGGAACATAGACAGATAAAGAGAATGGTCAGAACTCTGATGGGAGAGGTTTTCCACAGCAATGCATGATACCTTACTTTTTAAATCAGTGGAAATATAGAGAAAACATGGTTGTTTCATTTTATGGTCTTAAACCGACACTTAGATAGTAAAGAAACCTTAAGTCACAACTTCAGGATACTATTTTTTTCCTCAACTCCATACACTGAAAAGAAAACATACTGGTAATGTTGTAACAAACTGACTAACTGCTTTAATTCTGACGCACTTTAATAGTTTAGAAATTGTGTGTAATTCAGATTGATAAAGTGCCTTGGTAAAAGGTGTCAGCCTCTTCCAGAGCTACCTGACTGGCAGTTAAAACGGAAACATATTACAACTTGAGACTTGCTCAGAGTGAGTGGGTTGAGACATGTTTCTGTATTCTGACATCTATCCCAATGGGACGATTAATGTAGTCAACAACCTACTACATGGCAGGCAAAGTGGAAACTGGTGACCTGACCTTGGGAACAAGCCAGAAGCTTTTTCCGACAGAACTTAGCTGCTGGGGTACTTGAGAATAATAGAATCTTTTTATTAGTTTACTGACTAATAGTGGTTTCGTTCTCTGCGTTGGTCAGACCTAATTATAAAGCAGATCAGGCATCTATATGGAGAAAGGAAAGTGAGTCAATGTTTCAGGTCCAAGATCTGACGAAGTGTTATGGACTCACTTTCCTTTCTCCATAGATGCTGCTTGACCTGCTGAATATTCCCAGTGACCTCTGTTTTTGTTTTAGATTTCCAGCATCTGCAGCATTTTGCAATTCTCTAATTATAAAGCATCCATCTACAATTAATAACTTACACTAGAGTGAACATATACAATAAGGACAACAACAACTTGCAATTGTATAGCACCCTCCACATCAGGTAACATCTCAGAGTGCTTAACGTTGCTGGAGCCTGATTCCTGTTGCTGGAGGGATGGTGGGGTGGGATGGTGGGAGGTGGTCATAGCACGGTTGAAAAGGAACGTTTTCAGATGGGACTTGAAAAGGGGAGGAGAGGGAGCAAAGCGGAGCGATTGAGAGAGAGTGTTCCAGAGTTTAGGGGCATAGTGGCTGAAAGTGTGATCTCTGATGGTGAAGCGGAGGGTGGGAGGGATGAACAGGAGGCCAGTGCCAGTCAAGCGGAGGTTCTGGATGGTGGTTTGGGGAGTGCAGAGGTTAGAGAGGTAGGAAAATGCCAGGGAGGGAGTAGATTTGAACACGAATGTGAGGATCTTGAAGTTGATCCAATCAATGATGGGGAGCCAGTGGAGCCTGGTTAGAACTGGTGAGATATGGGTACTGAGTTTGATCTGGGTCAGAATGTGGGCTTCAGAGTTCTAAGCCAGCTGGATCTTTTGGATGGTTTTGCTGGGGGCACTGGCGAGGATTGCGTTGGAGTAGCGGGAGGTGACAAACACATGAGTTTGGGCTACATTTGGGGTAAAGTATGGTCAGAGGTGGGCAACGTGGTGGAGGTGGAAGAAGGCGGTCCTGGTCAGGTACTGGATGTGGAGGAGGAAGAATAGCTGGGGGTCGAGTCGAATGCCTAGATTATGCACTAGTTTAATGAGTTTGAGGGAGAGCCCAGGGAGGTTGAGGAGTTTAAAACCACAGGAGTGAAGACATTGACAGGAGCCAAGGAGTATGGCTTCCATCTTGTTCAAGTTCAGCTGCAGAAAATTTACACTCATCCAGACCCTGATGTTTGCCAGACAAGCCGATAGGACATTGGCAGACCTGGAGTTGCTGTTGCAAGAGGTAAAGTAGATTGTGTGTCATCCGCACACACGTGAAAATTTACCCCATCTGCGGATGACATTGCTGGGTCATCCCTCTGGCGCTTTGAGATGTCTCGTGGCTATTATTCAGGGGTGAGCCTCTGGCAGGCATTGTTGGCAGGTCACTCGATTGTAGTGGAAGTCACAGCCAAGCCTGACTTTGCCCCACCTAACCATCATTCTTCATCCCCATGTAAATCTGCTGAGGCCAGCAAACCCAACAGATTCAACCAGCAAACTCCTGGTTCATATGTAGCACCACTCTCAACTTATCCACTACATTATCATGGCTGCTTATCATTATTTTCCAGTCCTTTGCCCCACTTCCCTACATCTCCCCTCCCCTAACCTACCCTACTGATGCTGTAGAAAATCTCCACCCAAAAAATTCAGTGAATTTCTACAGTTCCCTCAGAGATCAGAGATGTGGATTCCTACGCTTTGCCTTTGAATACCTTCTTATGATAAATGAATGTTGTTTATTAACTGCTCTGATTTCCTACTCCAGTCAACGATTCCTTCTATGTGTTGTGTATAGGAGATCAGGCTACCATTAATGGGGGATTCAAGGCTCAATCTTAGCCTTGATTGTGATGGCAGCAACTAGAACTGTCTATGTCCCCACTGCTTTCATTCATTCAATTTCCGTTGTGCTTCATGGTGAAACCTCAACAACTTCCATCAATGTACTACCTTTCTCACAGGTGGAACCTGTTGAAGTGCTTCACAATGACTGAGCAGCAAGGGAAGAGGCAGGAAGATTGAGAGTGCCATTCAAACACACGGTCAAAGACACACATTTCTAAAAAGCTTTTGAAGACATGGAGAGAAGACACAAGGCAAACGAATGTGAGGAGAGAATTCCAGATGCATTGTGAAATGAGGGTTTGGCCACTAAGTCCAGGATAGGAGAGGATACAGGATGCAGAGTTTATAGAGTTTATAGAGTTTATAGAGGGTGGGTAGAGCTAAAGAGTAAAGTAAGTAGAACACTGGAGAAATATAGGGGAAGTGTATGGATGATTATATTGGTTGTACCAGCGCTGAGATAATAATAATGATAATTCTTGCATTCGATATAGTGCTTTTCACATCTTCTAGACATCTCAAAGAGCTTCACCAGATGTACTGTATAGTGAATTGACTGTATATTTGTGGGTAAAATGCAGCAGCCAATTGCGCACAGCAGTGTCCCACAAACAGCCATGGATTGAAAATGACCTATTTATTATTGTTTATTTTCAAAGGATTATTATTAGGTATATGGAGTAAGGAATCTTGCCCAAAGTTTCGCCCTGCCTGGAAATGAACCCAGGTCTCTTGCTTGTAAGGTGATTTCTCTAACCACTGAGCTACAGGACTCCACAAGATAGGAACATGAGCTGGTGATGTGCTGAACCCAAACTCAAATTGTCACCGAAAGCTGCGACTTTCGGTGAAGGTTTAGCTGTGTTGGTGGCTGACTGTGGTTGTGAGGATGATGAAGGTGCTTGCACTGGTGTTTTCTTTAGAAAGGGAACGCCTGAGGCTCCATTTGATGTGCTCTTTCGCCTCTCCTCTCTCCAGCTCTGAGTTTCACTCAAGCTCTGACTGCTGCTGGAGCTGGCCCTGCTAACATGACATATGGGAATAATTCAGCAGCAGAAATGTCTGAACATATGTATTTGATTATAATTATTTTTTACACATTGATTGTTTTGTAGGAGCAAGATTTCAGCAAAACTGGTGAAGGAAGTTGTCAATTTTTACACATACAAGTATTCTTAGTGTGACTCCAGAATAGGAATTAATATATATGTGGACAAATCCCAGTGTCTCATGATCAAAAATCTGCAATACTTTGTTCTTAAGGCTTAATATTATGAGATGCCCCACTCAACAGTGTTCCCTTCAACAGTGTTGACAGGGCCTGATGCATTCTCTCAGGCCCTTTTAATGTCTACATTTACAGTGATCATCTGATTTGGGTCTATGTCACCTTTGCCATTTGTCCATACCATTTCAATATCAGTTAGGGTGGTGATGGCATTCTACTTAACCTAAGCTTTTCTTTGGGCTGTTTTGCAGTGTTATGATCTCCCCATTGCTGACCACTTCTACCATTTAAATGCTACTTCAGCTTGTTTACATGGCAGTTAAGAGCAGTTTACTATACACTTGTTTCATTCACTGATGAGCTAATAATTTGTTAACTTAAAGGCCACTCACAGCACTTAATTCAAAGACTGAATGCAGCAAAATTTAGCAAATTTCTAGACACTCTGAAATGTAACATAATAACTATCCTTGCAGTTGATATAGCATCTTTCACACTGGAAGGACGACTCAAAGCACTTTATAGTGTAATGTGCAGTGTCTACGTATTTGTAAGTCTGATCTGCTCTTTTGAGATCTAGTCCAAGATGGAATTCCTCCCCTAAAACCTTTGGATATGTCAAGGAGCAAGTCAAGGTTCAGGATTATGAAGGGAAATTTTAAGATGGACAATAAGAAGCATTTCTTTCAACTTGGGAATCGTCAGTGGGATTGGACGGATTACCAAAAGGGCTGTGGAAGCCAGAATTCTGGATTTATTTAAGAACTAGCTAGATGTGAAAAGAAGAAGGTCATGCTGCTATTCTGCAAAGTTGAGGTCAAATGGGTCAAAGGACTTCCTTCTTCCAAATCCCCTTTCCAATTATTGAGAAACTTTAACATGCATTGCACTGAATAGAAGTCCTCACCCACAGCCTTTCAGAGATTTCAATGGATGAACTTCACCACAAACGAGTGATCCCAACCAGCAAAGACCACGCAGGATTTATTGTCATGGGTGTTGAGATTAATAACCCCAAAATATGCACAAGCGGTATCCGTTTCAACCATTCCAACAACTGCCTACACACAAAATCATTATCACTACTTCCTGAACTCAATAAAAAAAGAAAACATTGGCCTGCGTTCAACATAGATATTTTATTGTTGAAAAGAAAGACATTTATTGTGTGTTTATGTAAGATCACATGGGCCTTGTTTCCATGGATCCTTCTGCTTTGAAAACAAACGTCTCTGTATAATGAGTCTGTGTCACTTGTAAATCATTTCAGTTTGTGTGATATCATTTCTTCTTTCTAATAGGTCTCAGCTTGGCTTGGTTGGAAGCGCTCCCATCCCTGAGGCAGAAAGTTGTGGGTTCAATCTCTGATCAGGGCTCCGAATGCAGTCAAGGCTCACACTCAGTAATGGGGAAAAGTTGCAAAAATGGAGGTGCTATTCTTCGGATGAGATATAAATCTGACATCTTGTTGGCTTGTCCAGCTGAATGCTGCAAGATTGTCTTGGATGAAATAGTGCTTGAATCTATTTGATCTCTTGGGTGTTAAACATTCTGCTACAGTCTTTGAAAACAAAAGACAGTTTCTCCCAATGGTAAGTCAAACAATCCTCCCAATAAAAAGTGCACATCATGATTATTTGTGGGATATTGCCATACATAAATTGGCTGCTGTAATTGACACAAATATGCAATCATTGTAATTAAACCAATGTGTATGAAGTGCTTTAAGACATGCTGACGTTAATAGGCATTAATCAAATGCAAGAAATATATTACAATGCAGTAATCTTCTGGTAACTCAACCTTGCTTAACTTGTCACTACCATTGAAATCATCATGCTGTCAATATCCCAGCTGAATTTATTTATGTATTTTTACATAATTATAAATATACTGATAACTCATCACTGAGCTCTTTATCCTTGGAGCGATGAGTTATAAAGACTTTACTGTATTGTTTATTTTAGGTGGCCATTGTCACACACATTATTGAGATTATCAGTGGGCCCAGAAGGATATTGCATTGGGATTACTGTTCCCAAGGGTTGAGGGTGACCCACATCTTGTTACTAGAAAAATTCACTATTTATCTTTCCCATTATCCTGTTGCAAATTCAGAGTTTTTTTAAAATTTTATTTTAGACAGAAACCTACTTTTTCAACTGCTAAGTTTGTGCTCAACATTGAAGTGACAGATGTTAACATTAGGAAATTGAGCACTTAACCATTTTCAAGCTTTGTCAAACACCCCCAGGTTAAAAGTAGAGTAAAACTTCTTGTTTGTCAACTAACAATATACTTTAGTACTAATCTCAGAAGATCACATTGCATGGAATCAGCGTGATTTTCTATTTGTCACACATATGGAACAATAAACTACCATTTGGCCTATCATACTGTGATGGCTCTTTTAAAAGCGTTCCTTTCAGTCTCACTTTACCTGCCCTTTCCCTAATACCCCCATGTTTTACTCATTTTCATATTTTCTAGTTACCATTGAAGGCTAATGTGGATTCTGTTCTCTTCAAATGGCTCTCTAAATGAAAGTGTTTATTTAGTGCTGATTTAAGGCAGTTCCAGAGGGTGGGAGCAGAATGGCCGAAGGCCCACCCACCAATGGTGGGGCATGAGAGGCGGATGATGTCCAATAGGCTGGAGCCCGCTGAGCAAAGAAAGGGGGCAAATTGGTAGGGCAATAAGAGGTTGCAGAGGTATGGGGGTGCAAGGCCATGGAGGACTTTGATGGTGAGGCCCAGCATCTTCACAGCATCACAGCATCCTCTGTGATGGGAAGCCATTGAAGTCAAATGAGGATGGCGGGGATAGGGTCTTGGAGCCTGGTACGGGAGATGTTACATAGTTCTGAATGATGTGCAACAACAACAACTACAACTACTACTTCGATTTATATAGCGCCCTCCACGCCAGACGGCATCTCAGAGCACTTCACAGTAGCGGATCCCGGGACCGAGCCAGGGGCAGGGGCAGGAAGGTGACCAAAAGCAGCCTATGGAGGGAGAAGTTAGGGAGGCTGACAAGCAGGAAGTTTGCATGGTCCATCCTGAATTTATGAATGTGTGTATGAGGGTCTTGGCAGCCTGTGGTCTGAGACAGTGGTAAAGCAGTCGGATTGAGACTGCCCAAATGTACTTCAAATAAGACCCTTGGAGCCAACAGACAGTGAAGCTTTTAGTTCATTCAACCTGGACTGGATTTAAGCCCACATCCTAGAAATTAAAGGACAGTTCTGGCCAAATACATCACACAGTCCAGATCATGTTAATGTAAGTGTAATTACTGTCACACTGGACAGCACTGGTTCTCTTTTCTCTTTGTATATAAGATGGCAAAACAACAGAAATAACAAATGTAAATCTGATGCCAGCAATTGCTGGGAGCATGACTTTCTGAAATAAATAGCTAAGTTATGGTTTACTGTATATCAACTAAATCACCAACTAGTCAGAGGCATTGAACAAGAACCCCATTATGATGATTTATACTACAATACAATTTACATTTATCCAGGGCCTTTCACATCAGGAGGACGTCCGAACATGCATTCATAGTGCTAGGTTATGTGAAACCCCCCCCCCCCAGTATATTAATCCAATGTTTTATCAAAAATATGACACTTATTGTGGAATATATATTTTGAGCATTACAAGTATAGGAATAACACATTTCACTATTTATTATGATATTTTGGTGTTATGAGAACATAAGGAGGGACAGCACAAGAAAAATTAATTTTGTTGTCCATGCAAATGCAACCGATCATAGGATTTAGTCACTTTATCCCTTCTATATTTATTCCCTTAAACCTAAAGAAATTTGAGAGAAAACATCTGAATATTCCTCCATTTCCATATTCCAGCTATTCAAATGTATTTTGAATTCCTTTCTGGCAATATTCAACCCATCCTTTCAACCTCTTTCTGTTGTGTCCCAAGAAGGATGGATTCATTGCAGTCCACACTTATCCATATCCCTATCCTCCAATAGTAGTTTCTTATCTAGTTCTCTGTTTAAGAATCAACCACTTTTGTTGGGAGCAACTTGCGTAGAGGAACAAATGCTTGAAATCTCTGCGTATGGGGGAAAAGCAGCTCAATGTTACTGAATGAATTATTTCTCCAATGAGCCAGGACAGACACTATGAGCGGAATATCTGTCTGTGCTGTGAATATCTATGGTTTTCTCTAATTCCAAATTAGGCTTTTTCATTTTTATTTTTGCGGGGCACTGTTGATGAGAGACCAGACAGTCTGGATAGTCAATAGGAATTTGAGCGGTATATGAGTCAGATTCCTGGCTAACCAAACAAAAAGACTAACCTATGTTCATGTTCTACTCTCATGGCTTCACCAACAAAATATATAGTCAAACCACATTACAGTATATCGTCTGAAGTGCTTTGAGATGTCTCAATGACATGTTCTTATCAAGTTTATGCATAGACGGTCAATAATGGGTTAACATTTATGTTGCTGGCTCTAGCTCCTGTGAAGCATGTAAAACAACAATAACTTGGATTTATATAGTGCCCTCCATGCCAGATGATGTCTCAGAACGCTTCACAATAGCAGAGCCCAAGACCGAGCCAGGGGGAGGGGGAAGGTGACCATAGGCACGGTCGAACAGAAAGGTCTTCAGGCATGTAAAAGGAATGGGTGAGGCGGAGGGATTGAGGGAGGGAGTTCCAGAGTTTCAGAGCATAGTGACTGAAAACACGGCCTCAAATGGTGGAGTGAAGGATTCGGGTGACAAGGAGGAGGCCAGACCAAGCAGAGCGGAGGCAGCGGAGGTGAGGAGAGAGGAGGTTAGCGGCCAGCGCCTTGGGACATCCTCCTGACGTAGAAGGCACTCCATGAATGTAATTTTGTTGTGGTTCTTGTTATAGAGATAGGGGGTGCAAAGGAGTGGAGGGATTTAAATATGAGAGTGAGAATTTTGAAGTAAATCCGCTCTGTGACAGGGAGCCAATGAAGTCTGATGAGGACTGGAGTAATTGGAGAGCGAAGTTTGGTTTGGGTGAGAATACAGGCAGCGGAGTTCTGCATACTGGATTTGGAATGTATCATCTAGACTGTTTGAAATTTGCATGCTTTTGGAATGAACGATCTGCTCATTAACATCACATCCGATTCAAAGTAGGTATGTAATTCCCTTACTGAATTTCTCCCAACATGGTAAGCATAGGGTTCTGTCTCGCCTGATGGCAAACCTATTGCAAACACCCTCCTTGCCGATCTCTCCTCCTCGACTATTCACAAAATTCAATTCATCCAAAACTTTGCCACCCACATTCCCACTCGCACTAAACTCCGCACCCGATTATCCCAGTCCTTGCCAAACTCCATTGACTCCCTGGCACAGAGCAGATCGACTTCAAGATCCTCACTCTGTTGTTTAAATCCCTGCACACCATGGCACCCCCAAGGGTGCCCCCATCTCTTCTCTATCTTCACAACAATAACTGCTGCCTCTGCTCAACTAATTCCTGCCTCCTCCTTGTCCTTTGAACACCTTGGGATGTCCTCCCGATGTGAAATGCGCACTATAAATGTAATTTTGTTGTTGTTGAATTCTCCGCTCCACCATTAGTGGCTGTGCCTTCAGCCACTGCACCTGAAAGCTATGGAATTCTCTCCCTCAATCCCTTCACTCCCTTCTTACCCCATTTTCAGGTTATGCCCAAAGACCCTCCTCTTCAACCATGGCTATGGTTACCTTTCCCTACCCCCTGATTCGGCATTGGTAAGAGTTCTTGGGCGCCGATGGCATGGAGGTTGTTACATAAACCAAGTCGTGTGGTTGTTGCATACACAGAAATTGGAGAATAACATTCCAACCAACTGAGAAATTGTAACTTTGGTGATATGGAGCCCGATCACACCTCAATGATAATGGATTGATAGCTCCTTAAAACCAAAGGGGAACAGATAGACAGATCCACTAGATTTATACCATCATAGAATTGGATTATTTGAGCTACATCAGAGTAATTCAATTGAACTGAGCAGATTATGCAAAATTAAACCAACTGAGAAAATATTTCAATAATAATAAAAGTATTTGTTACATTTGATACAGCACTTCATCAAATTATCAAAATATCTCAAAGCTCTTCACTGGATTTGTTGTAAAGATTAATGACTATGTATTTATAGGCAACAAATACTTTCCAGAGAGTATTGTACTATGGTGTACCAGAGAAGCCTCAGGACATAGAAACAACACTGCTACCATAAACAACAACAACAAAATGACATTTATGGAGCGCCTCTCATGACGGGAGTCGGGTCGCGACCCAAGCAAGGGAGAGAGGCAGGATAGGGGGAGAAGCGGGAGAGAGTTAGGAGGGGAGGGAGAGAGTTGAGAGGGCAGCAGAAGGCACGATTGAAGAGGAGGGTCTTGCGACTGCCCTTGAAGGAGGCAAGGGAGGAAGCGAGGCAAACTGGAGAAAGATGTCTCTCATCCAGGACTCGATGCCAGACAGGCAGTCAGGACTGCCTGCCTGTCTGGCATCTTGGAGTAGTCTGCCGGTAGTCTTGGAATTGAGGGTGGAAGTGGAAAGGTAGAGTTGGGTGTCATCTGCATACATGTGGAAATTTACCCCATGTCTGCAGATGATGTCACAGAGTATGAGCATGTAGAGGGTGAAGAGGAGGGGACCAAGGACAGTTTCCTGAGGAACATCTCACGAGACATAAAATAACAGAACTACAAAATGTTGGCAGAACTTTGGGTCACCATTCTAAGTAGGTGAATAAATCTAAATCTGGTTAATGGAAAATTTATGTAAATTCATCAAACACCTGAAATCCCGTCCTTGGAATGTATCATCCTATAGCTCTGTGGTGTGGAGTCATGTAGCTCAGTGGTTGGAGCACTTGCCTTATAAGCAAGAGACCTAGGTTCAATTCCAGGCAGGGTGAAATCTTGGGCAAGTTTCCTTACTCCACACACCATCCTAATAATAATCCCTAAAAAAAAATAAATTGGTAATTTCAATAACGACTGTTTGTGGGACACTACTGCACGCAATTGGCTGCTGCGTTTCACCCACATATACATATGGTTAATTCACTTTACAGTATATCGAAGTGCTCTGAGACGCCATCCGGCGTGGAGGGCGCTATATAAATCGAAGTTGTTGTTGTAGAAGTTGTTATTCTTTGAAACGTCTGGAAGTCATGTAAAGTGCTCCATCAAATGCAAGGATTATTATTATTATCACCATAGGGAATCGGACATTTATTCACAATTCCCTCAGAGTTAAACTCTTGCATTCTTTCATTCTTTCAATGTATAGAAAATCTAAATATTTTTCACCGTGATATTTGGTATGTGTTGGTTATGTAGCCAAACTAATGCTGAGTAGTTCAATAACATAGACCAGTCACACTACAGTTATAATTCATTATACTTGGCAAGAAGTGTAGACATTTTGCATTTTATGAGTGTTTGAATTTAAAACTTTTTTTTGTTGATTACGTTTATTTACTGTATTTATTTTGTTTATTTTAAACAAGTGAATCTGGCATCAAAATGCTGACTATCAATTGGCGGAGTGTGCAAGAGTCAGCCTTTGCTAAGCCAGTGTTAAGAAGTCCAAACATGGTGTCTGTCTACCATTCCTGATTGTGCACTCCATATATTCTACTGTAAACTGTCTGTGACTGATGAAGGCTTGCAAGACTTTCTCGTGCCCTTTTACATGCATTATCACCAATTTGATGGTTTGTGTGGACTGCTGTTTTGGAATATGTATCCTAGATACTGCTGTACTCTGACCTCAGTCCTCTAAATAAAGTCAACTGACATTTACAGTAATGCATAACAGACGTAGGAATCAACAAAGAGAGTTTAACAATGATTTAGACAGGAACCGTCATGAGCAGTAAAAGACTCAAGGCAATAAAATAGGAAGATGAATAAAAAGTAACAAAGGCGAAGGGGATGGCTCATATTTAAGGATCATTTTGTTTCTTTAAGGCATTTTAAACGTTTTTGGTCAAATGTGTGTATATCCTAAGTTTGAAAATAGAGATGGCAAGTTATGATGCTTATGAAGTTGTTTCAAGTTCTACTTGTTAGTTCTATGTTCATCACATCAAGGCTCGACTAAGCAAACTCCCTGCTTGTCGGCCTCCCCCACTCCTCCTTCCACAGCCTGCAGATCATCCAGAACTCTGAAGCCCATATCCTCTCCCATAATAGGCTCTGAGACCCCATCACCCCCATCCTCTCCCGACTCCACTGGCTTCCCATCACTCAGAGGGTACAGTTCAAGATCCTAGTCCTCACCTTCAAAGCCCTCCACGCCCTATGTCCTAAACCCCTACCAACCTGCCCGTGCTCTCTGCTCAGTGGGCTCCAGCCTGTTTCACATCTCCCGACTTGCCTGCCCCACCATTGGTGGGCGTGCCTTCAGCCAATATGTCCCCACCCTCTAGAAATCCATCCCACAGTCCTTCCAATTCACCCCATCTCAAGACCTGTCTCAAGACAAGTGCCATTGGTCACCTCGCTACCCCGAACCTCCCCACCCTCCTGATCCCAACCACTAGCTCAGGTGTGGATTCCTGATTGTGCAAAGCCTTGGTTCATTCTCCTGATGTGATAGGCACTAAAGAAATGTAATTTGTTGTTGTGAGTTTGTCTCGTTTTTTTTTTACTTGAAATTTATAATGCTCTCTGCTTTCTGAATCACTTTTCTTATGTTTTCTTCAGGGTTTCCAGTAATATGGACTACCTGAAAGCAAAAGAGTGATCAGGTCACCTTTTCTTGATGTTAAGGATCACCACTAACTGACCATAGTCTACACTAAGCCAATTTTGACTAATTAATTAAATGCTCACCTCTTCGTGTTTGGACACCAAGTTCAGGTGCATTTGTCCCCTAAAGGTAATAGACACTGTTACACAGAGGAGCACATAAATCACATCTTTTTCTATAGAGGGCTATTTCAGAATAGACATCGAGAAATATTTCTTTACACAATTTTTTTTGCTGTTGTTGTATATCTCTCTTATGATCTTGTGCCACATGTTTCTCCACTGACACGATAATTAGGTAAATATCTGAGGTGGGAGCCACAATGTCAACATTTAGATATGTTTAATTATAAAATTATGAACTTTCAAGAATCACAGATTTAAGGCTGGGTTTATGAGGAGAGGTTCACAAAGCTGAAGTAGATTCGAGATTGGAGTTGAAGTAGGTTGGAGAAAGATATCTCCAGGAAGGAAATTATGCAGATATTGGATATAATGAAAGGCGTCAATGATATAAAAGTAAGCAGTCTTTGTGCAGGGCTGCCTTGAAAGAACAAATATGCAGAGAGGAATAGTGCACTACCCAATAAGAAGATTTGCATGGACCCAGGAGGAAGTGGTGGCCATGTGACTTATTCTTGTTCCAGTGAAACACAATGAAGCTCTGAATGAAGCTGGTCTGATGGCCTGTATTTATCCCAGAACACAACAGCAACTTGCATTTGTATAGCGGCCTCCACGCCTGGCGGTATCCCAGACCGCTTCACAATGGCTGAGCTCAAGGCCGAGCCAGGACAGGGGGAAGGTGACTGTAAATGTGGTCGAAGAAAAAGGTCTTTAGGTGCAACTGAAGATGGGAAAGGAACATGGATGTTCAGTCAGGGTAGGCAGTGCCTACCTTATGAAAATAAAAACTTTAAATTGTATATGATTATTTAATGGTTTATATTTTTACAATGCACAGTTTACATAATGCAAACAATTTTTAGCAGAAACTACCAAAATTATTTACCTGTGATTTTATATGTCTCCCTTAAAAGCAACAGAAAAGCAGCGAGACGCCGTGCCCTTTTTTACCCATCGAGTTGAATGTAGTTCCAATGCGCATGCGCGTACTAGGGTCCGTCGATATGGAAAATTTTCCGATTCAATATATCGATGGGCTCATATCGAGATATACCGAAATATCGATATTTTCAGGTTTTTCATACTGCGCATGCGCGCGCGCGCGCATTCAGAGTGCGCGCGCATTCCGGGTGCATTCGGGGCCCATCTTCTCAGGAGGTAAATATCTTTCTCTCTCTGTGTTTCTCACTCTCTCCATCTCTGTGTTTTTCTGTCTGTGTGTCTCTGTGTCTCTCTCCCTCTCTCCTCTCTCACATCCCCCCCATCTCTATCTATCTGTATATTATCACATCCACCCCGTCTCTCCCCACCCCCCCCGCCGTCCCTCTCTCGCACCACCCACCCCCGTCGTCTCTCTCCCCCACCACCGACCCAGCCGTCTCTTTCTCCCTCCCCCCCCAGCCGTCTCTCTCTCCCTCCCCCCCCAGCCGTCTCTCTCACCCCCCCAGCCGTCTCTCTCACCCCCCCCAGCCGTCTTTCTCCCCCCAGCTCTCTCCCCCTCCCTCCAGCCATCTCTCTCCCCCTCTCCTCCCCCCCCAGCCGTCTCTCTCCACCCCCCCAGCCATCTCTCCCCCCCCAGCCATCTCTCTCCCCCTCCCCGCAGCCGTCTCTCTCCCCCTCTCCTCCCCCACCAACCATCTCTCCCGCTCCCCCCAGCCGTCTCTCTCCCCCTCTTCCCCCACCCAGCCGTCTCTCTCCCCCTCTCCCCCCCAAGCCGTATCTTTCCCCCTCCCCCCAGCCATATCTCTCCCCCTCCCCCCAGCCATATCTCTCCCCCTCCCCCCAGCCATATCTCTCCCCCTCCCCCCAGCCGCCTCTCCCCCTCTCCCCCCAGCTGTCTCTCTCCCCCTCCCCCCAGCCATATCTCTCCCCCTCCCCCCAGCCGTCTCTCTCCCCCTCTCCCCCCAGCTGTCTCTCTCCCCCTCCCCCCAGCCGTCTCTCTCCCCCTCACCCCCCCACCCCAGCAGTCTCTCTCCCCCTCACCCCCCCACCCCCAGCCGTCTCTCTCACCCCCCCAGCCCTTGCATACCTGTATATTGTATTCGAGGACTGTGAATACAATACGGCGGCTTTGCACCTCGGTCTGTGCATTGTGTATAGAGATGAGCATTCAGTGTGCTCGCATCCCGATTTTTTACCTCGATATATAGTTTTTTCGATATATCGATATTTTTAAAATGTCTATACCGGCATATCGATATGAAAATTATATCGGGTTTTAGCGATATATCGATATATCGCTGGACCCTAGTGCGTACCTTTCTTATTCTCAGTAACGGGTCAAATAAGCAGAGTCTGCTGCTGCCTCTGGGGGCGTGGCTTTATGACAACGTCTTAAAGCCATGCCCCCAAAAGCTAGTATGGCCTGAGGCAAAGTGCCTAACCGTGTCATTTTATCCACCACGTATCACTGGAAAGGAGGGGTTGAGGCAAAGTGAAGGAAGGAGTTCCAAAGTTTTGGGGCTAAAAGCACGGCCACCGATGGTGGAGAATAAGGACTTCAACGACTATTTTCACAATTCAGTATATTCTGTGAAAAGCTTTGAGAAGTCTGAAAGACCTGATATATATAAAATGCAAGATTATTATCATTCTGATTTAAGAGGAATGATTTAGGAGGAAACTCAATGGGAGGAAACTCAATGCATATACGTGAGAGAAGGGATAGTGGGTGTGGGGTGTTGAGGGAGGGTGGATTAGGATGGGTTGAAAGCTGAAATGGAATATAAACACCAGCACAGACTCATTGAGCCAAATGGCTTGTTTCATTGCTGTAGATTCTGTGTAATTCTATATGTAATTCAGTTGTCCAGGTTGTATTTAGAAGATAATAAAACCTCCGAATGCCACCTAGCAAGGTACCCAACAAGATATTTTAAAAAATGCTTGCATTTAATATTGTGCTTTACCGCGTCTTTGCGATGTCTCAAAGCACTTCATGGAATATAAGATGGATGAAAATAGTATTGGCTTTCCCAGAATTTTATTTCTGAAGCAGAAATAGAATGGACAACAGCAGCAGTTTAACCCTGATATCTTCAGGATGGGTATAATTTTGGGTTGTTCCAAGTGGCTACTCTTGCTGTAGATTTTTAAAAATAATAATAATCATTGTGTAAAGTGCATTTTGTGGGCAAAATGCAGCAGCCAATTACACACAGCAGTGTGCCACAAACAGTCATGGATTGAGTGATCAAATTGTTATTATTATTTATTTTTATATATAGTAAAAGCCTGTTTATCCAGCACCCGATCAACTGTAACTTCCATATAACCAGCATTGAAAAAAAAAAGGGCCACATTCAATTAACCAGAATCTATCCGGAAAAATGCATAATTTTTTTGTTGTTGCGTTTTTGGCCGCATATCCGGCACGCTCTTTAACTGACATTGGCCAGGTCCCGAGGGTGCCGGATAAACAGGTTTTTACTGTACATAGTTGAATGAGCAGCAATAACCTGCTTTTGTCAATGCTTTTATTTTGCTTACGTTCGTCAAAGTAGTCTGATTCAGATCATTTGCCCAATTAATACCCAAGGAAATAAAGGAAAATATTTGAACTGTCAAGTCTAAAAGCACTTTTACTACCAAGATTCTAATATTGGACATTCCAATCTAATCCTGTTCAGCAACCAGTACTAGATTAAACTAGACAATAATATATTGTTTGAAACCTTCTAATTCAAACAAAATGAAATGAGTCATTTGCCCTTGAACACTCTGATTGTAAAGAGTGGTAAATGGCAACTAAAGTGAGGGGGCAAAGATCACATTTCATTGAGGCTGAACTGTTTGCTTTAGTAAAGCAATACATTACATTTAAATGTGCTTTTCTTGGAAGCAAAAAATAATAAAAGAAGATCATTGAAAGGCCTGGGCGAATCATGGCTATAAAGTCAAGAACCTTGCAAAAGCTGTTGGAAAACATTCATTGGTTTCAAAGTGTTCAGCTGTAGCTATCACAACATCATACAAAACAAATCCTTCTGCACTAGAGAAAGACTTCCATGGCTACCAATAAGATTAATGTTTGACTAAAATATAATCAATTCATTTTGTAGATTTAAAAAAGTACACTATTAGTTTTTTTTCTCTCAGTTTCACTTTACATTGTTATGTAAGTAAAGTTATACCACATCTTATTGTCTATCTTTGAAAACAGAAGGAATTTTACTTGCATGTTAAGGCTTTCTCTTTCTCAAAGCTTGTTTCTTTCTTTATGTTAACATTAGCTCCCAAGAGAGCAGAACAACTCCCCCATGATTTGAAACTACACACTTTCTTGGGTAACATAATCATCCTTATTCACAAACTTTCACCGTATCTAACCAGCTGACCTTCAACATAATATCCAATTAGAAATAGATTTATGTAACAGAAATATAATTCATGCAGCTAACAACTTACAGGCACAACAGTCCACTGTCAAGGGTAATGGCAAAACAGTATGAAATATATTTATCACAGAATGACTACTGTTTGATATACATTATAATCTATTTTGTGATCTTTAAATAAAGCCGAGTGTTCCTATTTCCCAGATCAGATGCCTGAAATTTCTCATCACAAGATCACAGGCACATAGGAGCTGGAGTAGGCCATTCAGTCTTTCGCATCTATTCCGCCATTTAATCCCAAAAAGGATTGGATTAAGAATGGCCCAGTTCTTCCAGAATATCTACCTAACTATCTGACCTTCAATTTTTTTTTAAATCGAGTCCAGTTCTGGCCTTAACAACCCTTCCTGGTAATCTGTTCAAGATATTTATCCACAAGTATTCTATTACCCACAAGATAAAGAAATAATAATAATTCTTACATTTGGTACAGCGCCTTTCATGCTGGGAGGACACCTCAATGTGCTTCAAAGGATATACCTGTACCGTAAAATGTAGTGTCTAATTTGTAGGCAAAATGCCTGAATAACTTCTGGGGCCAGGTAACTCGATGTATCCAGAATTAGTCTGTAATGGGTAACATGTCTTTCAACTCTGAATTGAAGTTAGAGTGATGCAAACCAAGAGGGAAACTTTCTTAGCCATTGCCCAGTTAAGAGTTGAAATCCGATGTTCCGAATCAGAAGGAAGTTAAGACGTGAGAAATAAAGAGCGAGAAATAAATAAATAAAACAAATAATTTAAACGGTTTGTGTATTCATATATGTGCAGTTCCATGTAGTTTAATAGGAAGAGGTAAATGGCACAAAACCAAGAAAGAAGGCCTGAGGAGATCTTCTTCAAAATAGAAACAAAGCCTTAGGATTAGAGATAAGAATGGAAGAAACGAAAAAAGGGATTTAATAGAGAATTTAGGAGGAACTTCTTCCTACAGAGGGGAGTGAGACTGTGAAACTTGTTACTTGAGCTGGTGGTTGAAGCAGGCAGTTTAGATGCATTTAAGAGGAAGATATATCCGTAAGAGGGAGGAAGGAATAGAAAGGATAGGAGTGAACAACAGCACAAACTGGTTGGACTAAATGGCCTCCTTCCATGCTTTACATTCTTTGTTAATCTATGTAAAAGTGAAAATATCAAGAAATAGTTCAACATCATGGCTATCTGACTGAGAGAAGCTGGGAATAAGATGGGGGTGGTGGGGAAGGGCACTATTTGAAAGTGAAAGCTTCTCTCAGTGTCCAGGCCAACAATCACCAGATCATTCACTTTACAGCTGTTTGTGGGACATTGTGTTGTGTATAATTGCTGCTATGTTTGTCTACAAAATACTATGTCTCTACACTTTAATGTAAATCCTGAGAAACACTTGGAGATAACAACTTCCATGTATATGGTACAAAAACTCAAAATGCACCATTTATACAGTGCCCCTCAAGCATGATAGCATCCCAAAGACATATTGACAATGTGGTAAGGATTATTTCAAATGCAAAAAAATATTATTAGTAGCATCTTTACTTCTAAGGTGGAGATTGGTTTGCCCACATTACAGAATAACTGAGTAATGCAGCAACAGCTTGGATTTCTGCAATGCCATACACGTAAAGATCTCAAAGACTTTGACAGATGTAATGTACATTAAATTCTTAGTTTGGTTTGGATGCTTTTAAACATGGTGATGGATTTCTGCATGTGTCACCCGACCGACCAAAATATGGGGTCGACAGGCACATTAAAAATGCAATATATGATTTTAGGAAGATTTTTGATGTCAATGAGAGAGGAGGCAAACCGACTGGTTTTGAAAGAGAATTCTATAAGACACTCTCACTTATAAATCCGTTCAAGCCCTAATACCTCCCTATCTTTGTGACCACTTTCCCCAATCCTTTGCTCATCCCATCTGCTAACTCGAGCTTGCTATGTGTTTGCTCTCCCTCTTTGCATCATTATCGATGCCTGAGCCTTTAACTATTATGCCCCACCAAATTTGTCTTGTATTCCTACTGTGCCTCCTTCACTTTACCCTTCAATCTTGGCCCATCTCTCTGTGCCTTTAAATCCCGGTTTAAATCCTACATTTGTAACTGTACTAACCATCAACATCTTCTTTCCCCTCTCCTTATCTTAGGCTTGGGTTCCAACCTCATCTTTGTGAAATGTTATTGAGATGTTATCCTACTTGAAGGGTGCTGTAAATGCAAGCTGTTGCTGATGTTTTCCAATAAAGCATAGACAGCAGTAAATCTTGTGAATTGGTGTAAATATTTCAGCTGGGGTAATGTATGTATAACAGCTCTTGCAGTATCGTTTGAAGGCTGGTTCATAATTTTCTGTACCTAGTAACAATGACCTTCATTTGGATGGTGACCAAAGACTGAACTATCAATATAATGGTACCAGTAATGACAAGCTTCAGTGTTATCAGAAGGACTGTTTTCCATCTGAAACCACCCAGACTGTTTGTTTTTCACATTTTAAGTGCTAATGTTCACCAGACTTTAGTTTTGGAGAAATGCCTTACTTTTAGGGACATTTTCCCTTATCTGTGAGCCAGCTGGAAGCAATGCTGGGTTACATTTTAGATTCAATTTTCCACCCTGGAGAGTTTGTTCAGTGGTCATAATTTGGGAAAATAAAGAGACTGGAAACGAGAAACTGCTTTATTTGTTCGTCTGGGAGTAGCGTTCTTAGCCTTTAAGTGATTTTGTTTCATGTTGGCACTTTTACAATAGGAGATTAAAAGCAAAGCACTTGGTCGATTTGTTTCATTATAAATATTTGTTCCGCACAAACCAATGGATACTTGTTTGTCAGAGAAATTTTTAAAAGGAGCTTTAATTGTCAGTGGGACAAATATGCTGACATTTCATGGAAAACCTGGACCTCAGCTCTCCTGATCAATCCAGATGAGTTTGGTTATTTCTTGCCTGTCGTGTGTGTGTGTGTGTGTGGTGTGGGGAGGGGCAAAATGGACAGACGGACAGTTCAACTTCAGATAATAGCTATTAGCTGAAATAATCCAACAAATTTTAAGATTGTGTAAGCCTCCTACTGGCCACTTGATAGAACTATCTCCTCTCACTTCCAGCGTTGATGCCTGACATTCATGCGTTAGTGGGTTGAGGTTCACTGTACGTCTAGCAAAAAATGAACAGAGATGAATTAGGAAATATAAACCATAGACTAAGTTCAGACAGCACACAGCAGGGAGACTATTGGACTGGACTGTGTCAGGAGCGGTTCGTTTCCATAAATATACAATCAATTCTCTTTACAGTATATTCTGTGAAGCGCTTTGTGATGTCGAGAAGATGTGAAAAGCGCTTTATCAAATGCAAGGATTAATATTATTATAAACATTTGTCTCCACAATTTTTATTCCAGTTAGACAATATTTTTCATGTTTTTCAAGACAGGTCTCAAGACCCTCCTCTTCGATCGTGCCTTCTGCCGCCTCCCAACTGTCTCCCTCCCCTCCCTCCCCAACCTGTCTATCCCCCTGCTCGGGTCCTGACCCCTGATTGTTCAGTGTCTTGGGACGTCCTCCCAACGTGAAAGATGCCCTATAAATGTAATTTTGTTGTTCTTCATTTTCAATTACTGTACTGTATAAATCTCTGTTTATAGAGTATTTAGTTATCCCTTTGTACACTCTATTTATCCCTTTGTAACCTTTGTAATTTTTTTGTTCAACTGGATTTCTGACACATATGGAAACCTATCATCTTGCTCAAGAATATCCAAGTTAGATTCAGAGGTCCACATTTGTATGTCACCTAAACAGCAAGTTTCCCTGTGTCTGGAATGGCATGCACACTTTTTCCCTGGAAGGATGCATCTGCTTACCTAATTCTGGAGAGAATTAACTCAGGTTGGCAGGAGCCGAGGCTTGGGGACACCAGCATGTACCTTGGAATAAACCTGGAGTATTTGAGTCCTGGATGAGAGACAACTTTCTCCAGTTGAATGACCACCAGACGGAGGCCCTCCTGATTGGTTCCTGTCAGCGCCTCCACACCTCAGGCGCTGGCAGCATCAGCATCCAAGGCTGCACTCTCCACCTCTCAAAGCCATTCAGGAACCCGGTTGTCTTGTTCAACCCTGAACTGTCCTTCCTCCCCTACATCCGCTCCATGACCAGCACTGCCTTCCACCACCTCCGCAATATCGCCAGACGCCGCCACTGCCTCACTTCTCAGGCTGCCGAAACCCTTGTCCACACATTCATCATATCAAGGCTCGACTATGGAAACTCCCTCCTCGTTGGCCTTCCTGGCTCTTCCCTTCACAAGCTACAGGTCATCCAGAACTCTGCAGCTTGTGTCCTCTCTCACACCAAGCTCCACAAACAAGACACTCCCACCTTTGCTCGGCTCCATTGGCTCCCCATTCCGCAGAGGATCAAATTCAAGATACTCGTCCTCACTTTCAAGGCCATTTATGGCCCTTCCCGCTCCTATCTGTCCGACCTGCTGACCCCCTATGAACCTGTCCTCCCCTCTATTAAGCAGGCTCCAATCTGCTCCATGTCCCCTGTCCAACCCACCCTACCATCGGTGGACTGGCTTTCAGCCTCTCTGCCCCCTCACTTGTACTCCATCCCACAGTCCTTTTGCCTCGCTTCCTTCCTTGCCTCCTTCAAGGTCGGTCTCAAGACCTTCCTCTTCGATTATGCCTTCTGCTGCCCTCCCAACTGTCTACTGCTCCCCCCCTGCCCCCTATTCTGCCCCTATCCCTGATCTGACTGTTTAGCGCCTTGGGACGTCCTCCTGACATGAAATGCGCTCTAGAAATTTAACTTTGTTGTGTTATTGGAGATTAACCAGTTCAAGAAGTTGGCATTGAGCTTGCCAGCTTGCAATCTGCTTCTTGTCCACCTAGTCGCCCCAGTGAGGCAAGCTGGCAGTTCTGACATCTGGGAGTACTATGGATCTGCCTGGTTCATGAACAGGACTACCAAGACCACACAGAGGATTGACTTGACGACAGTTCAACTCCAAGGAAACCTCACTTACCTCCCATAAAGGACAATAGTCACTATTGGTCATTTGACTAATCTGAGTCCCCATTGGGTGAATGGCAAGTACGAGGAACTCCATGCATGCTTCCTTGGGACAAGAAAAGCTCAGTATGAAATTTATGAAAACTTTGCTATCAACCTCCTACCCACAACTCGGACACACATCCTTATCAACAATAACAACAACTTGCATTAATATAGGCCCTCCACAGCATACAGATTCAGAATCATGAGTTATCCCTATGGGTTTAAAATTTCCTGATCAGATATTTGACAGAAATACACCTTCAGTGGTGGACATTGTTGGACAGCTTACAACATGCCAACCACTTTGATGTTCCAGATCTTCCTATCAATACCTTTATGCCCCCTTCGAGCAGTGCAGAGCCATAATACTCGGAGGCAGTCGCTGTCATATCCAACAAAGTCACTTAGTGGTCAAGTGGTGAGTGCAGCATGAAGATCTCCAGAAGATGGCAAAAGCACAGAACAGAACAGAAGGACCACAATTCTATTGGAAATACCTGGAACAGAAACACTAAGTAAGTTCTCCTCACTGCTGTCCAATACATTATTGATGAACACATTGAATAAGCCTGGTACATTGTGAGTTGTTCAAGCCATTTGGATGTGTTTGGTGAAGTTCCACATTGCTCCACCATTAACATTATGTTGCAGGGTCTCTCTGAAAGTAATTTTACCTCAACCTGGAACTGTTTGAAAGGATTTCCAGCAGCAGGACATCATACCACCCATCATAAACCAATGCTGAAATGCTCTCATGTATACAAGGGGGCAATCCTAAAACCTAGAGAATACACATCACGGAGCCACAGAAAATAAACCATCCACTGGCGCCGGCTGAGGACTCACAAGTGCCATAGCCTGAGTATTTATGTCAGCCATGACACAAGTAGTTTACGTTCCATTTGTCTCTGGGCTCCAATGTACGGTGAGGCGCATTGTCTCACTTGTCTCTCCTGTTTATACAATGTGTAAAGCCCACACAGATCAACAGATTTGCATGCCACCGCCTCTGGTTCTTCAATGTGTTCTGCTCTACAACTACATTTCCGTGTTTGCGCCAACTGTGGCCCAATCAGACAAGTTTCTCATGCAACCACATTTGATCAGGCCACAGTGGAAATGGCTGAACTGATTAATACCTGTGTCTTAGTTTAACTCTCTGAAATAACTGCATTCATTGTCCAGAGAAAAAGACACTCACTCTTTTATGTGGATATTTGAAACATTGCTTTTTTAACCAGTTATCACTGTTCGGAAAACTGCATTCTCTTTGATAAGGAAACTTGCAATGGATTTAAGTAAATTCCTTGCATTCCCATATGGATTTAATAGTGTGTACTGTAAATGACCTAAAAGTACTACTGTAAAATGATTTATTCACAACTGAAAATACCGTAAAGTGAATTCACTTTACAGTATTTTCTGTGAGGTGCTTTGAGACGTTTAGAAGACGTGAAAAGTGTTGTATCAAATGCAAGCATTCTTCTTATTATTAATAGATAATTCCCAAATTATCAGGGGATTCAATAGGGTGAACAAGGAGAAACTATTTCCACTGGCAAGTAGGTCGGTAACCACTGATTTAAAATAGCCACTGATTTAAAATATAAAGAAATAGAGGGGAGGTGAAGGGAATGTTTTCATGCAGCGTTCATGTTCGAATCTGAAATGCATTGGCTGAAAGGGTGGTGGAAGCCGATTCAAAAACAACTTTTAGGAGAAGTAAATAGTTTTTTTTAGGAGGACAGGTTTGCAGGGCAATGGAGAGAGCACAGAGGAGTGGGATAGATTTGGACAGCTCTTTTCAAAGAGCCAGCACAGACCGAATGCTCCTTCTATGCTGTATAATTCTATGATTCTATGACCCCCCATAACCCTATATCATGACTTAGAAGTCAGTTTCCTCCATGATCTCTTACTTCACCTGAAGGGCCCTTTATAAATACAAGTTGTAGTTCTCTTATCCGCTCTCTGGAGAAACTTGTTTAGCCCCAGAACTCCTACAAGAAGATCAATCAAATTGGTACATCATGCTGCCTCGTGACGACAGCACTTAGCAACATCAGGGTTAAACTTTAGAAATTTTCATACTGCAGAGGATTTTTTTGGAAAGAGGTTAGTCAATTTAATCAGATTTGAAAGCCTGAACTCCACAGTTAAGGTATTAAGATGCAATGTTATTATTCCAGTGAAAATTAAATTGCTCTCCATTATAAATTTCCCTATAATCCTTTTGCCCGGTGATCAGCTTTTAGCCATTATGAATTTCCACATCTATTGGGAGTTTTAAATGAATGAATGAACTCACCCACCCATCCATTCTGGTAAATTTTAGCTACCTCTTGTAAAAGCAAGTCGCTTATTTTTCTCTTAACAGGCAGATACATATTAATCACCCTGAAGATGTATCAATACCTTTTTTTTATATATAAATTATTATCACTGCTGGTTTTCACTCAGCTATGTGACAAGATACCGGTTAGGATGTCAAGGCACTATTTACATCCCCCACCCCGATGCCTTTTCAACCTAATGGTCTCTCATATTCCTTCACTGAATTATCCCCAGGGGAATTCAAGGAACTCTTTATTAACTAGAAACTGACTTTAATGACAGTTTTGGCTTTGAACACTCCATGACTGATTTGGGGAGAATGTTTTTCCCTTAGAGTTTTCAGAATAGCAATCTAACCTGATTGAAGTCTGCTTCCTGGGTTTGGGCGCTCAGCCAGCAGTGTTAAGTACTTTGAGACGTCCTCCTGACATGAAAGTCGTATATAAATATAAATTACATTATAAGTTGTATTATCCCAATTCTAGCATATCAACTGTGGGAGGAGAAACAGTGCTCTAAAAAAACATTTATCATAAAAACAATGATGGCAAATATGTAAGGTCGAATATTTGCTGTGACAGTGACACCAGCTCACATTGCACTTCAAAGCTGTAAGAGTATTGAATGTCCTTAGCAAATCTGTATACACTCCTCACATTAATATGTATGGAAATGTATGATTCTAAGATACCAGAGATTTTAAAATACTTTTGAAACAAATCTTTTTTAAAAAATTGCCTTTATTTGAAATGTTATTTTTATCCTAGTGAATTTTTCCGTATCTGCTCTCTGGAGATACTGATAATACTAATTGAATAACGGTACCTCTATATATCCCTCTGCTAAGAGACAGAATCTCACCATAGGGAGACAGCTCAACATTCTTGGCTCAAGCAAACCCATGCCCAGCACAATGGCTCCAGTCACAGAAAATCTTGGCATTCGAACCTGGAATCATTTTTATTTTTAATCTTCTTCCAAAGTATTCTTATTTTGGTGCAGAAACAGTCATGTTTTTATCACAGTCCTTTGAACATCACCCTACTTCCACATAGTTCATTAAAAGGATTGTACAGTAATAAACATTAGGTATGCTAGCATTTGATGCCTTGTCATGTCAAAATATCCATTGCCTAATTGTAGTAAAAGCAGCTGCCAATTTCCATTCACATGTAAAACAACAACCACCAATTACATTTGTATAGTGCCCTTCACATTGGAAACACATCCTAGGGAGCTAGAAAATCAGGGATTTTGGACCTGAGTTGGGACTTGAGTCAGAAGCCGAGGAGGGCAGGGGCAGTGGGAGTGGGAGAGTGGCTGAAGGCACACAAAAAGTTTCACAATCATGAAGTGAACAACCAATTTTATTTGGGGGATTGTTGGCAGGGCATCAGGAGAAAAGGCTGAATAGTGCCATGGTATCTTTAACATTAACCTGAACAGGCTAATGAGGCCTTGGTTTAATATTTCATCTGTAGGAAGGCATCTCTGACAATGCACCAATCCTTCTGCACTGTATTAAAGTATCATTCCAGATGATGAGTTTTAAATCCCTGAACTCACAACTTTCTAGCTCAGAGCTTGTGCCATTCATTCACTAGAGAATGGAGAGATCGTGCTGTTCAGACATTTCTTCTTTTCCACAACCAGCTTTAGGCAGAGTCTAGCCTGACACGATTGCAGTACTAGGGAGTGCTTCATATGTGGAAAGACAGATCTTTAGATAAGATGAGATGTTAAACTGAAATCTGATCTGCTTGTCTTCAAAGTGGATATTGAAATTACTTGAGAATACGCGTTTCTCCTGCTGTCTTGTCCAACGATCCACAACGTGAATCAGTCAGTTATCTCTCAACTAATTATCTCTGCAGCAAACAAAATGGTGAATGTTCAAAATTCCTTGAGTGCCAACAAAAGCTAAGTCTCATAGTACTCACTATGAGTGATTCAAGACTTTCTGACATAAAGGTGCTAGTAAAATGCAAATTCTTTCTTTCATGATAATAATAAAAATCCTTCCATCTGATATACTGTGGCATCTTATCACATCTTCAAGCTGTCTCAAAGCGCTTCACAGAATGTACTGTATTGATTATATATTTTGAGGACGAAACTCGGCAGCACGCAGCAGTGTTGCACAAATAGTCACGGGTTGAGTGACATATTATTATTATTTTTTGAGTGGATTATTACCCCTGGAAAAGCCAACTGACTAACAACCTACTTACTGCTAGGTGAACACAGGCTTTTGGAATAAGGAAACTTGCCTAATGTTTCGCCCTGTCTGGAAATCAAACTTGGGTCCTCTCTCTTCTTGAGCTCGTACTTTAGGTGACAGAGTAGACAGTGGGAGACTGTTTCCTCAGTTGAAAAAACTATAACTAAGGGTCATAGTTTTAGGATTAGGGGTCAGCGTTTTCGCACTGAGTTGAGGAAAAACTTCTTCACTCTGAGAGTAGTGAGTGTATGGAATTCTCTAGCCCAAAAGGCTGTAAATGCTCAGTCCTTGAACATATTCAAGACTGAAATTGACAGATTTCTTATGGACAAAGGGGATAAGGTGGGTAGGTGGAGTTAGATTAGATCAGCCATGATCTTATTGATTCGTGAGGCAGGCTCGAGGGACCAAATGGCATACTCTTGCTCCTAATTCTTATGTTTTTTTGGCCTGAGCATTTTCCAATGGGACATTTATCCGTGAAGGTACCAGGAATGAGGGATTTTGGTTATGAGTAAAGGCTAGAGAGGCTGGGATTATTTCATTGGAGCAGAGAAGGTTACAAGGAAACCGAATAGAGGTTTCCAAAATCATGAGGGGATTCGATAGAGTAAACAGGGAAAAACTGTGTCAGTGACTTAGGGTCACTGATTTTAAATAGTTTCTAAATGAAG
Source organism: Hydrolagus colliei (assembly GCA_035084275.1). Taxonomy (NCBI): domain Eukaryota; kingdom Metazoa; phylum Chordata; class Chondrichthyes; order Chimaeriformes; family Chimaeridae; genus Hydrolagus; species Hydrolagus colliei. The sequence goes on from JAYJKW010000314.1 coordinate 38,140, forward strand.
CAGAGGGGAGCTGGGGAGAATTTTTTTCTCGCAGCTAGTTGTTCGAATCTGGAATGCATTACTTGAAAGGGTAGTGGAGGCTGATTCGATAACTTTTAAAAGAGAGGTTGATGGTTATTGGAGGACAGGGAAGGACAGGACTGCGGGGTTATGGGGAGAGAACCGGGGAGTGGGATTGACTTTGAATATCTTTTTTCAAAGATCTGGCATAGACTCAATGGGCCGAATGTGCTGAAAAATTATATGATTCTATGAAATCTATCCAGCCTGCAGCCTTGAGATGTTATTCTCAGCAGTTAGCGATAATTCTCAGATTTATGGAAAGCTGACCTCATACATCAGCTATGACTTAGCTGTATACTGGATATGCATGTCCTCAACTAAGCAGAAGTCTGGGCATTAAATAATTTATCTCTAGTTAAACTTTAGAAACCAAAGAAAATTGTATTCTATAGTTAGTCACCAGTGATGGCTCACAGATATCTTAAACCTATAATTTTGTCCAAAAATTCTCCTTGACATCTCTCTCCCACACCATATTCCCACTTTGGACTTCATTTTCTTTGGTCTCACTTCTCTGATACTAGGTTATGTTCCCAGGTGACGTCTCTCACCACAGTCCGGATCTCACTGCAGGTTCAGCTAACAGCTTCCAGCACTTCAGTAACACAGCTCTTCCAGGAGCAAGGAACTAAGATTAGAAATGATAACACCCGTATAGATCTATCTTGGGGTAAACTTTATTATCCAAATAGCTTCTTCCTGTGTTGCAAGTATTACAATTGGTGATCTGGCTTCAAACGCAAATCTATATAATACAATACATTTATATAGTGCCTTTCACATCACGAGGATGTCCCAAAACACATAGTGCTTTGAGGATGGGAGCCAAGAGGAGGTGGGAAAAAACTATCTGTGAATGTGGGCCTTGATCCAGCTATCCCTGTGGCATGAGTCTAGTTTTACCGTTTCCAAAACTGAGCAGAGAGTATTAGAGAAATAGAGCTGGAATCTGGAGTTATGTTCACAGTTATACCTGGAGTTATACTTCTGCTTTACTCTTATTGAACTAAGTTGAAGCAAAGCAGAGCTCTATTAACAAGTATCTGAATATCAATGAGAATGTTTAACCAATATTTAAAGGGTCTCCCATGCATAAATTACAAAAACAGGAACATATGCAAGCATGCTACCAACTGAACACAGACTGAGACCAGTCAATTATCAATTAATGAAAAGGTCAATGTTTTAATGATCGCCATATAATGGATGCCTAAGGCCCCAAATTCTACCTTGTCTTAGCCTTTAACACCATTTTGTGGTCAAATTTAAGATTTAAATTCAAATTTAAGATTCCCATAGAATTGTGGAAAATTATAAAATGAAACATCAAATAAAAGTCAGTTTTTGTAGTTCTTAAAAGGAAATGGATTGTAAATTAAGACTAATTAAGACTAAGACTCTGCACAATCTTAAATTTAAAACAAAATAGCCTCATAGACTGAGACTGTGGATTTCCAGGCTACTGGTATGGCACATTACCTGTTCACCAGCTAGTTTTTCATGAAGATAATGCTCATTTGACTCTCAGTTTAGTGTTGTTATGGCATGTCACCATGCTGTCTACAAACCCCTGGTCTGGTTTACCAGCACAGCAACTGCCAGCTAACAGGGGGCAAGTGGATAAACCATTAGAGGAGAACATATAGCAATTTATCCATCTGATCTCTGTTTAGTCTAATCATGGAAGTGCATGGGGACTCGGTGTTGGCTCTAATTAGAGGAATAATGCTGGAAAGTGATATGCGGTTTGTTAGTTAAATTCTCTGTCATGGGTATTAAGTGCTATTTTGTTTTACTAGCGCCACAGTCACAAATGCTGGAGAAATATGTCAGATGACCTGCCTGTTATGGTTACACAGGATAGATGTGGGTTTGCTTTCATGATTCTTAACATAGTCTGTTATTTCAAGCACTGACTTGGGGAGGCTGAGGGAAAGGCAAGTGGAAATTGAACAAATGGAAAGTAGAAAACTCACAGAGAGAGAGAGAGAGACCTGGCTGCTCTCATGCACTGGCAAGTCTCACCTTAAAGAATATTATTTGGAAAAATCTTTGGTCAGATAGCTTGCTATCCTTTTTCTACTACTCCCCAGCCTATCATCTCTACTCCCAACCTTCCTCACCACTGTCCCATTGTAGTACCAAGCTATTTTGAAATTCAATCCAGTTTTTCCTGTCCTCGACTCCCTAAAAATGTTTCAGGATTTAATGATCTTCTTGGCAAATAAATATTTATTGGTACCATCCTGAAATTACCCTTTGCAACCCTAAACTCAAGTCGTCCTGTTCCGCTATCTCAGTGCATTCACTTTCTCAATCCCACTTACAAATTTATACACCTCTACAAAGGTGAGATGACATCTTGAGATGTCACCTTTCAAGCCTGTAACTTGTCTAATTGTTACTTGTAGCTCATTCCATGAGTGACTATCCTCATTGCCTTCCTCTGCAATATGTCATGGTGACCATAACTGTATACAGTACTTTGGCCTGACCGGAGCACTATATAGTTTGAATTTGACTTCTGGGTCTTAAATCAACTGATTTTGTAATATAGCCTGGCATTCCATTTGCCTTTTATGTTGCTGCTTCACAATATTTTAATATGATGCGCGATAAATCAACCAACACCCCTTTATGTCTCAGCGTAAATAAGTAAGCAAGCAAGCAAGCAAGTAGTCTTTACCTTTGACATAGTGCTTTTCCCATCAGGAGAATATCCCTAATCAGTTCACATTCTTATCCTGCAGAGTGCAATGACTGCATTTTGTGGGCGAATGTGGCAGCCAATTTGTACACAGCAAAGCCCCACCAACAGCCATTGAATGACTAATTTTATTTGGGAGATTGTTGGTCAGGATACCAGGAGAAACTCCCTCATCTTTTCAAATCATGCCAGGGGATCTTTAAAGCTTATCTGAACCTACAAACAGGGTCTTAGTTTAGCATCTCATCTAAACAACGGACTTGCTTTGTTGGCAATAATTCCATCATTCCTTAAAGTGAGCAGGAAGTCTTAGCAGTGTAGGTCTTAACCTGACATATGTCCCATTTTGACTCTGCAATCCTTATGTGAACCTAAACAGCAGTAGTAATACTTACGTCTGATCTTTCTCACTGGAACAGCATGTAATTCACAATCTACCAGCACAATTCAACATCATACAATAAAAGGAGAGAGTGCAGAGCATCTTTCATTTTCGTGATAGAGCTTGTTCCACATGAAAAATTGTTTCGACCTTACTACAGTGTTATTTATTTAAGATAAAAGTGGTATTAGTTAACTCTACACCCCCAAAACACACACAGTTTACACTATATCATATGAAGTGCTTTGGGACGTCGTCCCAATTTGAAAGGCGCAATTATTATTAAATAATCCTTATTGAATAATCCATATTATTAAATAATCCTTTATTACATTCAGGACTGAAAATATCACATGATACAGGGTAAAAAAAAAAGTGACATAATTGCAACAGTTTTTCAGGTAACTGTCCATATCTCAATAGCTTTGAAGATACAATGCGAATACTGTACCTCCTGATATATTTGTCATTGCTGAATCCAGACTCAGAGAAAAGACACAGTAACTTATTTTTTTTATTAACCCTTAAAGCACTCCTCAATATCTATCAAGAATGTATTGTAGCCTATCCTTGCTTCAGGAGAATTGACACTAAACGTTGTTAAGGTTTTTAAGCATTCCAAAACATTCTCCTGCGTGAAGGGCGCTTTGTCAATGCAAATTGTTATTGTTATTGTTGTTGTAACAATACAGGCCAGCCAATAGAAATTCTCTTTATTGATGGATCACATCGCCAACCCCCACCTTCACT
>JAYJKW010000210.1:0-41719 GCA_035084275.1 Hydrolagus colliei
TTCTGCCTTCTAATCCTTACCCCTAACCTAATCTTAGGGTGAACCTATAAGTATAGTTTAAATAAAACAATAAATTGTGGTTTTATAAATAAGAGTTAAAATCTCTTTACCTATCGAATAAGACGAGGAAGTACAAAGAACTGCTAATTCTTGAATCCATAGCTCAATTCTATGGCTTAATCAACTTCTAAAAGATAATAGTCATCTATTGGTCTTAGGAACCAAAAATTCTTGGTGCAACCCCAAGTAGAAGTAATGAATAATATCTTCAACTTAACCTACTTTATAATTTTACTCATTCTCTTCTACCCCTTAATTCTGCCTCTCTCTCAAAAGTTTTTGATAAAAATATAGAGGATCACACCAAGTGAGCTATTAAATTAAGCTTCTTTATTAGTTTAATCCCCCTTACTCTATTTATTGATCAAGGAATTCAGACCATTATCACAAACATCTCATGAATTACCCTTCCCCTATTTAACGTAAATCTTAGTTTTAAATTCGATATATATTCAATTATATTTACATCCGTAGCTCTTTACGTCACATGATCTATTCTAGAATTTACATCCTGATATATATCTTCAGACCCCCATATCCACCGTTTTTTCAAATATCTACTTCTATTCCTAATTACAATAATTCTCCTAGTTACCGCTAACAATATATTTCAACTTTTCATCGGATGGGAGGGAGTGGGCATCATATCTTTTCTCCTTATCGGCTGATGATATGGTCGAACTGATGCTAATACGGCGGCATTACAAGCAGTAATTTATAACCGCATCGGGGATATTGGACTTATCCTTGCAATAGTGTGATTAGCTACAAACCTCAACTCCTGAGAAATAAACCAATTCATATTATTATCAAAAGATCTTGACTTAACAATTCCCCTCCTTGGACTAATCCTAGCAGCAACAGGAAAATCTGCCCAATTTGGACTTCATCCCTGACTTCCCTCAGCCATAGAAGGCCCTACCCCTGTTTCAGCCCTTCTTCACTCAAGTACAATAGTAGTCGCAGGTATTTTTCTTTTAATTCGCCTAAACCCTTTATTTCAAAATAATAAAGAAATCTTAACTGTATGTTTATGCTTAGGAGCACTCACAACCCTATTTACAGCAACCTGTGCCCTCACCCAAAATGATATCAAAAAAATTATTGCCTTCTCTACCTCTAGCCAACTAGGCTTAATAATAGTAACTATCGGCCTCAACCAACCTTACCTAGCTTTTCTACATGTTTGTACCCACGCTTTCTTCAAAGCTATACTATTTTTATGCTCAGGCTCAATCATCCATAGTTTAAATAATGAGCAAGATATCCGTAAAATAGGGGGTCTAAATAATATCTTGCCCTTCACCTCTTCTTGTATGATATTAGGTAGTCTTGCTCTCACAGGCATACCCTTTCTATCTGGTTTCTTTTCTAAAGATGCAATCATCGAAGCCCTTAATACCTCTTACCTAAACGCCTGAGCCCTCATCCTAACCTTAATTGCAACCTCATTCACTGCTATCTATAGCCTCCGACTAATCACCTTTACAATAATAGGATACCCCCGTTTTCCTTCTATCTCACCTATTAATGAAAATCATAAACTACTTAAAAACCCCATTAAACGCTTAGCCTACGGAAGCATCCTCGCAGGCTTTATTATTACCTCAAATATCCCCCATAATAAAAATTTAATTATAACAATACCCCTACTAATAAAAATTATAGCTTTACTAGTTACAATCGCAGGACTTATTCTAGCATTAGAACTTGCTAACCTAACAACAAAACAACTCAAAATCCTTCCAAACATAAAAATATATAACTTCTCCAACATACTCGGCTACTTCCCCCCTATCATCCACCGCCTTTTACCAAAAATCAACTTGAAATGAGGACAAACAATTGCCACCCATACTATAGACCTAACCTGATATGAAAAAACAGGACCAAAACTAATAGAACTAAACCAAAAAATTATTAAAATTATCCACACTCCTCAAAAAGGAATAATTAAAACCTACCTAACTCTCTCCCTTCTACCGATTATCACCTTACTTGTACTTTTTAGCCTATTTTTAAACCACTCGTAATGCCCCTCGACTAATACCCCGAATTAATTCTAAAACTACAAAGAGAGTTAAAAGAAGAACTCACCCTGCTAAAATTAATAATAAAACACCACTAGAGTATATTAAAGAGGACCCAATCAAATCTCCCCGTCATAGACTTAAACCACTAAACTCATCTATTCCAAACCAATTCATTATACTTCATCCCTTACAAAAATATACTGCCGCAATACTGACCCCTAGTGTATATATAAGAACATTAATCGAAATAGACCAATCTCATCAGCTCTCAGGATAAGGCTCCGCTGTTAAAGCAGCAGAATACACAAAAACAACTAACATACCTCCTAAATAAATTAAAAATAAAACTAAAGATAAAAAAGAAACACCATGACTAGCTAATAATCCACAACCCACAGCAGCTGATACAACCAACCCAAACGCAGCAAAATAAGGAGCAGGATTTGATGCTACTGCCACTAGCCCTATAATAAAACATATAAGTATTAAAATTACAAAATAAATCATTATTTTTATCTGGATTTTAACCAGAACTAATGATCTGAAAAATCACCGTTGTTAATTCAACTATAAAAACTTATGACCCAAAACCTACGAAAATCCCACCCTCTCTTAAAAGCTATAAACAATGTACTAATTGATCTTCCCGCCCCCTCTAATATTTCTACCTGATGAAATTTCGGCTCCCTTCTAGGCCTCTGTCTTATTATACAAATTATTACAGGTTTATTCCTAGCAATACACTATACCGCAGACATCTCAACAGCCTTCTCCTCAGTCATCCATATCTGTCGGGATGTAAACTATGGCTGACTTATACGGAATATTCACGCCAATGGAGCTTCCTTATTCTTTATTTGCCTTTACCTTCATGTCGGACGAGGTATCTATTACGGCTCCTACTTATTTAAAGAATTATGAAATGTAGGAGTTGTTTTACTTATCCTCGTAATAATAACAGCCTTCGTCGGCTATGTCCTCCCATGAGGTCAGATATCCTTTTGAGGAGCTACTGTAATTACTAATCTACTATCCGCTGTCCCCTTCATCGGACAGACCCTAGTACAATGAATCTGAGGAGGATTTTCAATTGATAACGCTACCCTAACTCGATTTTTTGCTTTCCACTTTATCCTTCCTTTTATTATTACAGCTATAACTATCATCCATGTCATTTTTCTTCACGAAACAGGCTCAAATAATCCCACAGGACTTAATTCTGACTCGGACAAGATCTCCTTCCACCCCTACTTTATTTATAAAGATGCCTTAGGGTTTTCATTTTTAATTATTCTATTAACGACTATTGCATTGTTCACCCCCAATCTTTTAGGGGATCCCGAAAACTTCACCCCGGCCAACCCCCTAATCACACCCCCTCATATTAAACCAGAATGATATTTCCTATTCGCCTACGCTATCCTCCGCTCTATCCCTAATAAACTGGGAGGAGTACTTGCTCTAATATTCTCTCTATTAGTACTTCTCTTTCTACCTTTTCTACATACCTCTAAACAACGAACAAATATATTCCGTCCCTTAACACAACTTCTCTTTTGACTAATAGTTTCTAATATACTTGTTCTCACCTGAATCGGAGGACAACCCGTAGAAAGCCCTTTTACCCTCATCGGACAGATTTCCTCAATTCTTTATTTCAGTCTATTTCTTATCATCCTTCCCCTAGCAGGATGGCTGGAGAATAAAATACTTAATTGAAATTGTCATAGTAGCTTAAACTAAAGCACTGGTTTTGTAAACCAAAGATTGAAGGCTAAGACCCTTCCTAAGACATTCTTTTACCCCCCCCCCAAAATCCTAACTTTAAAAACTAGAAGACTTAACAAACTATCACATTTCCTTTAAAAAAATAAATACCCCAAAATAACATTAACAAATTAAGTGCCTTTTTTAAATAACCAAAAACATCCTTTTATAACAAAAAATTTCCAAATATTTACTCTTCTTTTAACCTCTTCTCCAAGATATCCTAATTATAATATTAACCAGGCTTTTCCACATATATACCCCTTTTTAACCCAAAAATCGCAAAATTACCCTTAAAAATTTTACTTTTTACTCCTTTAACATAAAGCCCAACTCTTTACCCCTTAAAAATAAGACAGAAGATACTTTACCCCTTCTAAAATATTTTATAAAATATCCTAAGATTTTCCCCTTTTTTAACTTAAATACAAGGACTAAAAACGCAAATAATCATTCTATCCCCTTAAATCTTTGTTCTACTTCTAAACCCCCAAAATCCTAACTTTAAAAACTAGAATACTTAACAAACTATCACATTTCCTTTAAAAAATAAATACCCCAAAATAACATTAACAAATTAAGTGCCTTTTTTAAATAACCAAAAACATCCTTTTATAACAAAAAATTTCCAAATATTTACTCTTCTTTTAACCTCTTCTCCAAGATATCCTAATTATAATATTAACCAGGCTCTTCCACATATATGCCCCTTTTTAACCCAAAAATCGCAAAATTACCCTTAAAAAATTTTACTTTTTACTCCTTTAACATAAAGCCCAACTCTTTACCCCTTAAAAATAAGACAGAAGATACTTTACCCCTTCTAAAATATTTTATAAAATATCCTAAGATTTTCCCCTTTTTTAACTTAAATACAAGGACTAAAAACGCAAATAATCATTCTATCCCCTTAAATCTTTGTTCCACTTCTAAACCCCCAAAATCCTAACTTTAAAAACTAGAAGACTTAACAAACTATCACATTTCCTTTAAAAAATAAATACCCCAAAATAACATTAACAAATTAAGTGCCTTTTTTAAATAACCAAAAACATCCTTTTATAACAAAAAATTTCCAAATATTTACTCTTCTTTTAACCTCTTCTCCAAGATATCCTAATTATAATATTAACCAGGCTCTTCCACATATATACCCCTTTTTAACCCAAAAATCGCAAAATTACCCTTAAAAAATTTTACTTTTTACTCCTTTAACATAAAGCCCAACTCTTTACCCCTTAAAAATAAGACAGAAGATACTTTACCCCTTCTAAAATATTTTATAAAATATCCTAAGATTTTCCCCTTTTTTAACTTAAATACAAGGACTAAAAACGCAAATAATCATTCTATCCCCTTAAATCTTTGTTCTACTTCTAAACCCCCAAAATCCTAACTTTAAAAACTAGAAGACTTAACAAACTATCACATTTCCTTTAAAAAATAAATACCCCAAAATAACATTAACAAATTAAGTGCCTTTTTTAAATAACCAAAAACATCCTTTTATAACAAAAAATTTCCAAATATTTACTCTTCTTTTAACCTCTTCTCCAAGATATCCTAATTATAATATTAACCAGGCTCTTCCACATATATACCCCTTTTAACCCAAAAATCGCAAAATTACCCTTAAAAAATTTTACTTTTTACTCCTTTAACATAAAGCCCAACTCTTTACCCCTTAAAAATAAGACAGAAGATACTTTACCCCTTCTAAAATATTTTATAAAATATCCTAAGATTTTCCCCTTTTTTAACTTAAATACAAGGACTAAAAACGCAAATAATCATTCTATCCCCTTAAATCTTTGTTCTACTTCTAAACCCCCAAAATCCTAACTTTAAAAACTAGAATACTTAACAAACTATCACATTTCCTTTAAAAAATAAATACCCCAAAATAACATTAACAAATTAAGTGCCTTTTTTAAATAACCAAAAACATCCTTTTATAACAAAAAATTTCCAAATATTTACTCTTCTTTTAACCTCTTCTCCAAGATATCCTAATTATAATATTAACCAGGCTCTTCCACATATATGCCCCTTTTTAACCCAAAAATCGCAAAATTACCCTTAAAAAATTTTACTTTTTACTCCTTTAACATAAAGCCCAACTCTTTACCCCTTAAAAATAAGACAGAAGATACTTTACCCCTTCTAAAATATTTTATAAAATATCCTAAGATTTTCCCCTTTTTTAACTTAAATACAAGGACTAAAAACGCAAATAATCATTCTATCCCCTTAAATCTTTGTTCCACTTCTAAACCCCCAAAATCCTAACTTTAAAAACTAGAAGACTTAACAAACTATCACATTTCCTTTAAAAAATAAATACCCCAAAATAACATTAACAAATTAAGTGCCTTTTTTAAATAACCAAAAACATCCTTTTATAACAAAAAATTTCCAAATATTTACTCTTCTTTTAACCTCTTCTCCAAGATATCCTAATTATAATATTAACCAGGCTCTTCCACATATATACCCCTTTTTAACCCAAAAATCGCAAAATTACCCTTAAAAAATTTTACTTTTTACTCCTTTAACATAAAGCCCAACTCTTTACCCCTTAAAAATAAGACAGAAGATACTTTACCCCTTCTAAAATATTTTATAAAATATCCTAAGATTTTCCCCTTTTTTAACTTAAATACAAGGACTAAAAACGCAAATAATCATTCTATCCCCTTAAATCTTTGTTCTACTTCTAAACCCCCAAAATCCTAACTTTAAAAACTAGAAGACTTAACAAACTATCACATTTCCTTTAAAAAAATAAATACCCCAAAATAACATTAACAAATTAAGTGCCTTTTTTAAATAACCAAAAACATCCTTTTATAACAAAAAATTTCCAAATATTTACTCTTCTTTTAACCTCTTCTCCAAGATATCCTAATTATAATATTAACCAGGCTTTTCCACATATATACCCCTTTTTAACCCAAAAATCGCAAAATTACCCTTAAAAATTTTACTTTTTACTCCTTTAACATAAAGCCCAACTCTTTACCCCTTAAAAATAAGACAGAAGATACTTTACCCCTTCTAAAATATTTTATAAAATATCCTAAGATTTTCCCCTTTTTTAACTTAAATACAAGGACTAAAAACGCAAATAATCATTCTATCCCCTTAAATCTTTGTTCTACTTCTAAACCCCCAAAATCCTAACTTAAAAACTAGAAAACTTAACAAACTATCACATTTCCTTTAAAAAATAAATACCCCAAAATAACATTAACAAATTAAGTGCCTTTTTTAAATAACCAAAAACATCCTTTTATAACAAAAAATTTCCAAATATTTACTCTTCTTTTAACCTCTTCTCCAAGATATCCTAATTATAATATTAACCAGGCTCTTCCACATATATACCCCTTTTTAACCCAAAAATCGCAAAATTACCCTTAAAAATTTTACTTTTTACTCCTTTAACATAAAGCCCAACTCTTTACCCCTTAAAAATAAGACAGAAGATACTTTACCCCTTCTAAAATATTTTATAAAATATCCTAAGATTTTCCCCTTTTTTAACTTAAATACAAGGACTAAAAACGCAAATAATCATTCTATCCCCTTAAATCTTTGTTCTACTTCTAAACCCCCAAAATCCTAACTTTAAAAACTAGAAGACTTAACAAACTATCACATTTCCTTTAAAAAATAAATACCCCAAAATAACATTAACAAATTAAGTGCCTTTTTTAAATAACCAAAAACATCCTTTTATAACAAAAAATTTCCAAATATTTACTCTTCTTTTAACCTCTTCTCCAAGATATCCTAATTATAATATTAACCAGGCTTTTCCACATATATACCCCTTTTTAACCCAAAAATCGCAAAATTACCCTTAAAAATTTTACTTTTTACTCCTTTAACATAAAGCCCAACTCTTTACCCCTTAAAAATAAGACAGAAGATACTTTACCCCTTCTAAAATATTTTATAAAATATCCTAAGATTTTCCCCTTTTTTAACTTAAATACAAGGACTAAAAACGCAAATAATCATTCTATCCCCTTAAATCTTTGTTCTACTTCTAAACCCCCAAAATCCTAACTTAAAAACTAGAAAACTTAACAAACTATCACATTTCCTTTAAAAAATAAATACCCCAAAATAACATTAACAAATTAAGTGCCTTTTTTAAATAACCAAAAACATCCTTTTATAACAAAAAATTTCCAAATATTTACTCTTCTTTTAACCTCTTCTCCAAGATATCCTAATTATAATATTAACCAGGCTCTTCCACATATATACCCCTTTTTAACCCAAAAATCGCAAAATTACCCTTAAAAATTTTACTTTTTACTCCTTTAACATAAAGCCCAACTCTTTACCCCTTAAAAATAAGACAGAAGATACTTTACCCCTTCTAAAATATTTTATAAAATATCCTAAGATTTTCCCCTTTTTTAACTTAAATACAAGGACTAAAAACGCAAATAATCATTCTATCCCCTTAAATCTTTGTTCTACTTCTAAACCCCCAAAATCCTAACTTTAAAAACTAGAAGACTTAACAAACTATCACATTTCCTTTAAAAAATAAATACCCCAAAATAACATTAACAAATTAAGTGCCTTTTTTAAATAACCAAAAACATCCTTTTATAACAAAAAATTTCCAAATATTTACTCTTCTTTTAACCTCTTCTCCAAGATATCCTAATTATAATATTAACCAGGCTTTTCCACATATATACCCCTTTTTAACCCAAAAATCGCAAAATTACCCTTAAAAATTTTACTTTTTACTCCTTTAACATAAAGCCCAACTCTTTACCCCTTAAAAATAAGACAGAAGATACTTTACCCCTTCTAAAATATTTTATAAAATATCCTAAGATTTTCCCCTTTTTTAACTTAAATACAAGGACTAAAAACGCAAATAATCATTCTATCCCCTTAAATCTTTGTTCTACTTCTAAACCCCCAAAATCCTAACTTAAAAACTAGAAAACTTAACAAACTATCACATTTCCTTTAAAAAATAAATACCCCAAAATAACATTAACAAATTAAATGCCTTTTTTAAATAACCAAAAACATCCTTTTATAACAAAAAATTTCCAAATATTTACTCTTCTTTTAACCTCTTCTCCAAGATATCCTAATATAATATTAACCAGGCTTTTCCACATATATACCTCTTTTTAACCCAAAAATCGCAAAATTACCCTTAAAAAATTTTACTTTTTACTCCTTTAACATAAAGCCCAACTCTTTACCCCTTAAAAATAAGACAGAAGATACTTTACCCCTTCTAAAATATTTTATAAAATATCCTAAGATTTTCCCCTTTTTTAACTTAAATACAAGGACTAAAAACGCAAATAATCATTCTATCCCCTTAAATCTTTGTTCTACTTCTAACCCCCCAAAATCCTAACTTTAAAAACTAGAAGACTTAACAAACTATCACATTTTCTTTAAAAAATAAATACCCCAAAATAACATTAACAAATTAAGTGCCTTTTTTAAATAACCAAAAACATCCTTTTATAACAAAAAAATTTCCAAATATTCACTCTTCTTTTAACCTCTTCTCCAAGACATCCTAATTATAATATTAACCAGGCTTTTCCACATATACGCCCCTTTTTAACCCAAAAATCGCAAAATTACCCTTAAAAATTTTACTTTTTACTCCTTTAACATAAAGCCCAACTCTTTACCCCTTAAAAATAAGACAGAAGATACTTTACCCCTTCTAAAATATTTTATAAAATATCCTAAGATTTTCCCCTTTTTTAACTTAAATACAAGGACTAAAAACGCAAATAATCATTCTATCCCCTTAAATCTTTGTTCTACTTCTAACCCCCCAAAATCCTAACTTTAAAAACTAGAAAACTTAACAAACTATCACATTTTCTTTAAAAAATAAATACCCCAAAATAACATTAACAAATTAAGTGCCCTTTTTAAATAACCAAAAACATCCTTTTATAACAAAAAAATTTCCAAATATTTACTCTTCTTTTAACCTCTTCTCCAAGATATCCTAATATAATATTAACCAGGCTTTTCCACATATATACCTCTTTTTAACCCAAAAATCGCAAAATTACCCTTAAAAAATTTTACTTTTTACTCCTTTAACATAAAGCCCAACTCTTTACCCCTTAAAAATAAGACAGAAGATACTTTACCCCTTCTAAAATATTTTATAAAATATCCTAAGATTTTCCCCTTTTTTAACTTAAATACAAGGACTAAAAACGCAAATAATCATTCTATCCCCTTAAATCTTTGTTCTACTTCTAACCCCCCAAAATCCTAACTTTAAAAACTAGAAGACTTAACAAACTATCACATTTTCTTTAAAAAATAAATACCCCAAAATAACATTAACAAATTAAGTGCCTTTTTTAAATAACCAAAAACATCCTTTTATAACAAAAAAATTTCCAAATATTCACTCTTCTTTTAACCTCTTCTCCAAGACATCCTAATTATAATATTAACCAGGCTTTTCCACATATACGCCCCTTTTTAACCCAAAAATCGCAAAATTACCCTTAAAAATTTTACTTTTTACTCCTTTAACATAAAGCCCAACTCTTTACCCCTTAAAAATAAGACAGAAGATACTTTACCCCTTCTAAAATATTTTATAAAATATCCTAAGATTTTCCCCTTTTTTAACTTAAATACAAGGACTAAAAACGCAAATAATCATTCTATCCCCTTAAATCTTTGTTCTACTTCTAACCCCCCAAAATCCTAACTTTAAAAACTAGAAAACTTAACAAACTATCACATTTTCTTTAAAAAATAAATACCCCAAAATAACATTAACAAATTAAGTGCCCTTTTTAAATAACCAAAAACATCCTTTTATAACAAAAAAATTTCCAAATATTCACTCTTCTTTTAACCTCTTCTCCAAGACATCCTAATTATAATATTAACCAGGCTTTTCCACATATACACCCCTTTTTAACCCAAAAATCGCAAAATTACCCTTAAAAAATTTTACTTTTTACTCCTTTAACATAAAGCCCAACTCTTTACCCCTTAAAAATAAGACAGAAAACACTTTACCCCTTCTAAAATATTTTATAAAATATCCTAAGATTTTCCCCTTTTTTAACTTAAATACAAGGACTAAAAACGCAAATAATCATTCTATCCCCTTAAATCTTTGTTCTACTTCTAACCCCCCCAAAATCCTAACTTAAAAACTAGAAAACTTAACAAATTTATTACATTTTTTTTCCCCTTTTAAAAAACCCAAAAAACATTAATAAATTAAGTACATTTTTTAAATAACCAAAAACACCTTTTTTATAACGGAAATCTTAAAAAAAAACCTCTTCTTTTACCCTCTCCCCCTAAGCACCCTAATTATGACGTTAACCAGGCTCTTCCCCATATACCCCCCTTTTTTAGCCAAAAAATCGCAAAATTACCCTTAAAAAAAAAAAAAAAAATAATTTTTCACATTTTCACTTTTTTTTCCCTTTTTTGGAAAGATTTCACGCCCTAGCCCTTAAAAATAGGGTAAAAATTTAAACTTTTTCTTTTTCCCACCCTTAAGCCCTAACAAAGCTATTAAACGTTTGTTACAAGATCTCGGTCTATCAAAAAATGCACCATTTTTACTTGACTTTTAGCTTAAAAACAAGGAAGGTTACAAAAATTGTCCCCTTTTTCCCTTAAATCCCTACCTTCAAAAATCATCATCGCCTCTCCCTAAGTTCCTAACTAAAAAACTCAATTTTGAGCAAAAAATCAAAAAAAAAACCCCCAAAACCCCCAAAATTGCAACAATAAATCCAGGTCTTTTTTAAGGCAAAAATTTTTATCTTTTCCGAAAATCAAAAAAAACACCTTTTTAAGCCCTCTCTCCTAGACACCGTAATAGAGCTCTTATAGTCTTCTCCCGTCTTAGCTCAAAAAAAAACCCTAAAAAAAGTCCCTAAAAAACACCCAAAATCGCCAAAAAGGCCTCACCTAACGCCTTAACTCCTGGGCTCCCTCGCCATTTTTCAAATGCAACACATCTCCTTTTACTCTCACCCCTGAGAAATAAGACAAAAAAACGCTCCAACCAGGCTCTTCCACCTGATTTTGCGCCACACACCCCCACGATTTAAGTTTAACAGCATAAATAGGGTTTTTCATTTTTACTCACTTCTTTTTTTACACAAAAGCAGGGACCTCCAAACTTACCGGAACTTTTTCTGCCACACAAAAAATTTTTGGGCCCTCATATTTATATTTGGCCCTGTTTTTAACCAGGCTCTTCCCCCCGTGTTTTTTAAACTTTCTCAACCCTCGATTTTCTAACTTTCATAACTAAGACCGCATTTAACTATCATTACAAAATATTATAAAAACCTAAGCCCTTTCCCCAACCCTCTCCCAAGGCTCCCCTTTAGGGACAGCCTTAAAATTATCAGAAAAGAAAGATTTAAACTTTCACCCTTGGCCCCCAAAGTCAAGATTATCATTAAACTACCTTCTGGTCTTCTGCCACTCGGTAAAAGTAGCTGGTTGACACACTATGCTTAATCAACATTAACCTATTCCATACATATTAGCATATAATATGCTTAATCAGCATTAACTGATATTCCCCATCTATATAACACACTATGATTAGTCCTCATATTACTATATACCCCATACCCCTAACATTACTGATATACTCCATAATACTATTACATACCCTATATCCATAACCCTCTATGCTTAATCAGCATTCACCGACTTTCCACATATGATTTAACCTCATATTTAGACTTTCCCCAGGGAACATCAAACTCCTAATAATAAAGAAATTGACATACCCCATACTTGCTTAACATACAGATATTAATTGAGCATAGTATTGATCCTTTTACCTCATTTTCCTCACCATCGTATAAGATTATCAATAACCTATGTGGGCTCCAAGAGATAACCAACCCTTGCGTATAAGGTTAACGGTAAACGGTTTGTAGGACGGTACTGAAGACTCCCCTCAAATTGCTTAAAATTGGCAACTGGTTAATGGTGTAAATTCATTCACTACTTTGCCCCGTCAAGATTTATTAGTAGGCAGTTAGTAATTTTTTTTTTTGGGGTATCTTGAAACATAATGACATGTACGCTTCGCATCCGCTCTGGCGATCAACACGCCTCACACAATTCCTCTGATGGCGCTACCCTCGACTTCTCCCTCTTAGTCTACCAAAGATTGGGTGTCCTACATGTTTGTAACCGAATGATACTTTTGCCTGTCCTCTATAGTCGCTATTTAAGATTACTATTTAGGAGGGGTAACATTGAATTAAGAGATACATATTACTCCGCATTACTGAAGGGAGCAGGGATGGATGAATGAGTTAGTATGCATAACACTATTTACTACTATCGGCACTTTTTCGGACATTATTTCTTGAAAAAGCCCTTGATTTAATAACGCGCCGCGGGCCGGGCCGTTACTGAATAAAAAAAACTAATAGAACCTCATTAAAAACAATATTTGAGATTAAAACCCCCAATTCCCCTACCCAGGTATAAATTATTAAAATATTAAAATATTAAATTATTAAATTATTAAAATATTAAATTATTAAATTATTAAAATATTAAATTATTAAATTATTAAAATATTAAATTATTAAAATATTAAATTATTAAAATATTAAATAGATATATTAAATAGATATATAATCTATAATTAAATAAAGTAATAAAAATTTAAATTAATTCTCATAAAAATGATTTTTTTTAGATAAACCCCCCTACCCCCCTTAAGACAGCTACTAAATGTTAGAAAAAAAATACCCTAAATTAAATAGTATACTACGGGCCTAGCCACTATTGAAATAAAATTTTAAATTAAACCTCTCATAAAATGAATTTTTTGAGATAAACCCCCCTACCCCCCTTAAAGCAATACATCCAGACATATCTCGTTAAACCCCTAAACCGAGGTCCAAATTCTGCTTTTTTTTTTTGTAGCAAGTAAAAACGCGCGCTATACATTGTAACACGTTTTTTTAAAAAAACACACGTGTAGTTTAATGAAAGCATAGCACTGAAAATGCTAATATGAGAAGTAAAACGCTCCACGAGTACACAAGGTTTGGTCCTAGCCTCAGTATTATTTTCAACTAAACTTACACATGCAAGTTTCCGCACCCCAGTGAGGTTGCCCCTACTCATCCTTTAAGAAAACAGGGAGCGGGTATCAGGCACGCCCTCCGCAGCCCAAGACACCTTGCTTAGCCACGCCCCCAAGGGACTTCAGCAGTGATTAATATTAGATAATAAACGAAAGTTTGATCTAGTTAAGGTTTTTAGAGCCGGCCAACCTCGTGCCAGCCGCCGCGGTTATACGAGCGACCCAAATTAATGAGATAACGGCGTAAAGAGTGTATAAGAAAAACCTTGTACTTATTAAAGTTAAAATGGTGCTTAACTGTTATACGTACCCGCACAAATGAAAAACAATTAAAAAAGAAACTTTATAAAAACAAGGCCTCTGAAAACACGATAGCTAAAAAACAAACTGGGATTAGATACCCCACTATGTTTAGCCCTAAACTTAGGTGTTTAATTACCTAAACACCCGCCAGAGAACTACAAGCGCCAGCTTTAAACCCAAAGGACTTGGCGGTGCCTTAGACCCCCCTAGAGGAGCCTGTTCTAGAACCGATAATCCCCGTTTAACCTCACCACCCCTTGCTATTTCAGCCTATATACCGCCGTCGTCAGCTTGCCCCATGAGGGGTAAACAGCAAACACAAAGAATGAGACCTTCAAAACGTCAGGTCGAGGTGTAGCTTACGAGGTGGGAAGAAATGTGCTACATTTTCTACTAAGATAAACAGATAAGTAATGAAATTAAATTTGAAGTTGGATTTAGCAGTAAGATATAAATAGTAAATTAATCTGAAAATGGCTCTGAGGCGCGCACACACCGCCCGTCACTCTCCTCACCAAAATAATTAAATATATAATAAAAGAGCTAAACAAGAGGAGGCAAGTCGTAACATGGTAAGCGTACTGGAAAGTGCGCTTGGAATCAAAATGTAGCTAAAAAGGACAGCACCTCCCTTACACAGAGGAAATATCCATGCAAATCGGATCATTTTGAACTTTATAGTTAACCCAATGTAACTCGTTAGTTAGAATTAAACCTAAATGATTAAATTGAATTAACCAAAACATTTATTATTCTTAGTATAGGCGATAGAAAAGAAAAATTGGAGTTATAAACTTAGTACCGCAAGGGAAAACTGAAAGAGAAATGAAAAAATTCATTAAAGTAGTTAAAAGCAGAGATTACACCTCGTACCTTTTGCATCATGGTCTAGCTAGTCAAACCAGACAAAGCGCACTTTAGCCTGCCCCCCCGAAACTAAACGAGCTACTTCAAGACAGCACATACGTGCCAACCCTTCTCTGTGGCAAAAGAGTGGGAAGATCTTCAAGTAGAGGTGACAGACCTACCGAGTTTAGTGATAGCTGGTTAGTTAGGAAAAGAATTTTAGTTCTACGTTAATCTCTCTTACACTCCTATTTAAACTATTACTACAAAGAACAAGAAGAAATTAATAGCTATTCAAAAGAGGTACAACTCTTTTGAAAAAGGATACAACCTTAACAAAGTCGGATAAAGATTATATTAAATAAGGAATTTATTCTTGTGGGCCTAAAAGCAGCCATCTTAATAGAAAGCGTTATAGCTCTAATAAAATATAAACCTATTATACAAATAAACAATCACAATCCCCTTTTATTACTAACTTATTTTATTTAGTTTAAAAGAATTTATGCTAGAATGAGTAACAAGAAAGAGAATTTCTCCTTTTACAAGTGTATGTCAGAAAGAACAAATCACTGACAATTAACGACCCCAGACTGAGGGAATTATTTACCCCCAGAATAAACGAGAAAAACAAATAAATATACATCGTTAACCCTACACAGGAGTAAAATAAGGAAAGATTAAAAAAGAAGGAAGGAACTCGGCAAACATAAATTCCGCCTGTTTACCAAAAACATCGCCTCCTGGAACCCCAGTATAGGAGGTCCCGCCTGCCCTGTGACATTAGTTTAACGGCCGCGGTATCCTGACCGTGCGAAGGTAGCGTAATCACTTGTCTTTTAAATGAAGACCTGTATGAAAGGCATCACGAGATTTTACCTGTCTCCCTTCTTCAATCAGTGAAATTGATCTCCCCGTGCAGAAGCGGGCATAAAGACATAAGACGAGAAGACCCTATGGAGCTTTAAATAATATATTAATAAAATGAATTTACAACCCTCAGGGGAAAAGAAATGGACTTAGCATAATAAAATTATTTTTGGTTGGGGCAACCACGGGGTATAACACAACCCCCATATCGATTGGGCAGAAATGCCTAAAAAATAGAACGACAGTTCTGTTTAATAAAATATTTAACGAGCAACGATCCAGATATATCTGATTAATGAACCAAGTTACCCTAGGGATAACAGCGCAATCCTTTTCCAGAGTCCCTATCGACGAAAGGGTTTACGACCTCGATGTTGGATCAGGACATCCTAATGGTGCAACCGCTATTAAGGGTTCGTTTGTTCAACGATTAATAGTCCTACGTGATCTGAGTTCAGACCGGAGAAATCCAGGTCAGTTTCTATCTATGCAGCCGTTTCTCCCAGTACGAAAGGACCGGAAAAACAGAGCCTCTGTTTTAAACACGCTCTATCTTAACCCTCTGTTACCAACTAAAAAGGATAATAAGAGGCACCCCCTTACCCAAAAAAAGGGTATTATTAAGGTGGCAGAGCCAGGTAATTGCAAAAGCCCTAAACTCTTTATATCAGAGGTTCAAATCCTCTCCTTAATAATGTTACAGACAATTTTACCTATTATTAACATCTTTATAACGATTATCCCAGTTCTTCTAGCTGTCGCCTTTCTTACACTTGTCGAACGAAAAGTATTAGGATATATACAACACCGAAAAGGCCCCAATGTTGTAGGCCCATATGGTCTTCTTCAACCTCTAGCAGACGGCTTAAAACTATTTATTAAAGAACCAATCCGCCCATCAACCTCCTCCTCCTTTATATTTATATTAGCCCCAACCATAGCCCTAACCCTAGCCCTAGTAATATGAATACCTCTTCCTTTACCTTACTCCCTCTTAGATATTAATTTAACAATTTTATTCCTATTATCAATTTCAAGCTTAACAGTCTATTCTATCCTAGCCTCTGGCTGAGCCTCAAATTCTAAATATGCCTTAATAGGGGCTCTACGAGCAGTTGCCCAAACTATCTCCTATGAAGTAAGTCTCGGCCTAATTTTATTGTGTTTAATTATCCTCACAGGTAGTTACTCTCTCTTATCATTTAGTATTACACAAGAAAGTATTTGACTCCTTATCCCAGAATGACCCTTAGCCGCAATATGATATGTTTCTACCCTAGCTGAGACTAACCGGGCCCCCTTTGACCTCACGGAGGGAGAATCAGAGTTAGTATCCGGCTTTAATGTAGAATATGCGGGAGGACCTTTTGCCCTTCTTTTTCTAGCAGAATACGCCAATATCCTAATAATAAATACTCTCTCTGCTATTTTATTTCTAGGAGCCCTGCATAATCCCTTAATACCAGAACTCACTACTATTAATCTTATATTAAAAGCAACTATCTTATCCCTGATTTTTCTATGAGTGCGAGCCTCCTACCCTCGTTTTCGTTACGACCAATTAATACACCTTATTTGAAAAAACTTTTTACCTCTTTCTTTAGCCCTAATTCTATGACATATCTCATTACCCATGGCCATAGCAAGTATTCCCCCTTCCATTTAATATAAGGATATGTGCCTGAATTCAAGGACTACTTTGATAGAGTAGAAAATAGAGGTTAAAATCCTCTCATTTCCTTAGAAAAATAGGATTCGAACCTACACAAAAGAGATCAAAACTCGTTATGCTTCCATTACATCAAATTCTAAGTAGAGTCAGCTAATTAAGCTTTTGGGCCCATACCCCAAATACGTTGGTTAAAATCCTTCCTCCACTAATGAACCCTTTAACTTTATCCATATTTATCTTAAGCCTAGGACTAGGAACAACAGTCACATTCTCAAGCTCTCACTGATTACTTGCCTGAATGGGACTAGAAATTAATACTATTGCTATCACCCCCTTAATAATTAAACAACAACACCCCCGAGCCGTAGAAGCCACAACAAAATATTTCCTCACACAAGCAACAGCCTCCGCATTACTTTTATTTGCAAGTACTACAAATGCCTGAATAACAGGACAATGAAGTATTCTAGAAATGGAAAATACACCTGCAATTACATTAGTGACTCTTGCCCTAGCCCTAAAATTAGGTCTTGCTCCTATACATTTCTGACTCCCAGAAGTACTTCAAGGCCTTGATTTGAAAACAGGACTAATTCTATCTACTTGACAAAAACTTGCCCCCTTCATTATTTTAATCCAAATTTCCCCAGCATTAAACCCCCATATCATAATTACACTAGCTCTTCTCTCCACCTTAATTGGAGGATGGGGGGGTTTAAACCAAACACAACTACGAAAGATCCTAGCCTACTCCTCAATCGCACACTTAGGATGAATAACAGCTATTATTCACTACTCCCCCAACATTGCCATCCTCAATCTATTAGTATATTTAATTATTACTTCTACAATCTTTTTACTATTTAATTTACTTAACTCAACAACAATCAACTCTATCTCAGTAATAACAACAAAAAATACTATAATTACCCCTATTATTCTACTAACTCTTCTTTCCTTAGGAGGCCTACCACCCCTTACAGGTTTTGTACCAAAATGACTAATCCTTCAAGAACTAGTTTATCAAAAATTATTTATTATCGCCACAATTATAGCCCTCTCTACTTTATTAAGCCTATTTTTCTATCTGCGCTTAACCTATGCCATTACCCTAACAATGACCCCAAATACAATAAATATAATATCTTCCTGAATAACAAAAAATAACCAAAAAATAATTCTTCCTATCACCATCCCTTTAGCTACAATAGTCCTTCCCCTTACCCCTTTATTTTTTTATATCCTACAATAGAGATTTAAGTTAAATAAACTAAAAGCCTTCAAAGCTTTTTATAGAAGTTCAACTCTTCTAATTTCTGTTAAGATCTATAAGACTCTATCTTATATATTATGAATGCAACTCAAACACTTTAATTAAGCTAAGATCTCTCTAGGTGAGTAAGCATCGATCTTACAAACTCTTAATTAACAGTTAAGTATTCAAACCACCGAACATCCACCTATTAAGCCCTTCCTCTTTCGTCTTTTAATGACGAGGCGAAGGGCTTTTAAAGCCCTGGAAGGTCCTCCCTTCATTCCTGGAGTTGCAATCCAATGTGAATTTCACTACAAGGCTTGGTAAGAAGAGGCATTACCCTCTGTAAATGGATTTACAATCCACTACTTAAACTCAGCCATCTTACCTGTGACCATCAATCGATGACTCTTTTCAACTAATCATAAAGATATCGGCACCCTTTACCTCCTTTTTGGTGCTTGAGCAGGTATAGTAGGAACTGCCCTAAGCCTATTAATTCGCGCTGAATTAAATCAACCCGGAGCTCTAATAGGGGATGATCAAATTTATAATGTTATCGTTACTGCCCATGCTTTTGTTATAATCTTCTTCATAGTTATACCCATTATGATCGGAGGTTTTGGTAACTGACTTGTACCTTTAATAATTGGAGCGCCAGATATAGCATTTCCCCGAATAAATAATATAAGTTTTTGACTCCTCCCTCCCTCTTTCTTACTTCTTTTAGCCTCTGCAGGAGTAGAGGCAGGAGCTGGAACTGGATGAACTGTCTACCCCCCTTTAGCAGGCAACCTAGCACATGCAGGAGCATCTGTAGACCTGACTATCTTCTCTCTCCACCTAGCTGGTATCTCTTCAATTCTAGCCTCCATTAACTTTATTACTACAATTATTAATATAAAACCTCCCTCTATTACCCAATATCAAACCCCTTTATTTGTATGATCTATTTTAATTACTACAATCCTTCTATTATTATCTTTACCAGTTTTAGCAGCCGGTATTACAATATTACTTACAGACCGAAACCTAAATACAACATTCTTTGACCCAGCAGGAGGAGGAGACCCTATTTTATATCAACACTTGTTCTGATTTTTTGGTCACCCCGAAGTGTATATCCTAATCCTTCCAGGATTCGGTATAATCTCCCATATCGTAACCTATTATTCTGGCAAAAAAGAACCCTTTGGCTATATAGGAATAGTATGAGCCATAATAGCAATTGGTCTACTAGGTTTTATTGTTTGAGCCCATCATATATTTACAGTAGGGATAGATGTAGACACCCGAGCCTACTTTACTTCCGCTACTATAATTATTGCTATTCCTACAGGTGTAAAAGTATTTAGCTGATTAGCCACGCTACATGGAGGGACAATTAAGTGAGATACCCCTATATTATGGGCTTTAGGTTTTATCTTTCTTTTTACCGTAGGAGGACTTACAGGAATTGTACTAGCTAATTCTTCCCTAGATATTGTCCTTCATGATACCTATTACGTTGTAGCTCATTTTCACTATGTCCTATCAATAGGAGCTGTATTTGCTATTATAGCAGGATTAGTACACTGATTCCCTCTTTTTACTGGATTTACCCTTCATGAAACATGATCCAAAATTCACTTTGGCCTAATATTCTTAGGAGTTAACCTCACATTCTTTCCCCAACACTTTCTTGGCCTTGCAGGTATACCCCGACGCTATTCTGATTACCCAGACGCATATACCCTCTGAAACACTGTTTCTTCTATCGGTTCCCTAATCTCATTATTAGCAGTTATTCTCTTCCTATTCATCCTCTGAGAAGCTTTTGCCTCTAAACGAATTCTTTCCCATGTCATAATAACCTCAACAAATGTTGAATGACTTCATGGCTGCCCCCCTCCCCACCACACATTTGAAGAGCCAGCCTTTGTTTTAATTAAAACAAACAAGAAAGGAAGGAATTGAACCCCCATTTTTTAGTTTCAAGCTAAAAACATAAACCACTCTGTCACTCTCTTAATAATATGAAGTACTAGTAAAACTATTACAATATCTTGTCAAGATATAATTACGAGTTAAACCCCCGTGTATTTTAAATGGCACACCCCTCCCAATTAGGTTTTCAAGACGCAGCATCACCCGTAATAGAAGAACTCTTACATTTTCATGACCATACCCTAATAATCGTATTCTTAATTAGTACCCTAGTACTCTATATTATTACAGTAATAGTAACTACAAAACTTACAAATAAATTTATCTTAGATTCTCAAGGAATTGAAATTATCTGAACAATTCTTCCTGCTATTATTTTAATCTCAATTGCCCTTCCTTCTCTACGCATCCTTTACCTAATAGATGAGATTATCAACCCACACCTCACAATTAAAGCAATTGGACACCAATGATACTGAAGTTACGAATATACAGATTATGAAAATCTAGAATTTGATTCTTATATAATTCAAACACAAGATCTAACTCCTGGTCAATTCCGTCTACTAGAAACAGATCATCGCATAGTTATTCCCATAGAAGCCCCCATCCGCATTTTAGTTTCCGCAGACGACGTCCTCCACTCATGAACTGTACCTGCCTTAGGGGTAAAAATAGATGCTGTACCAGGACGCCTTAATCAAACAGCCTTTCTTGTAACTCGTCCTGGTGTTTATTACGGCCAATGTTCAGAAATCTGCGGGGCTAATCACAGTTTTATACCAATTGTAGTAGAAGCCGTTCCTCTTCAACACTTCGAAAACTGATCTCTCTTAACATTAGAAGAAAGCTCATTAAGAAGCTAAAAGATATAAGCGTTAGCCTTTTAAGCTAAAAATAGGTGTTTTCTAACCACCCTTAATGAATGCCTCAATTAAACCCACACCCATGATTTTTAATCCTTTTATTTACATGAGCCATTTTTTTAACCATTATTCCTAATAAAATTAATAAACACACCTTCACTAACAAACCAACAATTAATCTTATCATACCCAAAACAAATAACTGACACTGACCATGAACATAAGCTTTTTTGATCAATTTATAAGCCCCTCTTTAATAAATATTCCCCTCCTAGCTTTAGCCCTCACCCTCCCTTGATTTCTCTTCCCCTCCCTCACAAACCGATGACTAAATAATCGTTTTATTACTCTACAAACTTGATTTATAAGCCAGTTCACTAATCAACTTCTTTCACCAATTAATCCTAAAGTACATAAATGAGCAATAATTTTTTGTTCCTTAATACTTATATTAATAACTTTAAATCTCCTAGGATTATTACCTTATACATTTACACCCACAACTCAATTATCCTTAAATTTAGGACTAGCAGTCCCCCTCTGACTAGCAACGGTTCTACTAGGAATACTTAATCAACCTACTTTGTCCCTTGGTCATCTCTTACCAGAAGGTACCCCAACCCCTCTTATTCCTATATTAATTATTATCGAAACTATTAGTCTCATGATTCGCCCAATTGCCCTCGCAGTCCGACTAACAGCTAACCTGACAGCAGGTCATCTCTTAATACAACTCATTGCTACCGCAGCCTTCGTATTAATAAATACAATACCCATAGTAGCCTTATTAACTTCCATCGTCTTATTCCTACTTACACTTCTTGAAGTAGCGGTTGCTCTCATTCAAGCATATGTGTTCGTCCTTCTCCTAAGTCTTTACCTACAAGAAAACACCTAATGGCACACCAAGCACACCCTTATCATATAGTAGATCAAAGCCCTTGACCTCTAACAGGAGCAATTGCAGCCTTATTAATAACATCAGGTTTAGCCATCTGATTTCATTATAACTCTTTTATTTTACTCTCAATTGGTCTCCTTCTTCTAACTATGACTGTTTTTCAATGATGACGAGATGTGATTCGAGAAAGTACTTTCCAAGGACACCATACACCTCCAGTCCAAAAAGGGTTACGCTGAGGAATAATTCTTTTTATCACATCAGAAGTTCTATTTTTCCTAGGCTTCTTCTGAGCTTTCTACCATTCAAGCCTAGCTCCTACCCCTGAATTAGGGAACTGCTGACCCCCCACAGGCATCTCTCCTCTCAACCCCTTCGAAGTGCCCCTCCTTAATACCGCTATTTTATTAGCCTCAGGTGTAACAATTACATGAGCCCACCACAGTTTGATAGAAGGCTCTCGAAAAGAGATGACACAAGCTCTCACTTTAACAGTAATTTTAGGCGTATACTTCACTCTACTTCAAGCAATAGAATATTATGAGGCCCCCTTTACAATTTCTGACGGAATTTACGGATCAACCTTCTTTGTAACAACAGGCTTTCACGGACTACATGTTATTATCGGCACCACCTTCCTTATAGTTTGTTTAATCCGCCAAATTCAATATCACTTTACCTCATTACACCATTTTGGCTTTGAAGCCGCAGCCTGATACTGACACTTCGTAGATGTGGTATGACTTTTTCTCTATGTATCAATCTATTGATGAGGCTCTTAGATCTTTCTAGTATAAGTATTACAAATGACTTCCAATCATTAAAATTTGGTTTAAACCCAAGGAAAGATAATGAATTTAATTATCCTAGTTTTTACCACATGCTTCCTACTATCCTTAATCCTAACTACTATTGCCTTTTGAATTCCTCAATTTAAACCAGACGGAGAAAAACTCTCCCCCTATGAATGCGATTTTGATCCCCTAGGCTCTGCCCGTCTACCTTTTTCCCTTCGTTTCTTCTTAGTAGCAATTTTATTTCTCCTATTCGACTTAGAAATTGCCCTATTACTCCCTATCCCTTGAAGTAACCAACTATCTTCCCCTATATTAACTCTTACTGCAGCCCTACTCATTATTATTCTTCTTACTATCGGCCTCATCTATGAATGACTCCAAGGGGGTTTAGAATGAGCAGAATGGGTATTTAATCTAAAAAAGAATACTGATTTCGACTCAGTAAATCGTAATTAAAACTTACGAATACCTTATGTCACCCCTACATTTTACAATCTCTTCAGCCTTTACATTAAGTTTTTTCGGCCTAACAATCCACCGAACCTACCTCCTATCCGCACTCCTTTGCCTAGAAGCCATGATATTAACTCTATATATAGCCCTAGCTTTATGATCTGTCCAAAACAGCTCTTCCAACTACTTAATAAGCCCTCTAATTTTATTAGCTTTCTCAGCATGTGAAGCATGTACAGGGCTAGCCCTATTAGTCGCTACTACCCGCACACATGGGAACAATTACCTACAAAACCTAAATCTTCTACAATGCTAAAAATTCTTCTTCCCTCTCTCTTCCTTATCTTTTTCACTTGACTTACCCCAAAAAAAGGGTTATGAATAATAACAACCTCTTATTCTTTCCTTATTGCATCCCTCTCTTTAATCTGATTTAAATGAGATAACGAAACAAGCTGATCTTTTACTAATAATCTTTTAGGAATTGACCCTTTATCCTCCCCTTTAATGATTCTAACCTGCTGATTATTACCTTTAATAGTAATAGCCAGTCAAAATCACTTAAAAGCAGAACCAATTAACCGCCAACGATTATATATTACTCTACTTATCACCTTACAACTTTCTTTAATCATAGCTTTTAGCTCTATAGAATTAATCCTATTTTATATTATATTTGAGACTACTCTTATTCCAACACTAATTCTCATTACCCGATGAGGTAATCAAAAAGAACGCCTTAATGCAGGGATCTATTTCCTATTTTATACTTTAACAGGGTCTCTTCCTCTTCTTATTGCTCTCCTCACAATACAAAATTTTACACTCTCTCTATCATTAACCCTATTAGCATTCTCACAAAATCACACAAATGAATGAGCTAATATTTTATGATGAACCGCCTGCCTTATTGCCTTCTTAGTAAAAATACCTTTATACGGAGTTCATCTCTGACTCCCTAAAGCCCATGTAGAAGCCCCCATCGCTGGCTCTATGATCTTAGCAGCCATCCTCCTAAAACTAGGAGGCTATGGTATAATACGTATTATTGTTGTTCTCGACCCTTTAACTAAAGACTACGCCTACCCTTTTATTATCCTTTCTCTATGAGGCGTAGTAATAGCCGGCTCTATTTGTCTACGCCAAACAGACCTAAAGTCCTTAATTGCTTACTCCTCTGTAAGTCATATAGGACTAGTAACTGCAGCAATTCTTATCCAAACACCATGAAGCTTTATAGGAGCTATAGCATTAATAATTTCCCATGGACTAATCTCATCTGCTCTATTCTGTTTAGCTAATACAAACTATGAACGAATCTATAGCCGTACACTTATTCTAGCTCGGGGCATCCAAACAATTCTCCCCTTAATAGCAACCTGATGATTCCTAACAAATCTAGCTAACCTCGCCCTTCCTCCTTCTATTAATCTTATAGGCGAGTTAATAATCATAACCTCCTTATTCTCTTGATCTATATGAACATTAATTTTAACAGGTTTTGGCACCCTAATCACAGTTTGTTATTCCTTATACATATTCTTAATAACACAACGAAGTTCCACCCCTACCCATTTAACCGCTATAACCCCCACACATACACGAGAACATCTAATAATTACCCTACACCTTATTCCTTCTGCCCTTCTAATCCTTACCCCTAACCTAATCTTAGGGTGAACCTATAAGTATAGTTTAAATAAAACAATAAATTGTGGTTTTATAAATAAGAGTTAAAATCTCTTTACCTATCGAATAAGACGAGGAAGTACAAAGAACTGCTAATTCTTGAATCCATAGCTCAATTCTATGGCTTAATCAACTTCTAAAAGATAATAGTCATCTATTGGTCTTAGGAACCAAAAATTCTTGGTGCAACCCCAAGTAGAAGTAATGAATAATATCTTCAACTTAACCTACTTTATAATTTTACTCATTCTCTTCTACCCCTTAATTCTGCCTCTCTCTCAAAAAGTTTTTGATAAAAATATAGAGGATCACACCAAGTGAGCTATTAAATTAAGCTTCTTTATTAGTTTAATCCCCCTTACTCTATTTATTGATCAAGGAATTCAGACCATTATCACAAACATCTCATGAATTACCCTTCCCCTATTTAACGTAAATCTTAGTTTTAAATTCGATATATATTCAATTATATTTACATCCGTAGCTCTTTACGTCACATGATCTATTCTAGAATTTACATCCTGATATATATCTTCAGACCCCCATATCCACCGTTTTTTCAAATATCTACTTCTATTCCTAATTACAATAATTCTCCTAGTTACCGCTAACAATATATTTCAACTTTTCATCGGATGGGAGGGAGTGGGCATCATATCTTTTCTCCTTATCGGCTGATGATATGGTCGAACTGATGCTAATACGGCGGCATTACAAGCAGTAATTTATAACCGCATCGGGGATATTGGACTTATCCTTGCAATAGTGTGATTAGCTACAAACCTCAACTCCTGAGAAATAAACCAATTCATATTATTATCAAAAGATCTTGACTTAACAATTCCCCTCCTTGGACTAATCCTAGCAGCAACAGGAAAATCTGCCCAATTTGGACTTCATCCCTGACTTCCCTCAGCCATAGAAGGCCCTACCCCTGTTTCAGCCCTTCTTCACTCAAGTACAATAGTAGTCGCAGGTATTTTTCTTTTAATTCGCCTAAACCCTTTATTTCAAAATAATAAAGAAATCTTAACTGTATGTTTATGCTTAGGAGCACTCACAACCCTATTTACAGCAACCTGTGCCCTCACCCAAAATGATATCAAAAAAATTATTGCCTTCTCTACCTCTAGCCAACTAGGCTTAATAATAGTAACTATCGGCCTCAACCAACCTTACCTAGCTTTTCTACATGTTTGTACCCACGCTTTCTTCAAAGCTATACTATTTTTATGCTCAGGCTCAATCATCCATAGTTTAAATAATGAGCAAGATATCCGTAAAATAGGGGGTCTAAATAATATCTTGCCCTTCACCTCTTCTTGTATGATATTAGGTAGTCTTGCTCTCACAGGCATACCCTTTCTATCTGGTTTCTTTTCTAAAGATGCAATCATCGAAGCCCTTAATACCTCTTACCTAAACGCCTGAGCCCTCATCCTAACCTTAATTGCAACCTCATTCACTGCTATCTATAGCCTCCGACTAATCACCTTTACAATAATAGGATACCCCCGTTTTCCTTCTATCTCACCTATTAATGAAAATCATAAACTACTTAAAAACCCCATTAAACGCTTAGCCTACGGAAGCATCCTCGCAGGCTTTATTATTACCTCAAATATCCCCCATAATAAAAATTTAATTATAACAATACCCCTACTAATAAAAATTATAGCTTTACTAGTTACAATCGCAGGACTTATTCTAGCATTAGAACTTGCTAACCTAACAACAAAACAACTCAAAATCCTTCCAAACATAAAAATATATAACTTCTCCAACATACTCGGCTACTTCCCCCCTATCATCCACCGCCTTTTACCAAAAATCAACTTGAAATGAGGACAAACAATTGCCACCCATACTATAGACCTAACCTGATATGAAAAAACAGGACCAAAACTAATAGAACTAAACCAAAAAATTATTAAAATTATCCACACTCCTCAAAAAGGAATAATTAAAACCTACCTAACTCTCTCCCTTCTACCGATTATCACCTTACTTGTACTTTTTAGCCTATTTTTAAACCACTCGTAATGCCCCTCGACTAATACCCCGAATTAATTCTAAAACTACAAAGAGAGTTAAAAGAAGAACTCACCCTGCTAAAATTAATAATAAAACACCACTAGAGTATATTAAAGAGGACCCAATCAAATCTCCCCGTCATAGACTTAAACCACTAAACTCATCTATTCCAAACCAATTCATTATACTTCATCCCTTACAAAAATATACTGCCGCAATACTGACCCCTAGTGTATATATAAGAACATTAATCGAAATAGACCAATCTCATCAGCTCTCAGGATAAGGCTCCGCTGTTAAAGCAGCAGAATACACAAAAACAACTAACATACCTCCTAAATAAATTAAAAATAAAACTAAAGATAAAAAAGAAACACCATGACTAGCTAATAATCCACAACCCACAGCAGCTGATACAACCAACCCAAACGCAGCAAAATAAGGAGCAGGATTTGATGCTACTGCCACTAGCCCTATAATAAAACATATAAGTATTAAAATTACAAAATAAATCATTATTTTTATCTGGATTTTAACCAGAACTAATGATCTGAAAAATCACCGTTGTTAATTCAACTATAAAAACTTATGACCCAAAACCTACGAAAATCCCACCCTCTCTTAAAAGCTATAAACAATGTACTAATTGATCTTCCCGCCCCCTCTAATATTTCTACCTGATGAAATTTCGGCTCCCTTCTAGGCCTCTGTCTTATTATACAAATTATTACAGGTTTATTCCTAGCAATACACTATACCGCAGACATCTCAACAGCCTTCTCCTCAGTCATCCATATCTGTCGGGATGTAAACTATGGCTGACTTATACGGAATATTCACGCCAATGGAGCTTCCTTATTCTTTATTTGCCTTTACCTTCATGTCGGACGAGGTATCTATTACGGCTCCTACTTATTTAAAGAATTATGAAATGTAGGAGTTGTTTTACTTATCCTCGTAATAATAACAGCCTTCGTCGGCTATGTCCTCCCATGAGGTCAGATATCCTTTTGAGGAGCTACTGTAATTACTAATCTACTATCCGCTGTCCCCTTCATCGGACAGACCCTAGTACAATGAATCTGAGGAGGATTTTCAATTGATAACGCTACCCTAACTCGATTTTTTGCTTTCCACTTTATCCTTCCTTTTATTATTACAGCTATAACTATCATCCATGTCATTTTTCTTCACGAAACAGGCTCAAATAATCCCACAGGACTTAATTCTGACTCGGACAAGATCTCCTTCCACCCCTACTTTATTTATAAAGATGCCTTAGGGTTTTCATTTTTAATTATTCTATTAACGACTATTGCATTGTTCACCCCCAATCTTTTAGGGGATCCCGAAAACTTCACCCCGGCCAACCCCCTAATCACACCCCCTCATATTAAACCAGAATGATATTTCCTATTCGCCTACGCTATCCTCCGCTCTATCCCTAATAAACTGGGAGGAGTACTTGCTCTAATATTCTCTCTATTAGTACTTCTCTTTCTACCTTTTCTACATACCTCTAAACAACGAACAAATATATTCCGTCCCTTAACACAACTTCTCTTTTGACTAATAGTTTCTAATATACTTGTTCTCACCTGAATCGGAGGACAACCCGTAGAAAGCCCTTTTACCCTCATCGGACAGATTTCCTCAATTCTTTATTTCAGTCTATTTCTTATCATCCTTCCCCTAGCAGGATGGCTGGAGAATAAAATACTTAATTGAAATTGTCATAGTAGCTTAAACTAAAGCACTGGTTTTGTAAACCAAAGATTGAAGGCTAAGACCCTTCCTAAGACATTCTTTTACCCCCCCCCCAAAATCCTAACTTTAAAAACTAGAAGACTTAACAAACTATCACATTTCCTTTAAAAAAATAAATACCCCAAAATAACATTAACAAATTAAGTGCCTTTTTTAAATAACCAAAAACATCCTTTTATAACAAAAAATTTCCAAATATTTACTCTTCTTTTAACCTCTTCTCCAAGATATCCTAATTATAATATTAACCAGGCTTTTCCACATATATACCCCTTTTTAACCCAAAAATCGCAAAATTACCCTTAAAAATTTTACTTTTTACTCCTTTAACATAAAGCCCAACTCTTTACCCCTTAAAAATAAGACAGAAGATACTTTACCCCTTCTAAAATATTTTATAAAATATCCTAAGATTTTCCCCTTTTTTAACTTAAATACAAGGACTAAAAACGCAAATAATCATTCTATCCCCTTAAATCTTTGTTCTACTTCTAAACCCCCAAAATCCTAACTTTAAAAACTAGAATACTTAACAAACTATCACATTTCCTTTAAAAAATAAATACCCCAAAATAACATTAACAAATTAAGTGCCTTTTTTAAATAACCAAAAACATCCTTTTATAACAAAAAATTTCCAAATATTTACTCTTCTTTTAACCTCTTCTCCAAGATATCCTAATTATAATATTAACCAGGCTCTTCCACATATATGCCCCTTTTTAACCCAAAAATCGCAAAATTACCCTTAAAAAATTTTACTTTTTACTCCTTTAACATAAAGCCCAACTCTTTACCCCTTAAAAATAAGACAGAAGATACTTTACCCCTTCTAAAATATTTTATAAAATATCCTAAGATTTTCCCCTTTTTTAACTTAAATACAAGGACTAAAAACGCAAATAATCATTCTATCCCCTTAAATCTTTGTTCCACTTCTAAACCCCCAAAATCCTAACTTTAAAAACTAGAAGACTTAACAAACTATCACATTTCCTTTAAAAAATAAATACCCCAAAATAACATTAACAAATTAAGTGCCTTTTTTAAATAACCAAAAACATCCTTTTATAACAAAAAATTTCCAAATATTTACTCTTCTTTTAACCTCTTCTCCAAGATATCCTAATTATAATATTAACCAGGCTCTTCCACATATATACCCCTTTTTAACCCAAAAATCGCAAAATTACCCTTAAAAAATTTTACTTTTTACTCCTTTAACATAAAGCCCAACTCTTTACCCCTTAAAAATAAGACAGAAGATACTTTACCCCTTCTAAAATATTTTATAAAATATCCTAAGATTTTCCCCTTTTTTAACTTAAATACAAGGACTAAAAACGCAAATAATCATTCTATCCCCTTAAATCTTTGTTCTACTTCTAAACCCCCAAAATCCTAACTTTAAAAACTAGAAGACTTAACAAACTATCACATTTCCTTTAAAAAATAAATACCCCAAAATAACATTAACAAATTAAGTGCCTTTTTTAAATAACCAAAAACATCCTTTTATAACAAAAAATTTCCAAATATTTACTCTTCTTTTAACCTCTTCTCCAAGATATCCTAATTATAATATTAACCAGGCTCTTCCACATATATACCCCTTTTAACCCAAAAATCGCAAAATTACCCTTAAAAAATTTTACTTTTTACTCCTTTAACATAAAGCCCAACTCTTTACCCCTTAAAAATAAGACAGAAGATACTTTACCCCTTCTAAAATATTTTATAAAATATCCTAAGATTTTCCCCTTTTTTAACTTAAATACAAGGACTAAAAACGCAAATAATCATTCTATCCCCTTAAATCTTTGTTCTACTTCTAAACCCCCAAAATCCTAACTTTAAAAACTAGAATACTTAACAAACTATCACATTTCCTTTAAAAAATAAATACCCCAAAATAACATTAACAAATTAAGTGCCTTTTTTAAATAACCAAAAACATCCTTTTATAACAAAAAATTTCCAAATATTTACTCTTCTTTTAACCTCTTCTCCAAGATATCCTAATTATAATATTAACCAGGCTCTTCCACATATATGCCCCTTTTTAACCCAAAAATCGCAAAATTACCCTTAAAAAATTTTACTTTTTACTCCTTTAACATAAAGCCCAACTCTTTACCCCTTAAAAATAAGACAGAAGATACTTTACCCCTTCTAAAATATTTTATAAAATATCCTAAGATTTTCCCCTTTTTTAACTTAAATACAAGGACTAAAAACGCAAATAATCATTCTATCCCCTTAAATCTTTGTTCCACTTCTAAACCCCCAAAATCCTAACTTTAAAAACTAGAAGACTTAACAAACTATCACATTTCCTTTTAAAAATAAATACCCCAAAATAACATTAACAAATTAAGTGCCTTTTTTAAATAACCAAAAACATCCTTTTATAACAAAAAATTTCCAAATATTTACTCTTCTTTTAACCTCTTCTCCAAGATATCCTAATTATAATATTAACCAGGCTTTTCCACATATATACCCCTTTTTAACCCAAAAATCGCAAAATTACCCTTAAAAATTTTACTTTTTACTCCTTTAACATAAAGCCCCAACTCTTTACCCCTTAAAAATAAGACAGAAGATACATTACCCCTTCTAAAATATTTATAAAATATCCTAAGATTTTCCCCTTTTTTAACTTAAATACAAGGACTAAAAACGCAAATAATCATTCTATCCCCTTAAATCTTTGTTCTACTTCTAAACCCCCAAAATCCTAACTTAAAAACTAGAAAACTTAACAAACTATCACATTTCCTTTAAAAAATAAATACCCCAAAATAACATTAACAAATTAAGTGCCTTTTTTAAATAACCAAAAACATCCTTTTATAACAAAAAATTTCCAAATATTTACTCTTCTTTTAACCTCTTCTCCAAGATATCCTAATTATAATATTAACCAGGCTCTTCCACATATATACCCCTTTTTAACCCAAAAATCGCAAAATTACCCTTAAAAATTTTACTTTTTACTCCTTTAACATAAAGCCCAACTCTTTACCCCTTAAAAATAAGACAGAAGATACTTTACCCCTTCTAAAATATTTTATAAAATATCCTAAGATTTTCCCCTTTTTTAACTTAAATACAAGGACTAAAAACGCAAATAATCATTCTATCCCCTTAAATCTTTGTTCTACTTCTAAACCCCCAAAATCCTAACTTTAAAAACTAGAAGACTTAACAAACTATCACATTTCCTTTAAAAAATAAATACCCCAAAATAACATTAACAAATTAAGTGCCTTTTTTAAATAACCAAAAACATCCTTTTATAACAAAAAATTTCCAAATATTTACTCTTCTTTTAACCTCTTCTCCAAGATATCCTAATTATAATATTAACCAGGCTTTTCCACATATATACCCCTTTTTAACCCAAAAATCGCAAAATTACCCTTAAAAATTTTACTTTTTACTCCTTTAACATAAAGCCCAACTCTTTACCCCTTAAAAATAAGACAGAAGATACTTTACCCCTTCTAAAATATTTTATAAAATATCCTAAGATTTTCCCCTTTTTTAACTTAAATACAAGGACTAAAAACGCAAATAATCATTCTATCCCCTTAAATCTTTGTTCTACTTCTAAACCCCCAAAATCCTAACTTAAAAACTAGAAAACTTAACAAACTATCACATTTCCTTTAAAAAATAAATACCCCAAAATAACATTAACAAATTAAATGCCTTTTTTAAATAACCAAAAACATCCTTTTATAACAAAAAATTTCCAAATATTTACTCTTCTTTTAACCTCTTCTCCAAGATATCCTAATATAATATTAACCAGGCTTTTCCACATATATACCTCTTTTTAACCCAAAAATCGCAAAATTACCCTTAAAAAATTTTACTTTTTACTCCTTTAACATAAAGCCCAACTCTTTACCCCTTAAAAATAAGACAGAAGATACTTTACCCCTTCTAAAATATTTTATAAAATATCCTAAGATTTTCCCCTTTTTTAACTTAAATACAAGGACTAAAAACGCAAATAATCATTCTATCCCCTTAAATCTTTGTTCTACTTCTAACCCCCCAAAATCCTAACTTTAAAAACTAGAAGACTTAACAAACTATCACATTTTCTTTAAAAAATAAATACCCCAAAATAACATTAACAAATTAAGTGCCTTTTTTAAATAACCAAAAACATCCTTTTATAACAAAAAAATTTCCAAATATTCACTCTTCTTTTAACCTCTTCTCCAAGACATCCTAATTATAATATTAACCAGGCTTTTCCACATATACGCCCCTTTTTAACCCAAAAATCGCAAAATTACCCTTAAAAATTTTACTTTTTACTCCTTTAACATAAAGCCCAACTCTTTACCCCTTAAAAATAAGACAGAAGATACTTTACCCCTTCTAAAATATTTTATAAAATATCCTAAGATTTTCCCCTTTTTTAACTTAAATACAAGGACTAAAAACGCAAATAATCATTCTATCCCCTTAAATCTTTGTTCTACTTCTAACCCCCCAAAATCCTAACTTTAAAAACTAGAAAACTTAACAAACTATCACATTTTCTTTAAAAAATAAATACCCCAAAATAACATTAACAAATTAAGTGCCCTTTTTAAATAACCAAAAACATCCTTTTATAACAAAAAAATTTCCAAATATTCACTCTTCTTTTAACCTCTTCTCCAAGACATCCTAATTATAATATTAACCAGGCTTTTCCACATATACACCCCTTTTTAACCCAAAAATCGCAAAATTACCCTTAAAAAATTTTACTTTTTACTCCTTTAACATAAAGCCCAACTCTTTACCCCTTAAAAATAAGACAGAAAACACTTTACCCCTTCTAAAATATTTTATAAAATATCCTAAGATTTTCCCCTTTTTTAACTTAAATACAAGGACTAAAAACGCAAATAATCATTCTATCCCCTTAAATCTTTGTTCTACTTCTAACCCCCCCAAAATCCTAACTTAAAAACTAGAAAACTTAACAAATTTATTACATTTTTTTTCCCCTTTTAAAAAACCCAAAAAACATTAATAAATTAAGTACATTTTTTAAATAACCAAAAACACCTTTTTTATAACGGAAATCTTAAAAAAAAACCTCTTCTTTTACCCTCTCCCCCTAAGCACCCTAATTATGACGTTAACCAGGCTCTTCCCCATATACCCCCCTTTTTTAGCCAAAAAATCGCAAAATTACCCTTAAAAAAAAAAAAAAAAATAATTTTTCACATTTTCACCTTTTTTTTCCCTTTTTTGGAAAGATTTCACGCCCTAGCCCTTAAAAATAGGGTAAAAATTTAAACTTTTTCTTTTTCCCACCCTTAAGCCCTAACAAAGCTATTAAACGTTTGTTACAAGATCTCGGTCTATCAAAAAATGCACCATTTTTACTTGACTTTTAGCTTAAAAACAAGGAAGGTTACAAAAATTGTCCCCTTTTTCCCTTAAATCCCTACCTTCAAAAATCATCATCGCCTCTCCCTAAGTTCCTAACTAAAAAACTCAATTTTGAGCAAAAAATCAAAAAAAAAACCCCCAAAACCCCCAAAATTGCAACAATAAATCCAGGTCTTTTTTAAGGCAAAAATTTTTATCTTTTCCGAAAATCAAAAAAAACACCTTTTTAAGCCCTCTCTCCTAGACACCGTAATAGAGCTCTTATAGTCTTCTCCCGTCTTAGCTCAAAAAAAAACCCTAAAAAAAGTCCCTAAAAAACACCCAAAATCGCCAAAAAGGCCTCACCTAACGCCTTAACTCCTGGGCTCCCTCGCCATTTTTCAAATGCAACACATCTCCTTTTACTCTCACCCCTGAGAAATAAGACAAAAAAAACGCTCCAACCAGGCTCTTCCACCTGATTTTGCGCCACACACCCCCACGATTTAAGTTTAACAGCATAAATAGGGTTTTTCATTTTTACTCACTTCTTTTTTTACACAAAAGCAGGGACCTCCAAACTTACCGGAACTTTTTCTGCCACACAAAAAATTTTTGGGCCCTCATATTTATATTTGGCCCTGTTTTTAACCAGGCTCTTCCCCCCGTGTTTTTTAAACTTTCTCAACCCTCGATTTTCTAACTTTCATAACTAAGACCGCATTTAACTATCATTACAAAATATTATAAAAACCTAAGCCCTTTCCCCAACCCTCTCCCAAGGCTCCCCTTTAGGGACAGCCTTAAAATTATCAGAAAAGAAAGATTTAAACTTTCACCCTTGGCCCCCAAAGTCAAGATTATCATTAAACTACCTTCTGGTCTTCTGCCACTCGGTAAAAGTAGCTGGTTGACACACTATGCTTAATCAACATTAACCTATTCCATACATATTAGCATATAATATGCTTAATCAGCATTAACTGATATTCCCCATCTATATAACACACTATGATTAGTCCTCATATTACTATATACCCCATACCCCTAACATTACTGATATACTCCATAATACTATTACATACCCTATATCCATAACCCTCTATGCTTAATCAGCATTCACCGACTTTCCACATATGATTTAACCTCATATTTAGACTTTCCCCAGGGAACATCAAACTCCTAATAATAAAGAAATTGACATACCCCATACTTGCTTAACATACAGATATTAATTGAGCATAGTATTGATCCTTTTACCTCATTTTCCTCACCATCGTATAAGATTATCAATAACCTATGTGGGCTCCAAGAGATAACCAACCCTTGCGTATAAGGTTAACGGTAAACGGTTTGTAGGACGGTACTGAAGACTCCCCTCAAATTGCTTAAAATTGGCAACTGGTTAATGGTGTAAATTCATTCACTACTTTGCCCCGTCAAGATTTATTAGTAGGCAGTTAGTAATTTTTTTTTTTGGGGTATCTTGAAACATAATGACATGTACGCTTCGCATCCGCTCTGGCGATCAACACGCCTCACACAATTCCTCTGATGGCGCTACCCTCGACTTCTCCCTCTTAGTCTACCAAAGATTGGGTGTCCTACATGTTTGTAACCGAATGATACTTTTGCCTGTCCTCTATAGTCGCTATTTAAGATTACTATTTAGGAGGGGTAACATTGAATTAAGAGATACATATTACTCCGCATTACTGAAGGGAGCAGGGATGGATGAATGAGTTAGTATGCATAACACTATTTACTACTATCGGCACTTTTTCGGACATTATTTCTTGAAAAAGCCCTTGATTTAATAACGCGCCGCGGGCCGGGCCGTTACTGAATAAAAAAAACTAATAGAACCTCATTAAAAACAATATTTGAGATTAAAACCCCCAATTCCCCTACCCAGGTATAAATTATTAAAATATTAAATTATTAAATTATTAAAATATTAAATTATTAAATTATTAAATTATTAAATTATTAAATTATTAAAATATTAAATTATTAAATTATTAAAATATTAAATTATTAAAATATTAAATAGATATATTAAATAGATATATAATCTATAATTAAATAAAGTAATAAAAATTTAAATTAATTCTCATAAAAATGATTTTTTTTAGATAAACCCCCCTACCCCCCTTAAGACAGCTACTAAATGTTAGAAAAAAAATACCCTAAATTAAATAGTATACTACGGGCCTAGCCACTATTGAAATAAAATTTTAAATTAAACCTCTCATAAAATGAATTTTTTGAGATAAACCCCCCTACCCCCCTTAAAGCAATACATCCAGACATATCTCGTTAAACCCCTAAACCGAGGTCCAAATTCTGCTTTTTTTTTTTGTAGCAAGTAAAAACGCGCGCTATACATTGTAACACGTTTTTTTAAAAAAACACACGTGTAGTTTAATGAAAGCATAGCACTGAAAATGCTAATATGAGAAGTAAAACGCTCCACGAGTACACAAGGTTTGGTCCTAGCCTCAGTATTATTTTCAACTAAACTTACACATGCAAGTTTCCGCACCCCAGTGAGGTTGCCCCTACTCATCCTTTAAGAAAACAGGGAGCGGGTATCAGGCACGCCCTCCGCAGCCCAAGACACCTTGCTTAGCCACGCCCCCAAGGGACTTCAGCAGTGATTAATATTAGATAATAAACGAAAGTTTGATCTAGTTAAGGTTTTTAGAGCCGGCCAACCTCGTGCCAGCCGCCGCGGTTATACGAGCGACCCAAATTAATGAGATAACGGCGTAAAGAGTGTATAAGAAAAACCTTGTACTTATTAAAGTTAAAATGGTGCTTAACTGTTATACGTACCCGCACAAATGAAAAACAATTAAAAAAGAAACTTTATAAAAACAAGGCCTCTGAAAACACGATAGCTAAAAAACAAACTGGGATTAGATACCCCACTATGTTTAGCCCTAAACTTAGGTGTTTAATTACCTAAACACCCGCCAGAGAACTACAAGCGCCAGCTTTAAACCCAAAGGACTTGGCGGTGCCTTAGACCCCCCTAGAGGAGCCTGTTCTAGAACCGATAATCCCCGTTTAACCTCACCACCCCTTGCTATTTCAGCCTATATACCGCCGTCGTCAGCTTGCCCCATGAGGGGTAAACAGCAAGCACAAAGAATGAGACCTTCAAAACGTCAGGTCGAGGTGTAGCTTACGAGGTGGGAAGAAATGTGCTACATTTTCTACTAAGATAAACAGATAAGTAATGAAATTAAATTTGAAGTTGGATTTAGCAGTAAGATATAAATAGTAAATTAATCTGAAAATGGCTCTGAGGCGCGCACACACCGCCCGTCACTCTCCTCACCAAAATAATTAAATATATAATAAAAGAGCTAAACAAGAGGAGGCAAGTCGTAACATGGTAAGCGTACTGGAAAGTGCGCTTGGAATCAAAATGTAGCTAAAAAGGACAGCACCTCCCTTACACAGAGGAAATATCCATGCAAATCGGATCATTTTGAACTTTATAGTTAACCCAATGTAACTCGTTAGTTAGAATTAAACCTAAATGATTAAATTGAATTAACCAAAACATTTATTATTCTTAGTATAGGCGATAGAAAAGAAAAATTGGAGTTATAAACTTAGTACCGCAAGGGAAAACTGAAAGAGAAATGAAAAAATTCATTAAAGTAGTTAAAAGCAGAGATTACACCTCGTACCTTTTGCATCATGGTCTAGCTAGTCAAACCAGACAAAGCGCACTTTAGCCTGCCCCCCCGAAACTAAACGAGCTACTTCAAGACAGCACATACGTGCCAACCCTTCTCTGTGGCAAAAGAGTGGGAAGATCTTCAAGTAGAGGTGACAGACCTACCGAGTTTAGTGATAGCTGGTTAGTTAGGAAAAGAATTTTAGTTCTACGTTAATCTCTCTTACACTCCTATTTAAACTATTACTACAAAGAACAAGAAGAAATTAATAGCTATTCAAAAGAGGTACAACTCTTTTGAAAAAGGATACAACCTTAACAAAGTCGGATAAAGATTATATTAAATAAGGAATTTATTCTTGTGGGCCTAAAAGCAGCCATCTTAATAGAAAGCGTTATAGCTCTAATAAAATATAAACCTATTATACAAATAAACAATCACAATCCCCTTTTATTACTAACTTATTTTATTTAGTTTAAAAGAATTTATGCTAGAATGAGTAACAAGAAAGAGAATTTCTCCTTTTACAAGTGTATGTCAGAAAGAACAAATCACTGACAATTAACGACCCCAGACTGAGGGAATTATTTACCCCCAGAATAAACGAGAAAAACAAATAAATATACATCGTTAACCCTACACAGGAGTAAAATAAGGAAAGATTAAAAAAGAAGGAAGGAACTCGGCAAACATAAATTCCGCCTGTTTACCAAAAACATCGCCTCCTGGAACCCCAGTATAGGAGGTCCCGCCTGCCCTGTGACATTAGTTTAACGGCCGCGGTATCCTGACCGTGCGAAGGTAGCGTAATCACTTGTCTTTTAAATGAAGACCTGTATGAAAGGCATCACGAGATTTTACCTGTCTCCCTTCTTCAATCAGTGAAATTGATCTCCCCGTGCAGAAGCGGGCATAAAGACATAAGACGAGAAGACCCTATGGAGCTTTAAATAATATATTAATAAAATGAATTTACAACCCTCAGGGGAAAAGAAATGGACTTAGCATAATAAAATTATTTTTGGTTGGGGCAACCACGGGGTATAACACAACCCCCATATCGATTGGGCAGAAATGCCTAAAAAATAGAACGACAGTTCTGTTTAATAAAATATTTAACGAGCAACGATCCAGATATATCTGATTAATGAACCAAGTTACCCTAGGGATAACAGCGCAATCCTTTTCCAGAGTCCCTATCGACGAAAGGGTTTACGACCTCGATGTTGGATCAGGACATCCTAATGGTGCAACCGCTATTAAGGGTTCGTTTGTTCAACGATTAATAGTCCTACGTGATCTGAGTTCAGACCGGAGAAATCCAGGTCAGTTTCTATCTATGCAGCCGTTTCTCCCAGTACGAAAGGACCGGAAAAACAGAGCCTCTGTTTTAAACACGCTCTATCTTAACCCTCTGTTACCAACTAAAAAGGATAATAAGAGGCACCCCCTTACCCAAAAAAAGGGTATTATTAAGGTGGCAGAGCCAGGTAATTGCAAAAGCCCTAAACTCTTTATATCAGAGGTTCAAATCCTCTCCTTAATAATGTTACAGACAATTTTACCTATTATTAACATCTTTATAACGATTATCCCAGTTCTTCTAGCTGTCGCCTTTCTTACACTTGTCGAACGAAAAGTATTAGGATATATACAACACCGAAAAGGCCCCAATGTTGTAGGCCCATATGGTCTTCTTCAACCTCTAGCAGACGGCTTAAAACTATTTATTAAAGAACCAATCCGCCCATCAACCTCCTCCTCCTTTATATTTATATTAGCCCCAACCATAGCCCTAACCCTAGCCCTAGTAATATGAATACCTCTTCCTTTACCTTACTCCCTCTTAGATATTAATTTAACAATTTTATTCCTATTATCAATTTCAAGCTTAACAGTCTATTCTATCCTAGCCTCTGGCTGAGCCTCAAATTCTAAATATGCCTTAATAGGGGCTCTACGAGCAGTTGCCCAAACTATCTCCTATGAAGTAAGTCTCGGCCTAATTTTATTGTGTTTAATTATCCTCACAGGTAGTTACTCTCTCTTATCATTTAGTATTACACAAGAAAGTATTTGACTCCTT
Organism: Hydrolagus colliei; assembly: GCA_035084275.1. Classification (NCBI taxonomy): domain Eukaryota; kingdom Metazoa; phylum Chordata; class Chondrichthyes; order Chimaeriformes; family Chimaeridae; genus Hydrolagus; species Hydrolagus colliei. The sequence goes on from JAYJKW010000210.1 coordinate 40,553, forward strand.
ATCCCAGAATGACCCTTAGCCGCAATATGATATGTTTCTACCCTAGCTGAGACTAACCGGGCCCCCTTTGACCTCACGGAGGGAGAATCAGAGTTAGTATCCGGCTTTAATGTAGAATATGCGGGAGGACCTTTTGCCCTTCTTTTTCTAGCAGAATACGCCAATATCCTAATAATAAATACTCTCTCTGCTATTTTATTTCTAGGAGCCCTGCATAATCCCTTAATACCAGAACTCACTACTATTAATCTTATATTAAAAGCAACTATCTTATCCCTGATTTTTCTATGAGTGCGAGCCTCCTACCCTCGTTTTCGTTACGACCAATTAATACACCTTATTTGAAAAAACTTTTTACCTCTTTCTTTAGCCCTAATTCTATGACATATCTCATTACCCATGGCCATAGCAAGTATTCCCCCTTCCATTTAATATAAGGATATGTGCCTGAATTCAAGGACTACTTTGATAGAGTAGAAAATAGAGGTTAAAATCCTCTCATTTCCTTAGAAAAATAGGATTCGAACCTACACAAAAGAGATCAAAACTCGTTATGCTTCCATTACATCAAATTCTAAGTAGAGTCAGCTAATTAAGCTTTTGGGCCCATACCCCAAATACGTTGGTTAAAATCCTTCCTCCACTAATGAACCCTTTAACTTTATCCATATTTATCTTAAGCCTAGGACTAGGAACAACAGTCACATTCTCAAGCTCTCACTGATTACTTGCCTGAATGGGACTAGAAATTAATACTATTGCTATCACCCCCTTAATAATTAAACAACAACACCCCCGAGCCGTAGAAGCCACAACAAAATATTTCCTCACACAAGCAACAGCCTCCGCATTACTTTTATTTGCAAGTACTACAAATGCCTGAATAACAGGACAATGAAGTATTCTAGAAATGGAAAATACACCTGCAATTACATTAGTGACTCTTGCCCTAGCCCTAAAATTAGGTCTTGCTCCTATACATTTCTGACTCCCAGAAGTACTTCAAGGCCTTGATTTGAAAACAGGACTAATTCTATCTACTTGACAAAAACTTGCCCCCTTCATTATTTTAATCCAAATTTCCCCAGCATTAAACCCCCATATCATAATTACACTAGCTCTTCTCTCCACCTTAATTGGAGGATGGGGGGGTTTAAACCAAACACA